>LPNX010916539.1:4180-36818 GCA_001517045.1 Pseudotsuga menziesii | reverse complement strand
ATTCTGTAATCAATCACCCAGGGAACTACTTCTAATCTCAAAGAAACAAATACATGATTTATTATTGTACATACAGCCTCTCGAGCATAATTGAGTGTGTCTTGGCCTTGAGCATTCTGTGCCTCTCCAGCCATTTCATTTATGGTGTCGTAAACCATCGTGTACACTCCTTTCATATATTCTGGAAGGCATTCTGTCGCCGACGGATCCCATCTGGTCATGGTCATGGTCATTATTAAACACGCAAGTTTTGGTCAAGTCAGTTGGTGGATAAGTAAGGAAAATATATATATATATATACTTCTGGAATTAAATGGATTGAAAATGAGAACCTCTTAATTGCCGCTGTGAAGAGTTCGAGCTCGTCAATCGTTCCGAAGAGGTCGTACATATCGTTGAGAACAATGATAATATGAGACAATTTGGCAAAGCCAAACCTGAATCCAGAATGTTGAGGCTCAAACGCGATGCAAGAAGCCAAAGCATAGTATTCCACATGACGATGTCGAGTGAAAGTCGCCTTAGGCATACCCGAATCTTTGCACCATCTACACATAAAATTCATATATTTTACGCGAGTGAATATTGGACATCATTAGTCGACCAGTCCAATCCGAGTTTGCAGCTTTTGAGGAAAATCTAGTAGAATAACACAGCTCGTCACCTGGATAAATGTTTTAACTCTCTTTGCTGTAAGGAATGAAACATATTAAAATCCAATTTTGCAAGTTCTAAAAGTTTCTCAACATTCGTATATGGCATCCTGAACAGAAAATCCAAAGATCATTAACTTGGGACAAAGTAAACTGTTCGAAAGCAGATTACTTTGTAAACTATCGGACTTGGATCAAAAGCAGATTACTTTGTAGAACTATGGGACTTAGTTCAAAAGTAAATAATTGGCCTACTCATTGTCATTATATGTGATGTCCTGTCCAAGTACGTCTATGTAATGCCTTGCTTCCAGTCGTGGAAGGTTTGTGTCCCACCCATATTCCATAACATATTCCATTGCTCAATGCCCGACATCGAGCAGGCCGTGAGGGCGGCCCTTGGGCGCCCAATTGAGCGGCCTTGCTTCCAGTCATGGAAGGTTTGTGTCCCACCCATATTCCATAACATATTCCATTGCTCGATGCCCGGCATCGAGCAATGGAATAAATTATTGAGAGTTGATTTAGTTTTACATGGAGTGTCCATGCAATAAATTATTATCGTCATACCTTAAATTATTATCGTCATACCTCATTAAGTCGTGGAGTTGATTTAGTTTTACATGGAGTGTCCATGCAATAAATTATAGTATGGGAAACAGTAACATTCTGTCGGCCATCCAACCAGGTTAACACCAGAATAATTTATTGCATGGACACTCCATGTAAAACTAAATCAACTCTCAACAATCTATTCCATTGCTCGATGCCCGAAAGTTGACTCACACTTGATTACTTAAGCATTCAACCTCCTACCTATCAAAAGAATTACACCCCAAGACTATTGTCTATCCTCATCAAATATGCTACATATTTTACTTAATTAATCCCAGTCATTTTCTTAGGTTTCACCCATAAAGTCGTGGGATCAGCACGCCTTCAACCTCATATTATTGATAAGGTATGACAATATTAAGTTCACTCTACCAATGATTATCTACGGATGATCATAATTCATGGGTAAATTACTACTGGAAATGACTCGGGTGTTGATCTTTTACTGTCTGGATTTTTAAGAACATTACTGGTAAGAAAATTTATACGGTGAAAGCATAAATAGTGGTGTATAAGCATTGTAGATTTAACTACGTCATTATTCATTTTGCAAGTAAGATGGAACATGATTTCATCCATACTTGTTGCACACACATATACATTTTTCTTGCCATAAATTTCAATTTCCAAAAATACAATAATGCAATTCTTTTTAAATATATATTGATAACCTTTAAGGGCAGGCAAGATAAGGCAATTTGTTATGCAACATTTAATGCTTCCCATAAAATCTAAAATAAATAAATTTTATGTAATCGAGGGCTCTACAAATCGGTTGTTTTGAATATCACAAGAGTAATTTCAGTGGTAAAACGTCTTGGGAAATGCTAAATCGAAAATCATCAAATCATTCCACTAAAAAGTGCTGGAATAATTTATAGCAATATAAAACTAATTTAATAAGTAAATTATAATATGGGAAACAGTAACATTCTGTCGGCCATCCAACCAGGTTAACACCAGAATAATTTATTGCATGGACACTCCATGTAAAACTAAATCAACGCTCACTTGGGCGCCCAAGGGCCGCCCTCACGGCCTGCTCGATGCCGGGCATCGAGCAATGGAATATGTTATGGAATATGGGTGGGACACAAACGTTCCACCACAGGAAGCAAGGCATTACATCGACGTACTTGGACAGGACATCACATATAATGACAATGAGTAGGCCAATTATTTACTTTTGAACTAAGTCCCATAGTTCTACAAAGTAATATGCTTTTGATCCAAGTCTGATAGTTTACAAAGTAATCTGCTTTTGAACAGTTTACTTTGTCCTGAGTTAATGATCTTTGGATTTTCTATTTAGGATGCCATATACGAACGTTGAGAAACTTTTAGAACTTGCAAAATTGGAGTTTAATATGTTTCATTCCTTACAGCAGAGAGAGTTAAAACATTTATCCAGGTGACGAGCCTCAATTGGGCGCCCAAGGGCAGCCCTCACGGCCTGCTCGATGCTGGGCATCGAGCAGCCCGTGAGGGCGGCCCTTGGGCGCCTAATTGAGCAGGAGATGCTTTTATAGGAGGGCGGGTGGAGTTAGTGGCCTTAATGATGTTTCCGCTGTTTCCAACCCATGCAGTTTGCATGATAGCAGAGGGAGGAAGGTCTTTGGTATTGTTTGTGGAAATAGCATGTTGCGAACTCACATTCCGTACAGAACCCAAGAGCCAATTCAGCATTTTGAAATGGGAGAATGGGGTTGATATGGTGATTAGATTAAGCATATCTTCCAGAGCCAATGGACTTTCTGAAGTTCCCCTCTCAGCCTAACTATGGACTCTACAATGGACAACACCGCGGACCCAGAGCCAACAGACAGTCGTGCATTTTAGATGACAATATTTAGTGGTTTACTCGAGTGGCGATCTTGGTAATATTCTGACTGTCGTATCTCGTAGCCTAGATTTGATTTTGACTGGTTCATCAGGTTTTATTTGTACTTGGGGATCTGTTTGGAAGAATTATTTTTTTGTTTGAAAATGTTTCCATCTTTTCATGAAAATATATTTTTTTTAAAAAAAGCTTTTATTTTTCTTTTCTGAAATCTTATTCTTTAGTTTATTATTTTTTTCCAGTCACAACTCAATTGTCTCATAAGTGGAATCTAATTAAAACTTTTGAAATAAAAAATCAAAATTTGGACTTGCAAATTATAAGACTTTAAATAAAAAAATCAAAATTTGGAGTTACAAGATATGAGATTTTTGGGTTTACTTTTTTAATGTAAAATATATTTAAAATGTAGATACCTACAAGCACATACCTAAAACCTAATATTTATGTACCCTATACAAGATATGAGACTTTTTGGGTTTACTTTTTTAATGTAAAATATATTTAAAATGTAGATACCTACAAGCACATACCTAAAACCTAATATTTATGTACCCTATTATACATTGTCATACCTCGGCCAAGTCATATCTAAACCTTGGTCCAAGAACTTAAGACATTTGTATTGTCATATATTGAGGGGATGTTGATTAGGGGGCTGGTATCCTTATTTTGGAGATGCTCAATGATTAATTTTGTACAAGGTATACATGTTTTTGGGATTTTTGGGGACATTTATGGACCAATTTGGTACAAATCTAATCAATTTTGTACAAGTGACATTAAAGTAGCTAATATTAAATTTTTAAAGTAAAAGTGACATTCTTCTTATTTTTCATTTTTTATCATTTTACTCAAATTTTTAACATTATCATTAATGGTTTGTTTGAAAGTGATTCCAATCTCATTAGACTTCATAAGAAAAAAAAATAGAATTTTAGATTTCAAATAAATATTAAGGAGCAACTTAGAGATTCAAGGTAGAGGCAAAGGCTAGAGCATAGAGGAGAGAGCACAGGTTGGGCAGAGAGGCACTCTACAGCCCAGGGTGGGGCAGATCTTGTAACGTTATGTAACGTTCCTCATGTAATTAAGTTTCTCTTGTAAATGTCGGTCATATGAATATGTCACACCCTAAAGAATATGTCACAAATTTTTTTCTTACTAATAATTCAATTTTTTATTGTTTATTGTTTTGTTAGGTAGAAACATTACAACATCTCCCATATTAGGTTGTTTTTGTGGCCTCCCCACACCTTAAAGGAATATGACATCTAAAATGATGGGCATAGATGTAGACTCAGATGGTGCACCCATTGATAATAGAGAAGAGTATGGGTCATCTACATCTTCATCAAGTCCTTCATCTATAGAAAATGTAGATTCTGATGGGGTGTCAGAATCCATGGATGAATTTGAGGAAGGAGTGTAGATGCTTTTTATTAGTATGCTTTTTTTAATTGAAACTCTACAGGAGTTTTTGATGATGGGGTGTCATAATCCATGGATGAATTTGAAAAGGCAGTTAGATGCTTTTTACTAGTATGATTTTTGTAATTGAAACTCTAGAGGAGTTTTTGAATATCTATATGAACCATTTGTTCTTGTATTATCTCATTATGAATCACATCATAATTCTTTGTTTCTATATGGTTATAATGGTGAAATTATTAGAGAAATTTGTTTTTTCTTTAATATGCAATTTTCCAGAAAGTTGTAATTTATCTCTTCAAGAATTTTTCTTTTTTTCCAATTTAAGGTTGATTTTAAAGTTTTGTTAAACAACAATATGGGATGTTTAGTCCATGGCTCTATTTTTTACCCTAAAAAAAAAAACGTGTATACTGGTATCAACACTTTTCTATTTGGGGGGTGTTTTTGGTGTTTTTTTTGCAAAAATCATCGTTTTTATGGGTAGAATTCTCGTTCATAGTATATAGTTCTTGCTTCATAGTATAAGTGGTTTGAAGCCTTCTTGTGCATAGGATTAATACTTCATACACCCTGATGATCATATTAAGGAGACCCTTTTTTCCTATTACTTAGCACTCTCATCTTTCATTTATTCTTCTGGCCCCACTCTATGCCTTACTGGGAGGGAGCACCTGGTTGGGCCTACTGGATCAGTGTAAGATTTTTACAGTTTTGGTTGGAATCATTGGAATTGTGTGGATTGAGGAACTACTGCATCATTCATTTTTATTTACCTTTCATATCCCTACATTTATACTGGAACTTGGACAACTACCATGGATCGTCCGAACTGCCTAGGAACTATTGACATAACTTCAAAGATAAAATTGTTTAATTTATAGCTTAGTCGTTGGATGGATATGGTTGGTTGGGGACAAAACTTTTCTTAGAAGCACCAAATTTCTTTGAAATTATCTGAGGGATACCCTCATTTTTTATTCCTTTGTCAAATATTTCCATGAGGAGATTCCTATAACAACTATGTTTTCCTGTTTTTGTCATTATCATTGGGAGCACATTACGAGGTCATGAAAACACATTATGGAAAACCAAAAGAGTTCTGTTTCCAGAAAATATGTATTCACAAAATCCTCCCTCAGTTTTGCAACAGTTGTTATCATTTGAGATATTTGAATTCATCTTTGTGGCCTATTTTTCAGTGTTTGAATTATTTAATAATTTCTTGTTTTAGTCACACATTTCCAGAAGGTATTCCAATCAATTGAAGGGGAATTTTTAAAACCTAAGAGAGGTTTTTGTTAATAATGGAATGATTTAAAAAAACCTCTCTCAGTGTTTTCATAAGTGTCTCGGCTCAAGATCTATGTAGGATTCTTTGAGACCCATTTTTTCACAAATTCACCAAATTTTTGAGGAATCCAATTTTGCTATTTTTAGTCAATTAGTTGAAAGTTGGTTAATGTAACATATAATTAGGTTCGAATTAGACCTAAATAAGTGAATATGGAACTAATTCATATTATTTTTTTGTAATTATATAAGGAGGAGAGGCATACAGTGCAAGGGTTCGAATTTTGACTCAAGGAGAGGCTCTAGAGCTGATGTATCTCAAGCTAAGACTCATAACTCTTATGTAAGTTTGAATACTATTATTGATTATATAGATGCTGATAAGCCCTTTTACTTGTTATGCTATTTTTTTTTATAATCTGTTTGATTACTGAACATACAACTTAATTTCTTGTTTAAGGTTTTTACTCGTGCAAATGATTGTATCTTGTGGATGGAATCAGTATTATATGTGTAATGTTTATGGTTTATTCATATGTGTTTGATCCCCAGTTCTTCAAACTTGTTCATGATTTAGTTTTGTGTTAGCTTGTTTATGCTTTTACCTCCTTGTTGATAAAGTTTTAAACCAAAACCATTTAAAACCAATTTGATTTTGTTTTCTTTTTGAGATTGTGTTAGGTTGTTCTTGTGGTAGTCTAGGAACAATTTCTAGCACAAACATATTTGGTGCCATTGCTAGGGAAGGAAATCAAGATTATCTTCCCTGGGAAGAACCACAATGACAAAGATCTGACTCTTGATGGAAGACAAGAGAATGACATCAAGATAGACTGCAATCATCTTCTTAGTGAATCCACAATTAAAGATTCCACTACAATGAGAATTTTGTTGACAGAAAAATGAAGAAGCCAAATGGAAAGACTGGGTATCAACTTGTTACTTTTCTCCATGAGGTTTTATTCTTATTAATCAGTTCTTTCCTATCTTTCCCATTGCATGTCAAAAGAATTATTTTTTGTTTTGTCTATTCCAATGATCATAAACCTTCAAGTACAAATATCTCTTTGGAAGAAGAAAGTCTGCATTATTCTTGTTTTATTGATGTTGATCCTATTCCTTCATTTGAAATACATGTTCAACATGATATACATATACCCATATCTGTTGAACCTGATTGTTCTGGTCATCTTGTAGAGAATAAATCTGATCCATTACCTTCTACCATCATTGCTGAAACTTGCGAACAATTTGTTGAGCCTCATTTTAAACTCACAGATTTTTAGTCTAGACTCAGACAAAAGATGTTTAAACCTCTTAGGCTACCATCTCTCTTACATCCTTACCCTTCCTACTTAGTTGAATATCTTCTCCATTTTACTGGAAAATACCATATTACAGTAGAGAAGCATTTAGGATCTTTTCATAATTTAATTGATAATTTTGAAATCATGCATCAGGATGTTGTCATGAGGTTATTTTCAAAATCCTTTGTTGGAGATGCTTGGTTTTGGTTCCGAAATTTAAAAGCTGATTCAATTGTATAGTGGGAAGAGTTACATGAGGTATTTTTGAAGTATTGCGGTAAGAATAAATCTTATGATTAATTTCTTTCTGAGTTTTATAGTTTGAAAAGGGAGAATGATGAGCCAATTACTAAATTTATTTGGAGGTTTCAAATTTTTTATATCAGTATGCCTATGGAGATCAGACCTTCGGAAAAAATTGCTATGGTATATTATGTTATGGCTCAACATTCAAATCTTGTCTTTTTCCTGTTAGAAAGGAAATCATCATCTTTAAGGCAATTGTTTGAGGATGAAAAATGAGTGGAGGAGAACATTTGAGCTTGCAAAATGCTTCAAGATCAGGCTCATGTTGAAGATATACAAGATTATGAAGAGGAAGATGAACGCATGTATCATTCATATTCAAAACAATTTTCTTCATCATTTTCATATTTTCATATGAACTAGGATATAAATGACTCTTGTGTTGATTCGTCATATCAGTTTGCTAGCTTTTTAGATGATAATATACTTTCAGTGTATTATAGTAGAAACTTTCTAGTTCCTGCTATGAGATTATCATGTTATGAAGAAGAAGTTGCTGCTCTTCAACCTCATACTATTGATACAAGAAATAAGCTGCCATTCTTAACTTATGGTCACTTTCATAATTTTATTTGTTCAATTTTTTATCAAGGGTTTTATTTCAAGGTCGAGAAGCAGTTTGAAGAGCCCTTAGTTTCCATTCTTGATCCAAATTTTAAAAAGAACATCAATGGAGAGGAAGAGAATGCTTCACTTTATGATGAATATAATGAAGACATTGATGTTTTAAATCAGAAATTTCAAGATCAGCAGAAACCGATTGTAGGTGAACTATATTCCAAACTTTTTAATGAACAATAAAAAATTCTGAATTGCTTTGACTCTAAAATTGGTAGCAACCAGACTGTAGATATTTTGAATGTAATATTAGATGTGTCTAATATCCATGGCCATGATAAATTTGGTACTCAAAACCATTATGAAAATATGCCATTTTTTTGTGGATATAAAGAAATACTACAACCATTCTTTCAGTCATCATTAGTTGAGTAGCACTCTTTAGAAATTAGTCATCTTTAGTTAGTGGAAGATATAAAATAGGATAACCTAAACAGAGTCTAAGATTTTATATATTGTTCTCTTATTGCATTATCTCATGGACTATTGAGAATTGAGGACACACATTTGCAGTCCTTTCTTTTTCAACAACATGAAAGAATAATTTTGCATGAGTTTCATGATCCCGTGGATTCTTGGATGGAGTTGTATTTCTCAAAGGTTTCCAATGCTCCAGCTTTTGGCATACTTCCTATTTCTAGTCATGACTATCAGCTACCTACACACTCTTTATTGCATTTCTCACATCTTTTGTTGGTCTTATCAAACAATAGCATGCATGGAATTATGATTCTCAGTCAAATGGTTACTTGGCTTCACTAGAAGTATGATTACACTTGATTGGGTTGTTTCCTCCGATTAGAAGTAGGAGAAAATAGCAGAATAAGCTCGCTATACGATCATGTAGATTATTTTCAGTATGCTGGTTTGTAGCAGTATTTTGTCATTTCAGAGGTATGTGTTCAGAGTTTGAGAAATTTGCATAGATTTGGTAAATGACTCCATCACCCAATGAATAAGGCATATGCTCTACAAGTTCTTGAAACCTCACAAGGAGGCTTTCATCCCGCAGCAGGAGCCAGATGTTATAACTAGATTTTGTTCTTAAGATTATGTTTCTTATTTTTCAAAGTTGGTTTTTCTATTACCTTTCGATTTTGAGTTGGTTTTGAGGTTTTTTGCTAATAAGTAAATTTTTGTTTGATTTTATGCTTTTAGTGATTTGGTTATTGCATTTTAGTTGGTTTTTCAAGTTTTTCTTGGGATTATTAGTAAATATATATTATTTAAGGCCTGAAAAGCTTATGGTAAAGTTTATTCCAAGTTTTTTTTAAAATCTAACCCTCATTTTTGAGTCCTTTGTCAATTATTTTCATGAGGATATTCCTCTAGCAGCTTTGTTTTTCCTGTTTTTGTCATTACCATTGGGAGAAAATTACGAGGTCATGGAAATGAATTATGGAAAACCGAAAGAGGTTTGTGTCCAAAAGATAATCGTTCAAAAAAAACTCTCTCAAGTTTGCAACAAATATTATCATTTGAGATATTTGAATTCATCTTTGTGGCCTATTTCTAAGGGTTTAAACTATTTAATAATTTCCTCTTTTAGGCACAAATTTACAACACGTATTCCGCTCAATTTAAGGGGAATTTTTAAAAACCAAGAGAGGATTTTGTTCACAATGGACGCATTTAAAACAACCTCTCTTAGTGTTTTAATAGGTGTCTTGGATCGAAATATATGGAGGATTCATTGAGACCCATTTTCAGAAATTCACCAAATTTTCCAGGAATCTAATTTTCGTATTTTTAGTCAATTAGTTGAAAGTTGGTTAATGTAACTTATAATTAGTTTCAAATTTGACCTAAAGAACTGAATATGGAACTATTTCATATTGTTTCTTTTTAATTATATAAGGAGGAGAGGCATAGTGTGCAAGGGTTTGAATTTTGACTCAAGGAGAGGCTCTAGAATTGATGTATCTCAAGATAAGACTAATAACTCTTATGTAAGTTTGAAGAATGTTATTGATTATATACATAACGATAAGTCATTTTACTTGTTATTTTGGTTTTTTTTATAATTTGTTTGATTACTCAACATACAACTTCATTTCTTGTTTAAGGTTTTTACTCATGCAAATGCTTGTATCTTGTGGATGGAATCAATATTATATGTGTAATGTTTATGGTTTATTCATATGTGATTGATGCTCAATTCTTAGAAATTGTTCATGATTTAGTTTTGTGTTATCTTGTTTATGTTTTTACCTCCTTGTTGATAAAGTTTTAAACCAAAACCATTTAAAACCAATTTCATTTTGTTTTCTTTTTGATATTGTGTTAGCTTGTTCTTGTGGTAGTCTAGGAACAATTTATAGCACAAACACTATTTTATAAAATACATAGTATTATAACACTCTATTAACATTTGTCTCTGTACATCATATACCATGATCCCTTGACTTAATGACACTTCTTCATTAAGGTCATGTAGGTAGATGGTTTAGGTCTACTAGGCTAGGTAAATCTAAACATCCTTGCATGTTGGATTTACCTCGTATAATGTAGTAGATCTTCACTACTTTGATGAGAATATAGAAATTTGAAATTTCATTTAATCACTTATAAATAAGTATGATGATTTCAATATTTTTATCGAGTCGTTTTCACTCGAAAGTTATTAAATTCTTTTCAGTAACCCCTAGCTCTTACCAGACCCCATACTCAACACCTATAGTATGGAGTTACAAACATAGTTCAATTCCATAGCTTTCTATCAACACTAAATGCTAGGATGTACTTGTATGATACACCTAGGGATACAATGGCTAAGGATCCAATGCTCCAGAGCTTATGCTGAACATCCCTAGGGATTATTCCTAACACATCCAATTATCTTTTAATGTGTTCCAAAGCTTCTCGCTCAACACAAAGGTAAGTACTCGTGTGCTCCAGAGATTCTCGCTCAACACAATTCATCAATCACTCAAGTGTTCATAGCTCCTCGCTCAACACAAAACATTTCATTAATCATGTACTTCAAGGTCCACACCCAACACAAACAAGCATATACATAAATCATCAATAATTGGCTTACGCCCAATATTTAAAACAAATCATCATGTTCATATGTAGTGGGGCCTTTGACCCAATATAAAATAAAACATCAAGATAATCATCATAACCAATAGACACATGCCCATAAGTGTTAGGTCTGAAATTTGGGATATTACATCCCTCCCCACTTAGAACAACACTGTCCCTTGTGTTCTAGGGACTCGAAACGATATCATTAAACAAGGTGGGGTAATCCTTTCTCATGGTTGTATCGTTCTCCCAAGTTGCTTTGTCAGCCTTAAAGCGTTTCCACTGCACTTTCAATTAGACCATGATGCACTTTTGAAGCTGCACTTCTCTTTTATCCAATATATGAGTAGGCTCATGGGAAAAATCCCCATCCGGTTCCACCTGTAATAGGGACCAATCAACAACATGTTTAGTATCATAAACATATTTTTTTAACAAAGCTTCATGGAAAACATTATAGACTCTTACATGCATGAAAAATGCTAGTTCATAAGCCAATGGCCCTTTCTTGGCCAGTATTTGAAAAGGCCCACAAAATCTAGGTGCTAACTTACCACACCTACCCAAGCTCAACAAGCTTTGTTTGTATTTTATTTTCAATTAAACATAATCACCAATTTGAAAGTCCTTATCGTTCCTTTTTTTATCTGCATAACGTTTCTGGTGGTCTTGCGCTTCCTTCAGGTTGACCTGGACCCTGGTAACCAAATGGTCCATGTCCATCAACAAATCAGGCCCTAACATGATCCGATCCATTGGACTATTCCAAATAATCAGTGTCCTATAGTTTCGTCGATAGAGTACCTCAAAGGGACTCATCTTGGTGGAAAGCTGATAACCATTGTTATACGCAAACTCTACGAGAAGAAAGTAATCCTACCACTTCATGGGATTGTTCATGACATACATTCAGAGCATGTCCTCGACAATTTGGTTTACTCTTTTAGTCTTCCCATCTATCTGCAGGTGATATGTAGTACTAAAGTTCAACCGTGTCTCTAATATGGAGAATAAATATATCTGAAAGTTTCCTGTGAACTTAACATTTCGATCCGAGATAATTACCTTGGGTATCCCATGTAATATAAATATCTCTTTCAAAAATATATTAGCAATGTTCATGGCCTTGTAGGTAGATTTTAGAGGAATGAAGTGTGATGCCTTTGACAACATGTCGATGAACACAAAAGTATAATCATTTTGCTTCTTACTTTTCGATAAACTAGTGATAAAGTCCATACTAATAACCTTTCACTTCCATTCCAGAATGGGAAACGGTTGCAGCAATTTTGCAAGATGTTGATGCCCATCCTTGACTAGATGGAACTCCTCACATTTCACAATAAACATTGCAATGTAGGCCTTTAACTTAGGCCAGAAAAAGTGTCTCTTGATAGTGGATATCATCTTTTGATATCCCGGGTGCCCTATAAATATCTATGAGGATATTAGACCGAAGGTCCCCTCCTTCTGGAACATACAAATGATCCTTGGACCATAGCAGTCCATATTTGTAGAACTTGTATTCTTTTTGTTGTAGAAACAAGCTGTCTTCCTGGATTTCTTGAGGATCTCTACATAGTAGGGGTCAACTCTGTTGGCTGCTCTAATCTTCTCATGCAAATATGCATTGGTTTGACTCAAAGTCACGTCGTAAATCATGTGAGTTCATCGGCTTAAAGCATAGACAACCTTATTCTCCTTTCCCTTAATGTGCTTAAGCTCGAAATGGTACTCGCTTGGGAAAGCCAACCATCTGGCTTGCCTCGCATTCAGATCCAGTTAATTAAATAAATAATTTAGACTCATATTGTCTGTATTCAGAAGGAGCTTCCTTCCCATGAGGTAGTGCCTCCACATCCTCAAAGCATGGATGATGGTTTCTAACTCAATATCATGCGTAGGCTAATTTTTCTCATGTTCTTTCAACTTCCGTGATTCGTAACAGATCGCATGATCATTTTGCAAGAAGAATCCTCCAAGTCCTTCCTTACTTGCATCCATGCAAACAACAAAATCCCCATCGGGATCTGCAATCTACAACACCGGTGTAGTCATCAAAAGTTTCTCAAGCTTTTGAAAACTTTCTTCGCACTTGTCAGTCCATATGAACTATTTTTCTTTCTTCTGCAAAGCAGTCACAGTGCAAGCGATTCTTGAGAATTTCTCAATGAACTTTCGATAATATCTGGCTAATCCCAAGAATGACCTAATGTCGGTGACACTAGTAGGGGTAGGCCAATCCTTTATGTCTTTGATATTTTCCAGGTCCATAGCTATCCCTATCTCATAGATAGTGTAACCTAGATACTGTATCTGCGGTTTGTAAAAATCACATTTACTAAATTTAGCTTAAAGCTGGTGTTCTCTTAACACTTGTAGTACTACACAAAGGTGTTCTTTATGTTCCTATTTATTCTTGGAATAAACCAAGATGTCATTAATAAAGACGAGGACAAACTTATCTAGATACCTATCGAATATGATATTCATCATACACATAAAGTTTGCAGGTACATTGGTCAACCCGAACGTCATCATTAAAAACTCGTAGTGTCCGTACCTTGCATGAAAGGTGGGTTTGTGAATATATTTGTTCTGAATCCATACCTGATGGTATCCAGATCGCAGGTCAATCTTTGAAAAGATTCTTGCTCCTCCTACCTGATTGAACAAGTCGTTGATCCAGGGGAGTGGGTAATGGTTCTTTATAGTCATTTTGTTAAATTGACAATAATTAATGCACATTCACATTGCACCATGTTTCTTCTTTAGGAACAAAGTCGGTGGTCCCCATGGGGACACACTAGATCAGATATACCCTTTCTCTATAAATTCCTACAACTATAGTTTCAGTTCCACCAACTTAGGTGCACTCATGCGGTAAGGGGCTTTGGAGGCTAGAACTAAAATTAGAGTCAGTTCGATGGAGAAGTATAGGTCTTGTTTTGGAGTTAATTTGGGGATTTCCTTGGGAAACACATCCTTTAATTCTTCAATAATGGAAAGTTCTTCTATGTGTTGTTCCCTATCAGGATCTATGTCTCAGATGTTTACTGTAAAAAACTTGCAGCCTTTCCTCACACATTTATTTTCTTGTAAGGAAGATATTTGTCTTACAAAAACTCTCTTTGGAATTCCCTGAACCTTCACTTGGTTCCCTATGCTATCAATACACAAGATAGACTCATGGCAACAATTGAACATGACATGGTGTTGTTCCAGCTAGTCCATATCAATGAGTGCATTGTACGATCCTAAAGGTAGGATGTTCAGGTTACTTTTTTAAGAAAAATATTCAAGTTTACCTCACATTCTTTAACAATTTCTGAAACATTCCGTTTTGTACCTGTGGCTAACTAAACCATCCAAGGTTTATCATGTTTTACTTTTCCTAGTTTGCACATATCAACAATTTTAGGTACAACATAGCTCTGGCAAGCACCAGGATCAATACATATTGAAATAGAAGTGTTCAAGATCTTAAATTATATCTTGACCATCGTAGCTTGATGATCTGCCTGGCGGCCATCCAATGCTGCATAGATCTAGGGTGTTCTAGCTATGTCCTCGATAGTTGGTTCTTCTTGTAAGTTTTGCAATACACCACTGGTCTTGTTCTTACAATCACGGGAAAAATGAGGCCCACTGCATTTCCAACACTTGCTCTGTAGCAAGATAGCATTGGCTCCACTTGCTACTAGTTTGTTAACATTAGAAGCCGGTACATAAGGATTTGTACCAGGTTTATTAAAGTTCATGTTCACTTGAAAGATGTTATTCTGCTTTATATATGGCTGTGGGTTGGACCCAGGTTTGGGGTTATTAAAGAAGTTCTTAAACTTGTCTCGGTTTCGGTTCAAGTTCTCCTGCCTCATCTATCCATGCTCATAACAGAGCCTAGCTTTGTGCAGCATGGTATCCAACATCTTAGGCATGTCAAATTCAATCCTATGCTGGAAACTAGGAGGAAGACAACCTAGGAACTGTTGTATGTTTACCTTTCCTTCCTTAATGTATGGTACATAATGCAATAGATCTAGAAATTTGTTGATAAACACATCCATATTCATCGATCCCATGTGTAGTTCATGAAACTATTCCACTTTTCAGTCAAATAATATTTTCGACATATATTTTTCTTGGAAACGTTTTCAGAAAGTATCCCATCTTATTTCCTGCAGCTCGTCTTTCTTGGTGTGTTTTAAATCTCTCCACCATCTTGTTGCTTTTCCATTCAGGTTATAGATGGAAAGCTGAGCCTTCATCTCACTTGAATAGCTATGAACTTGAAAGTACTTACTCATGCCCAACAACCACTCTTCATCCTTTTCCCCCATTTTTACTTCACCTTTATAGGTCAGGGCTCTTATTTTTCGGGACTCCCCCTAAAAGCTATCATTACTCTTTTGCTTCTTTCTCTGTGGAGAAAGTGAGTCACCACCAAAAGGACTATGATGGTCTTCTTTATTTGCTTCAGGGATACATTCTTTTTCCTCTTTTCCTCGGCTTGTAGCCCATTTTGGGTAAGGTTCTCTTTTGGAACTATTTGTGGATGGAGTAGGTTTACCTTGCAGGCTTCCTCCCATCATATTTCTCAGTAAGGTTTCATTTATAGCTTGTTGTTCCTTCCTTTTGTTTAGGATGTCTTCTCTGAAAATTTTCAATTCATCTTGAATACTATGTAAAGTTTTCAAAACATTATAGTTTAGCTCTACCACCAGCTCCGCTTCTGGAGTGGGGGTGGTCATCTTCCCTTGACGACTGTTTTCTTCCTTAGTATTCATAAACTAAACAGTGCTGTAAAAATTTCCTGTAAACACAAATTTGTTTATAATGGCAGAAAAATTTATGTTAGTAACATATTTAATATTCATACTTTATTTGCTTTGTGTGAATGCTTGGTGTTCTCATAGGTATCTTAGTATTGAAACTAGGCTTTGGTACCAGTTGTAATGTCGCCAAAAAATGAATTTTTTTTTATAGGTTAGTAAAACTACCTAGATGGAACATTATTTACTTACAGAACTCTATCGTACACTTTATGTACCTCTATTTAGTCATAAGCTATTCTTACATTCTGTCGTTTATATTTCAGTCATTACTTTTAATGTATTTTACTTATGATGTTGTACTATTGTTTACCACTTAGTATTATGTTTACACTTTTGTCACTTATGTGTTGTCATTGGATTTATGTGCTTTGTCCTTTCTGCATTGCCATACTTGTTAAAATATGGATTCCTAATTTAACTTTGTTTGTCGAAACAAAGTGGGCGGAGTGGAGGGACTTGTTCTCCCATGAAGGTTTGACAGGTAAAGTATTACTTTCTTACGCAGTCTTACTTAGTTAAATTGAACTAAGGAACCTCTTTTATTTACTTCCAGGTTTATCTCATGACACAAGGCTTAGTAGGGAACTAGAATCATTTCATCTTTTATTTTTCACTTACTGTTCATCATTACGCTTTACTACTGTTTCAGATTTGGTAGCAAGGTAATCTTAAATTTGTTAATTATCTAGTTTAGATAACTAACTAGGTGATACTTTATACAATCTATTCTATTGCAGTTGATGTCTATTTTACTACAGTATTTAGCGTATTTCTTGTTTTAATGGCAGGTCATAACTTGGTTACTTGTTTAGACCTTCAATCTTATTATAGTCAGAGATGTTACCATGGCATACTTTGTATGCCATGGCCTTTAAGCATTGATTCTTTGATACTAAGGGGTTAAGATGCTAAGCTTTAAACCTATGGATTAAACATTACCCTATACTTAATCTTGGACTCTTGACTTGGACTAGCGTATACTTATGTATGAAAGAGATTTTGCAATATGGCAAACCATATAATAGTATATGTTTTGCATTAAGGTTTTGGGGTGGCAAAACTAGAGCATATGGTACAAACATATGATATTAGGGTTTATGCTATGTGTCTGTGTCATGAATGTAATGACATTTAAACTATGGAGAGTGGGTTTAGTGTTAGGTTTAATGGTTTCTAGCTAGTGCATTCAATGCGTTTAGGGAAATGTTACAACCTTCCTTAGGCTTGGGCCACGATGGTTGTGTATTTTTTTTGTTATTTGGGGTTTTTCACTTTGGCTCTGCATAGGGGGAAGATCATGGAGGTGACCTCATGAATGTCAGGTATGACTTCGATGGGTTTATACGCTTGCACATTGTTTGGTATATGGTTTATGAGCGTGGCTATACTTCTAATCCCCATTTTTTATTGTGTTTTGTAGGTGCCAAAAGGAAATGAGGAGAAGTGTGGATTTAACTTATATGGGCTCCAAACATTTGCAATCATGGAAATGGTAAGCCTGTGAGAAAGTTTCTACTTGCTACCTTTCGGCCCTCTTGGGTAGACTGTGCATAGATTGTTTCTTGGTTCGGGTTTTATGTTGTGGTTTTCGATGTGGTGTTTTTAATATTCGCCTTTGGGCATATGATTATAGACTTGTATTTTAACAATGGCTTAATGGCTTCGGCTGTGGAGTGAAGTCGCACTCCCTTTGGTTCTGTGTATAAATTTGGGTTCGGAAATTTTACTTGGGCTATTTAGCACCGAAGAGAGGAATGTTTGGGATTCTAGCACACTTGGTTTTTGTTTATGCAAATCATGTTTTAGTTGGGGAATTTTATCCATGGGCTGCACCATTTCTTGCAATTGTGCATTAGCCCATTGGCATTCCTATGTAAATGTAATATCCCAAATTTTGGACCTAACACTTATAGGAATGTGTTTGTTGATGATTATGATTATCTTAATGTTTATTTTATATTGGGTCAAGGACCCTGCTGCATATGAACATGATGATTTGTTTTATAGATTCAGCATAATCCAATTATTAATGATATATGTATATTCTTGTTTTTGTTGGGCATGGACCGTAAACCACATGATTGACGACATGTTGTGTGTTGAGCAAGAAGCTCTGCAACACTTGAGTGATTGATGAATTGTGTTGAGCAAGATGCTCTGGAACACATGAGTACTTACCTTTGTGTTGAGCTAGGAGCTCTAGAACACATGAGAAGATAATCGGAGGTGTTGGGCATAAGATATAGATCCTTCCATGTTGATGTTGAGCATGAGCTCTAGAGCATTGGATCCTTGGCCATTGTATCCCTAAGTGTATCGTACAAGTACATCCTAGCATTTAATTTTGAGCGAAAGCTATGGAATTGCACTATGTTTGTAAATCCCTGCTATAGGATTTGAGTATGGGCTCTAGTAAGCACTAGGGGTTACTGAAAATAATTTAATAACTTCTGAGTGAAAATGACTCGAGAAAAATATTGATCTCATCATACTTATTTATAAGTGATTAAATGAAATTTTGAATTTATGTATTCTCATCAAAGTACTGAAGAGATACCACGTTATACAAGGGAAATCCAACATGCAAGGATGTTTAGAGTTACCTAGCCTAGTAGACCTGTTAGAATAATCAACCCATAGTTTACCCACTTAGACATTAATTCCATTATTTTTGTCTTACTTGCCTAGTTCATGTGTCCCACCTTGTGCAAGTTGTTATTTGCCTATCTATAATGGTAAAACTTGCCATATTTGACTCATGGAGTGCATGGGAGAGATAAAGGAATCAATTCTTCTTTATTCCTGGCCTCCTAGGTGCCCTTCTGCTTTTTCTGCTTTATTGCCTGCTTTTTCAGTGTTTTAAGGCAAAAGGAAAAGCTAGACTAGGTGAGGTTGAATTGTTTTTTGTCCTACACATTTTCCTCTCTTTTCTCCATGCAAAAGCATGTATGACCTTCCATTCCACCACTCTTTAACTTGCCTATTCCTTTTTTCCAATTCATGAGCTCCATGACAGATTTGGGATCATCTTTTTACACTTATGGGGGATTTGCTTATTTTTGGTAAGCCTGCTTTATGCTAGATTTGGATGCCTCCTCATGCATTCAATTTCTTGATGTATTATATTTATTCAGAAACCTATGCTATTGCAGGGTTGGATATTGTACACTCAGTTAATACAATTTAGTGTTATAGCTCCATATTCAGTCTCTTTTGTGAGCAATTTTGCATGATCAATTGATAATTGTTGTGAGTAAAATTAATCTATTGCTGGCCTTAATTTCCACATGGTATTAGATCCATTGTAGGTTGTTTTCTCTCCTTCAAAAATTGTTTTGCAAGTTCGACATCAAAGACTGGGATCCTTCTACTGACAGCTGGGACAGATTTTCTAGAGCTATGGATCAATCACAGAAAACTATCTTGACTCCCTTCAATTTCTTTGAAAGGAAAGCAGAGATGGAGATACTGTTGAGAGAGAAAGGCCTCTATAGGGTGACTATGGAAACAGAAGCAGAGCCCAATGCAGCTGCAGAGAAGATAAAATGGCACAACAGGAGGGATGAGGCTTACGACCTCCTGTGCCTGAGTATTTCCATAGACCTCCTTTTCCATGTTGATGGATTGACATCACCGAATGAAGTATGGGAGAAGCTTGCTGATATTTTTTTAAAGACAGATGAGATGAGGGGACATCAAATCGAGAATGAGCTGATTCCTCTGAGTCCAACAAGCTTTGAATCCCTGCAGCTGTATTTATCCAAGTTCAAAGCACTAGTTTTGCAACTGAAACAATGTGGTATTGAAAATAAAGATGATCACATCGTACTGGACATCCTCTCGAAGCTGGGCCCTGATTATTCAGTGTTTTTTTCGACCTTCTATGCCACAAAACTGACAGCTCGAACCTGGAAGATGCCTAGCCTTGGAGATTTCATGGAATCTCTCACACAAGAACAGGACAAGCTGGTGATGATGGGCACCATCAAACCATCCAAATATCAAGCTTTGATTGCTGGAGATTCGAGGGTGGATTCAAAAAGCAAAAAGAAAGCTAAAAATCCACCTGAGCAAAAGAGAGACAAGAAACAATCTCTGGAGGATCAACAAGGTCCCAAGAAGAATAACAAGGAGAAGAAGAACAAAGGTGAAATGAACAAGTGCGCATACTGCAATAAGGGAAATCACTCTGAAAGCTCTTGTATGAAAAAGCAGATAGACAAATCTTCTGAAGAAGAATGGAATCTCCCTTCCAGAAATCTCAAAGAAGAGAGAAGGAGGATCAAGTTCAGATGACAGAGAGAGAGTTCATGCTCTAGTTGCTGGCACATCAAGCTCACCCATTTTTATCATTGATTCTGGAGCTTCAAGACACATGGTTTTGACTAAGGAGGCCTTCTCCTCACTGGATATGTCGAAAGGACCATCTATTGTACTGGGAGATGACTCTCTCACTGAAAGTAAAGGCAAAGGAAGGATAGATCTTTATCATGGTCAGTTCAGCAATGTGCTATATGTTTCCTAGTCTCGCCTCCAACCTCCTGTTAGTGTACCAGATGACCCACACTGGGTCTCCTAAGAAGGTCATATTCTCCCCCGATGAAGTTGAGATCACAGAGATTTCAACTGGTAGATTCATTACAAAAGGAGTTGTGAATCATGCTCAAAAGGTATACATGTTCTCACACTTCCTACCTTACTCAAACCCCTCTGCTCTTCTCATTCATGCTAATGAAGACAACAAGCTTTGGCATGAGATATTTGGCCACCTTAACTACAAATATCTTTCTGATCTTAGTGAAAAATAGATGGTCATAGGGTTTCCCAAGATAAAATTTTCCAAAGGAGTCTGCCAAGGTTGTATCCTAGGAAAACACCCAGAGCATAAGTTTGAGAGAGCTAGTCATGAGAGAACCTCTGCACCCCTCGAGTTGATCCACAGTGATTTTTCTGGTCCATTCCCTCATATGTCCATGAGTCAGGAAAAATATGCATTAACTTTCATTGATGACTTTTCCAGGTATTGCTAGGTTCACTTCCTGAAACACAAGTCTGAAGTTTTTGGCCTTTTCAAAGTCTTTATGGCTTTGGTTCAAAACCAGTCTGGAAGGAAAATCAAGGCCCTCAGATATGAAAATGGTGGTGAGTATGTCAAGTATAAGTTTATTAACTATTGTGTAGATGCAGGTATTCATATGCAGCATTCTATCCCTTACACACCACTGCAAAATGGTGTTGCTGAGAGGAAGAACAGATCACTAAAGGAGATGGAAACATGCATGATGGAGGCGAAAACTTTTCCACCAAAGTACTGGGCCAAAGCTATCAACTGTTCAGCCTATATTCAGAATAAGGTGCCTCACAAACAGCTTGATGGCATGACTCCCTTCGAAGCATGGAGTGGGCAGAAGCCAGATGAGACCCATTTGAGGATTTTTGGCTCAAAGGCTTGGGCTAGAATCCCGATAGAGAAGAGGAAGGCTTTGCAACCCCAAAGCCAATAGTGTATTTTTGTTGGACACTCTGAATATTCAAAAGGGTACAAGTTGATAAATTTGAGCACAAACAAATCCTTCATTGAAAGGTGTGTTCAGTTTGAAGAATAACCCCTTGCAGCAGTGGAAGTTGGTGAAGCCTCTTCACCACCTAAACCTCAAGAAGTAAGTAAAGAGTTTGTTGAACATGATGATTCTGATTTTTCTGATGGATATGAGTTTATTTCAGACCCTAACAGCCCCACAAGGTCAAAATGGGCATCCAAGACACTACATGCAACAGGTGAGCTAGCTGGGGATCCCAATGACCCAAGAAGGACTAGATCTCAATTTGAGAATGGTCTGTGCATGAAGGATCCTATGTTTGCTTAAAAATGCTATTTTATGGTGGAGTATGATCCTCAAACATATGAAGAAGCAGCAGGAGATCCATGATGGCAAACAACCATGAAGGAGGATTTCAGCTCACTCCAGAAGAGCAACACATGGGAGCTAGTGGATCTTCCCCCAGGGAGAAAACTAATACAATGTAAGTGGGTCTATAAGAAAAAATTTGCTGCTGATGGTTCACCACTAAAGTACAAGTCCAAATTGGTATCCAAGGGCTACTCATAGGTTCATGGCATAGACTACAATGAGACCTTTTCCCCAGTGGCAAAAATGGATTCCATCAGGCTAGCTCTAGCCATTGCAGCCTCAAGGCAATGGGAGGTACATCACATGGATGTAAAATGTGCCTTCTTGAATGGAGATATCACTGAGGATATATATATGCAGCAGCCTCAAGGTTTTGCTACTAACCCTTCTCTTGTGTGCATGTTGAGAAAGTCATTGTATGGGCTAAAGCAAGCCCCCCGGGCTTGGTATGCCAAGATCGATAGCTTCTTGCTATCACTGAATTTTGTTCGGTGCAAATCAGATCCGAATGTCTATTTGAATTTAGTTAATGGTTCATTAATGATCATTTTGTTATATTTTTATGACCTCCTCATTACAGGAAGCTCACAGGATGATATTGCTTCCTTAAAAGGAGCTATGAACCAAGCCTTCTCCATGACAGATTTGGGGCTCTTAAGTCAATTTTTGGGGCTTGAGATATCTCAAACCAAATATGGAATCAAGGTGCACCAGTCCAAATATTCCTTGGACTTTCTGAGAAAATTCAAAATGAAGGATTGCAAAGCAAGCAAAACTCCTTTCCTTTCAGGAGTGAAGCTGGAAGAAGCTGATTCTTCACCGATGGTAAACAATACACTGTATAGGAAATTGATTGGATGTTTGTTGTATCTGACACATACTAGACCTGATATTTTTTATGCAAAAAGTGTGGCTTCTATATTCATGGATTAGCCTCAAGAGATCCATTGGAAAGCATCCAAAAGGATCCTTAACTTTGTTCAGGGAACAAGGACACATGGGATCTTCTATAAAGCAAAATCTAATCTTGAATTGATTGGATTTACTGACAGTGATTGGGTAGGTGATAGCACAGACAGAAATTCCACATCAGGATATGTGTTCATTCTTGCAGAAGGGCCAATCATCTGGTCAAGCAAGAAACAAAGTGCCATTACACTCTCATCTACAAAAGCAGAGTACAGAGGAGTTGTTAATGCAGCAACTTAATGTTTATGGTTGCAGGGTTTACTTGGAGAGTGTGGCTTTGAACCTGAGTAATCAACTACCATCTACTATGATAACTAGAGTACCATTCTAATCTGCAAGGATCTAGTTCAAAAGCAGAGAACCAGACACATTGAGATCCATATGCACTACATCAGAGAACTTGTGCATGATGGCACCATTCACCTACTCTTCTGTTCATCTTCAGAACAAGTAGCTGATATCTTCACCAAAGCATTTTGTGAGAAGACCTTCAGCAATATCAAACCACTACTAGGGATTTCTGATCATGCTATGAAAGCATGAGCGAAGACAAGATTCTACAATTTTGTTTTACAGTCCATGTTTAAGGGAGGATTTTCCCAAGTTGGTTTTGCCTGTTTCCTTGTTTAAATGGATGTGCAGTATGTAAAGGGTGACTAAGCCTTGTTGCTAGGCCCTATAATTTTTTGATATATTACTCATAAGTCAGGCTTAAGGGGGGGTTTTAGAATAATCAACCCATAGTTTACCCACTTAAACATTAATTCCATTATTTTTGTCTTATTTTCCTAGTTCATGTGTCCCACCTTGTGCAAGTTGTTATTTGCCTATCTATAATGGTCAAACTTGCCATATTTGACTCATGGAGCACATGGGAGAGATAAAGGAATCAATTCTTATTTATTCCTGGCCTCCTAGGCACCCTTCTGCTTTTTCTGCTTTATTGCCTGCTTTTTCAGTGTTTTAAGGCAAAAGGAAAAGCTAGACTAGGTGAGGTTGACTTGTTTTTTGTCCTACATATACTCCTCTCTTTTCTCCATGAAAAAGCATGTAAGATCTGCCATTCCACCACTCTTTATCTTACCTATGCCTTTTTTCCAATTCGTGAGCTCCATGACAGATTTGGGATCAGCTTTTTACACCTATGGGGGATTTGCTTATTTTTGGTAAGCCTGCTTTATGCTAGATTTGGATGCCTCCTCATGCATTCGATTTCTCGATGTATTCTATTTATTTAGAAACCTATGTTATTACAGGGTTGGCTATTGTACACTCAGTTAATACAATTTAGTGTTACAGCTCCATATTGAGTCTCTTTTGTGAGCAATTTTGCATGATCAATTGATAATTGTTGTGAGTAAAATTAATCTATTGCTGGCCTTAATTTCCACAAGACCTAAACCATATACCTACTTGAACTTAATGAAGAAATTCCTTTTAGTCGAGGGATCATGGTATATGATGTCTGGAGACAAATGTTAACAAGTGTTATAATACTATCTATTTTATACATAGTATGTATAAAGAATTAATTATGATTTAATATATAATTAAATAAAAGAAAGAAGAGAAGCTCCATCAGTTATTATTTATTATTAAAGGGTTAATAAATAGTATAATACCTATGAAATTTTAAGTAGGAACTAATTAAAAGTTCCTAGGTTAAGTATTGAAAATTACCTCGGTAATTAAGAAGAGTTAAATCGAGAAACCAAGGTTTCTTGATTTATCTGTCCCTTTGACTAAAAAGTATGTCTATAAAGACTGAAACCAAGCAAAGTCTTGGGGATTCTGATTTTTATCTTTGGAGAATTATTATTCTGCTTGTTTTTGCTCTCAAGTGTTTCCCTAAAGAACTTTCTCCTGTAAGGAAAAGAGGATGGATTCAGAGCTGGATACCGTTAGGAAACCCTACCTTAGGAGCTCTAAGCTACTTGCATGTTGGATTCCATCTCAAGGGGATCCATATTAGAACCAGGAACGGTTGCGGGTCATGGTTGGGAGGAACGTGGTAGTTCCCAAGTGATTTGGTCATCAAAATCAAAGGTCAAATTTGTCTTAAATTGATAATGTTGGAAACCATTAAAACTAACACTAAACTCACTCACCATAGTTTAAATGACGTTGCATTTGTGACAAAAACACATAGCATAAAGCATGCTATCATATGGTTTATACCATATGCTATAGTTTCTCCACCCCAAAACCTTAATGGAGAACGTATACTATTATATGGTATGCCATATTGAAAAATCTCTTCCATACATAAGTATGCGCTAGTCCACGTCAAGAGTCTAAGCTTAAGTATAGGGTAATGTTTAAGCCATAGGTTTAGAGCTTAGGGTATTAACCCCTTAGTATCAAAGCAACAATGCTTAAATACCATGGCATACAAAGTATGCCATGGTAACATATCTGACTATAATAAGACCAAGGTCTGAACAAGAATCCAAGTTATGACCTACCATGAAAACAAGAAACACGTTAAATACTGTAATAAAATAGAAATAAAGTGCAATAGAATAGATTGTATAAAGTATCACCTAGTTAATAATCTAGACTAGATAATTAAGAAATTTAAGATTACCTTGCTACCAAATATGAAATGGTAATAAAGTGTAATGATGAATAATAAGTGAAAAACAAAGGCTAAAACGATTCCAGTTCCCTACTAAGCCTTGTGTCATGACATAAACTTGGAAGTAAATAAAAGAGGAGCCTTAGTTTGATTGAACTAAGTAATCCTATGTAACAAAGTAATGCTTTACCTACCAAACCATCATGGGAGAACAAGTCCCGCCACTCCACCCTCTTTGTTTCCACAAACAAAGTTAAGTTAGGACTCCATAATTAACTAGTACGACCATGCAGAAAGGATGAAGCACATAAATCCAAGGACGACACATAAGCGACAAAAGTGTAGACATAATACTAAGTAGCAAACAGCGGTGTAACATCATAAGTAAAATACATTAAAAGTAACGACCGAAATATAAATCACAGAATGTAAGAACAACTTATGACTAAACAGAGATACATAAAGTGTACAATAGAGTTACGTAAGTAAATAATGTTCCTTCTAGGTAGTTTTTACTAGCCTATAAATATTTTTTTTATACTCAATTTTTGGGGACATTACAAGTGGTATCAAAGCCCAGTTTCAATACTAAGAGACCCATGGGTGCACCAAGCATTCGCGCAGAGAAAATAAAGTATGTTAATTAAATATGTTACTAACAGAAATTTTTTTTTGTCATTTAATTTTTTTTGTGTCGATAGGAAATTTTTACATCATTGTTCAGTTTATCAATACTGAGAAAGAAAATAGTCATCAAGGGAAGATGACCACCCCCACTCTGGAAGTGGAGTTGGTGGTAGAGATGAACTCTGATGTTTTGAAAACTTTACACAGTCTTTAAGCTGAATTGAAAAGTTTCAGAGAAGACAACCCGAACAAAAGGAAGGAACAAAAAGCTATAAATGAGGCCTTACTAAGAATTATGATGGGAGGAATCCCGTAAGGTAAACCTACTCCATCATAAACAGTTCCAAAAGAGAACCTTACCCAAAATGGGCCAGCAACCCAATAAAAGAGGAAAAATAATGTACCCTTGAAGCAACTAAACAATATCATCACAGTCCTTTTAGTGGTGACTCACTTTCTCCACAGAGAAAGACGCAAAAGAGTAATGACAGTCTTCAGGGGGGGTTCCAAAAAATAATAGCCCCAGCCTATGAAGATGAAGTAAACACAAGGGAAAAGGCTGAAGAGTGGTTGTTGGGCATGAGTAAGTACTTTCAGTTTCATAGCTATGAAGGATCGGCTTTCCATCTATAACTTGAATTGAGAAGCAGAAAGATGGTGGAGAGATTTAAAACACAACAAGAAATATGAGCTACGGGAAATAGACTAGGATACTTTCCAAAACCTTTTCTAAGAAAAATATATGTCGGAAAGATTCTTTGACTGAAAAGTGAAAGAGTTTCATGAACTACGCATGGGATCCATGACTATGGACATGTTTATAATAGATTTCTAGATCTATTGCATTAGGTACCATACATCAAGGAAGAAAAGGTAAAGATACAACAGTTCGTAGGATTTATTCCTCCCAGTTTTCGGGACAGGATTGAATTTGACATGGCTAAGACATTGGATACCATGCTGCACAAAGCTAGGCTCTGTTATGAGCATGGAGAGCTGAGGTAGGAGAATGTGAATCAAAACCGAGACAATTCTAATAACTTCTTTGATAACAATAAACCTGGGTCCAACCCATAGCCATACAGAAAGCATAATAACAACTTTCAAGTGAACAGAAACTTTAATAAACCTGGTGTAAAGCCTTATGTACTAGATGCTAATGTTAACAAACTAGTAGCAAGTGGAGCTAATGCTACCCTGCTACAGATCAATTGCTGGAAATACAACAGGCCTCATTATTCCACGATTGTAAGAACAAGACCGATGGGGTCTTGCACAAATTACAAAAATAACCAACTATAGAGGACATAGATGGAACATCCCGGATCTATGTAGAATTGGATGGATGATAGGGAGATCATCAAGCTATGATGGTCAAGACAGAATGTAAGATATTGAACACTTATGTTTCAATACTTATTGATCCTAGTGCTTGCCATAGCTATGTTGCACCTAAAATTATTGATATATGCAAACTAGGCAAAGTAAAGCATGATAAACCTTAGCTGGTTCATTTATCCACAGGTACAAAATGGAAGGTTTCAGAAATTGTTAAATAGTCTAAGGCAAATCTAAATGGTTTTCTTATGAAAGTAAACCTAAACATCCTACCTTTAGGATCGTACGATGTACTTATCGGCATGGACTGGATGGAACAACACCATGTCAAGCTTGATTGTCTACACAAGTCTATATTTTGTACTAATAGCGTAGGGAACTAAGTGAAGGTTCAAGGCATTCCAAAGAATTTTTTTGTAATACGAATATCTATCCTACAAGAAAAGAAATGCGTTAGGAATGGTTGCAAGTTGTTTGAAGTAAACATCCAAGACATAGAGTCTGATAGGGAACAATGAATAGAAGAATTCCTCGTTCTTGAATAATTCAAGGATGTGTTTCCTGAGGAAATCCCTAGATTACCTCCTAAACAAGACCTCGACTTCTCCATTGAACTGACCCCAGGATCAGGTTTGGCCTCCAAATCCCCTTACCACTTGAGTGCACCTGAGTTGGTGGAACTGGATTTGTAGTTACCAGAATTGATAAAGAAAGGGTATATCTGACCCAGTGTTTCCCCATGGGGAGCACAGATTATTTTTGTAAAGAAGAAAGATGATACAATGATGATGTGCATTGATTACCGTTAGTTGAACAAAATGACTATAAAGAACTGTTACCCACTCCCATATATCGATGACTTGTTCGATTAGGTAGGAGGAGCTAGAATATTTTCAAATATTGACTTGTGATCTGGATACCATCAGGTATGGATTTATGACAAAGATATTCACAAAAATGCCTTCCGTACAAGGTACAAAAACTATGAGTTTGTAGTGATGTCGTTCGGGTTGATCAATGCACCTCTAAACTTTATGTGTATGATGAAAAACATATTCAGTAGGTATTTGGATAAGTTTGTCCTAGTCTTTATTAATGACATCCTAGTTTATTCCAAGAATAAAGAGGAACACGAAGAACACCTTCGTGTAGTACTACAAGTATTAAGAGAACACCAGCTTTATGCTAAGTTAGTAAATGCAACTTTTACAAATAGCAGATATAGTATCTAGGTCACATTATCTTTGAGACAGGGATAGCTATGGACCCAAAAAAGATTAAATCCATAAAGGATTCTCCTACCCCTACTAGTGTCACTGACATTAGGTCATTCTTGGGATTAGCTGAATATTATTGAAAGTTCATTGAGAACTTCTCGAGAATCACTTTCCCCATGACTGATTTGCAGAAGAAAGAAATAAGTTCATATGGAATGACAAATGCAAAGAAAGTTTTTAAAAGATTAAGTAAATTTTGATGACCGCACTGGTGTTGTGGATTATGGATCCCGATGGGGAATTTCGTTGTTTATACGAATGCAAGGAAGGAAGGAATTGGAGGATTCCTCTTGCAGAATGATCACGTGATCTATTACGAATCACACAGGTTGAAAGCCTCATGAGAAAAATTACCCAACGAACGATCTTGAGTTAGCAACGATCATCCATGCTTTGAGGATGTGGAGGCACTACATCATGGGAAGGAAGTTCCTTCTAAAGACACACAATATGATTTTGAAATACTTATTTGATCAACCGGATCTGAATGTGAGGCAAGCCGGATGGTTGGATTTCCTAAGCAAGTACCATTACGAGCTTAAGCACATTAAGGGAAAGGAGAATAAGGTTGATGATGCTTTAAGCTGATGAAATCACATAATTTACAAGGTGACTTTGATTCAAACCGATGCAAATTTGCATGAGAAGATTAAAGAAACCAATAGAGTTGACCCCTTCTATGTAGAGATCCTTAAGAAATTCTAGGAGGACAGGCTGTTTCAACAACAAAAAGAATACAAGGTCAACAAATCCATAGTGCTATGGTCCAAGGATCATTTGTATGTTCCAGATGGAGGGGACCTTCGGTCCAGCATCCTCACAGATTTTCATAGGGCACCCTACTTGGGGCACCTAAGATATCAAAAGATGATATCTATTGTTAAGAGACACTTTTTCAGGCTTAATTTAAAGGCCTACATTGCAATGTTTATTTTGAAATGTCAGGAGTTCCACCTACTTAAGCCTGAGCATCAACATCCTGCGGGATTGTTGCAACCGTTTCCCATTCTGGAATGGAAGTGGGAGGTTATTAGTATGTAATTTATCACCTGTTTACAAAAAAGTAAGAAGCAAAATGATTCTATTTTTGTGGTCATCAACAAGTTGTCGAAGGAAACACACTTTATTCCTGTAAAGTCGACCTACAAGGCTGTGAACATTGCTTATATATTTTTGAAAGAGATATTTAGATTACATGGGATACCCAGGGAAATTATCTCAGATCGAGATGTTAAGCTCAAAGGGAACTTTTGGAGATATTTATTCTCTAGATTGGAGATGTGGTTGAAATTCAGTACAGCATATCACAAACAGATAGACGGGTAGATTGAAGGAGTAAACCAAATTGTCAAGGACATGTTCTGAATGTATGCCATGAACAATTCCATGAAGTGGGAGGATTACTTGCATCTCGTAGAGTTTGCATATAACAATGGTTATCAGGCTTCCGCCAATATGAGTCCCTTTGAGGTACTCTATGGAAAAAAGTGTAGGACACTAGTTACCTGGGATATCCCTGTGGATCGGCTCATGCTAGGGCCTAATTTGTTGATGGACTTGGAACATTTGGTTACCAAGGTCGAGGTGAACCTTAAGGAAGCACAAGTCTGTCAAAAAAGTTACGCGGATTGAAAAAGAAAGGATAAGGATTTACAAATAGGGATCATGTTTACTTGAAATTAAAATCCAAATGAAGATCGTTGATATTGGGTAGGTATAGTAAGTTAGTACCTAGATTTTGCGGACCTTTTGAAATCCTTTCCAAAAAAGGGCCAGTGGCTTATGAACTAGCATTTTACGGGCATGTAAAATTCCACAATGTTTTCCATGCATCTTTTTTAAAGAAATATGTTTATGATACTAAACATGTTGTTGATTGGTCCCTAATACAGGTGGAACCTGAAGGGCAGTTTTCCCCTGAGCCTACTCATATATTGGAAAAAAGAGAAGTGCAACTTGGGAAGTGCACCATGGTCCAATTAAAAGTGTAGTGGAAGCACTTTGAGGCTGACAAAGCTACTTGGGAGAATGAGGCCACCATGAGAAAGTTTTACCCTACCTTCTTTTGTGATATCATTTCGAGTCCCTAGGACACTAGGGACAGTGTTGTCCTAAGCGGGGAGGGATGTAATATCCTCAATTTTGAACCTAACACTTATAGGCATGTGTCTATTGATTATGATGATTATCTTGATGTTTTATTTTATATTGGGTCAAGGACCCCGCTGCATATGAACATGATGATTTGTTTTATATATTGGTCATAAGAAAATTATTGATGATATATGTATATTGTTGTTTTTGTTGGGCGTGCACCCTAAAGCACATGATTGACAAGATTTTTTGTGTTAGGCAAGGAGCTTTGCAAAACTTGAGTGATTGATGAATTGTGTTGAGCGAGAAGCTCTGGAACACATGAGAAGATAATTGGATGTACTGGGCATAAGCCCTGGAGCCTTCCATGTTGATGTTGAGCATAAGCTCTACAGCATCAGATCCTTGGTCATTGTATCTAGGTGTATTGTACAAGTACATCCTAGTATTTAGTGTTGAGCAAAAGCTATGGAATTGCACTATGTTTGTAACTCCCTGCTGTAGGCATTGAGTATAGGCTTTGGTAAGCGCTAAGGGTTACTAAAAAGAATTTAATAAATTACGAGTGAAAACAACTCAAGAAAAATATTGATCTCATCATACTTATTTATCAGTGATTAAATGCAATTTTGAATTTATGTATTCTCATCAAAGTACTGAAGAGCTACCACGTTATACAAGGGAAATCCAACATTCAAGGATGTTTATACTTACCTATCCTAGTATACCTAAACCATCTACCTACTTGACCTTAATGAAGAAATGTCATTTAGTCAAGGGATCATGGTATATGATGCCCGGAGACAAATGTTAACAAGTGGTATAACACTATGTATTTTACACATATTATGTATAAATAATAATTATTATTTAATATATAATTAAATAAAAGAAAGAAGATCAGCTCCATCAATTATTATTTATTATTAAAGGATTAATAAAGAGTACAATACCTATGAAAGTTTAACTAGGAACTAGTTAAAAGTTCCTAGGTTAAGTATTGAAAATTACCCAAGTAATTAAAAAAAATTAAATCAAGATACCAAGGTTTCTCGATTTAACTGTCCCTTTGACTAAAAAGTCTGTCTATCAAGACTAAATCCACGTAAAGGATTGGGGGTTCTGATTTTTATCTTTGGAGAATTATTATTCTTCCTGGTATTGCTCTCAAGTTTTTTCCTGGAGAACCTTCTCCTGTAAAGAAAAGAGGATTGATTTAGAACTAGACACCAGTTAGGAAACCCCACCTTAGGAGCTCTAAGCTACTTGCATGTTGGATTCCAGCTCGGGGAGAGCTAGATTAGAAATAGGAATGGTTCCGGGTCATGGATGGGAGGAACGTGGTAGTTCCCAAGTGATTTGGTCATCAAAATTAGAGGTCAAATCTATCTGAAATTGATAATGCGGGTTATTTAAAAAGTGTGTAGGTTCAACCATTAAAGGAGCTTGAGGAATAAAAATTACAGGTACGAGTTCTTAGTATGTCAAGTTCATTTCTAGGGTAAATGTTGTTTGCTTTATGTAAATTCTCTTTATATATTATTAACACTAGAAATTATGGCTCTGTCCATATCTCCTAGGGTTACATATCTTAAAATGTAACCATATATTGTCTATGCTATCTTCTATATTATATGATGGATATGTTATTTGAATGTTTCCAATGTATCTACTAACCCTAAGTATTTGATTTTCTGGCTAGATTCTTCTAGGGTTTTTATTCTCTTCAATACTCCCTAGGGTTGTAAATGTTATCATAGGTTGTATATCGGTAGGATTTCATCTCTAAAGTTTGTTTAGGTATTCATTCAATGTTCATAAATTATTACTGTAAACTAGATAAATCCATACCTTCTATTTATTGCTCACCTATTCTTTATAACTCTATTGACATATTACATTTGTCAGTAAAGAT
>LPNX010916538.1:3578-26879 GCA_001517045.1 Pseudotsuga menziesii | reverse complement strand
CCTGGTTGCGTTGGTTGTTCTGGTTTAGCGGTGGGTTTTCTTGGGCGTAAACCTGCCCTTGGGTAGTAGGTGGATTCTGAGTCTGCGCAGGTGCGGGAGCGGGCTTCGGTGGATAATATGGAGGTGGAGACTGTACTGGTGCAGCTACTTGAGGGGGTTGTTGATAGTGCTGTGGAGCGGTTTGTGGGTTTGCCACAGGGGCTGGCTGTGGCTGATAATAATGAGGTTGAGCTTGTGGTGGCGCAAGAGCTGGTGCATCCTGCTGATGATAGTAGGGCTGAGGTGCGATCGGGGGGGGGGGGGGGGGGGGAGGGGGGGGGGGGGGGGGGGGCGTAAGCGGGAGTCATATGGCTGAAACACTAAGGTGGACAGGAGGGTCCATGGGAATGGTGTTGATGTGGCATTTGAGCATACGAGTTGGTTGCTCCGGACTGTGATGTAGCCCGCGAAGGTTCAGGGCCAAGGGGAGGATGAGCTATGGAAAATGGCTGAGGCTGCGAAGAGAGACGACCAATGATGCCGTCGGCAGCATGGGATGCCCCCGGCGCATCGTGCTAGGAGGGATCGCCGCGAGGGCCGTCAGGTATGATGGTATAAAGATAACCTGACTGGGTGTAAATGAGATCGAACTGCTGGGCTTTAAGGATAGCCTCTTCCTCCGACTGGGGTCTTTTGGCTGCCACATCCTTAGCAATGAGTAGAAGGAGGGATTTGAGGAACCAATCTAGGAAGATCCGGTCATCTAACTTGATTTTGCATAGGCTACGGCGTCGCCACCATTCGTGAATGTGGTCTGTGATGTGGGTAGCTGTGTTCTGCCTACAAGATAGGAGGATCTCAACACCCGCGTCATAGCAGACAGGTAACTAGATGAACTGTAGGAAGGTCGAGGCAAGGGACAGAAAGGTGACATGGGTTCCATGGGGTTGCTCGATATACCACTTGGTAGCAGAGCCAGTGAAAGTGCGCTGTAATAAACGGAGGTGAATGGAGTCGTCTACTATGGAATTTGAGGAACACCATAGATGGAAGGACATGATATGGTTCTGTGGGTCCTCACTTGCCTTCCCCTCGAACTTAGGGATGTCAGAGGGGAGCTTGGTAGGCATGTGGGGCCATGCAGGGTTGTGTCGGATGGGGTCGTTGGTTAATCTGGCTAGGTCAGGTAGGTTGAGGCTAGCCATGTATGGCAAACTGGATGAAGGGTGTGACACGGTTGTGGGTTGGATCAAGTTGGGGTCCATGCCCCCAAGTGGAGGGGTCATGTGAGGGAGGTTACCCCCAAGTGGGGGAACTAAGTTGGTATGGGACGGTCATGCACCGACATGGGTATGAACCACTAATGGAGTGGGAATCGGTATTCCTGCCGTGGGAATAGGTACGGTGAGGGGAACTGTAGATGGGCCTCCCGTGGAGGGCATATCCATGATAGGTGTGACAACTGGTGTAGTGGTGGATGTGCCACCAAGTCCCTCCCATTAAGGGAGTGGGATTCACGCCAGCCATGGGGATAGTAGGGGCGGTGTAAAGGGTGTTCTCGGATTCAGGCTCTGAGTCTGAGGTAAAATAAGGGGCATCAGAATCTGGTGACTGAGTCCTATGCCACTGACGAGTGGAGTCAAGTGACAAGGCTCGAGATCTACGATGAGTGGTATCAAGTGATCCGTGCTGTGGGGGCTCGCCTCTGAGGCGCCGAGAATGTCTCAGGGAAGCAATGGTGATAAATGATGTCAAATCTCTGTGAGTTGAGGTAACTACAAAAAGGCTCAAAAAACCCTAATGCAACCAAGTGTGCAGAAGGAGAGCTCAAAAAATAGGGCGCTCAGGCCAACAATCAACTCAGAACACCCACTGTAACAGCTGTGCTACAATAGGCGGAGTGTCAACAAAGATGGTCAGAATACCAACAAGCAACAGGTTTGCTAAAAAAATGGTGGACTCACTAGACCAAAATGAGGTAAGGGAGCATGCAAACACCTAACTAGTAGTATTATGACCCAACTAAGTATATCCTCTGCAAGGTGATGAAATCCAAGTCAGACAATATAAATAGGAAAGTCAAATGGCTAAAGTATCCCCCTACCGGGAGGGACATCGGGTACTCAAACCTAGAAGTATGGAAACTAAGATACCCCGTTCATGACACATCTAGAAAGGTAAATCTTCCGCTTAGTCCTTTAACCGCAATATTCCCTATATAGGGATATTCCGAGAACTGCGAAAGGTAGCCCTTCAGTTGCTGAATGGAGTTCGGTATTCCACTCAGACCTCCGGAACCAATCTCACGACTTCAACCCTCCTAAGGGAGAGGCCTTCTGATAATCTGGTTGTGACCGTGTCAAAAAATACTAGGGGATTTTGGTTCCCTAAAGGACAACAACTATGTCTCAAGTGTAAATAACCAAGGGGTGTTATTGGAAGCCTATCCCCTTGATCCTACCTAACTACAAAAATTATTTTATGTTCCCCAAGTGGGGTTAGAATGTTGGTTGAGTTAAGTATTTTTTAAGTCTCACTTGATTTAGGTGACAGATTGTGTGTTTGTGAGGTTATGAACCCAGAAGAGAAGTGCCAGGGCAACTTCCGAAATAACAATATAATTGTATGAGGAAAAAAAAAAAATTTATACCATGCAAAATTTATCTGAATAAACAATGCTGAAATAATGCTGAATAAACAATGCTAAAACTTTTTACACAATTCTGTAAACATGCGACAGAAAGCCTGTAGGGCTGCAGGTGGGACAGATGGTTGTGCAAGTGCAGGAAGTATGGAAGCAAAGTGACTGGGTTCCGGCGCGGCAATAAGTGCAAAAATCAAATCGCAGATCGCGGGTATGGGGCGAAATCGCGCGGTCGGACCGCGGGTTTGAAGACAACAGACGCGCGTAGGTCGCAGGTTTCTAGCTAACAGCGGTGCTCGGACCGCGGGTTTGAAGCAAACAGGTGCGGTTAGGATGCAGGTTCCTTGGTCGACAGCGGCGGTCGGACCGCGGGTTTAAAGAAAACAGGCGCGCTCAGCGAGCGGATTTTTGGTATACAGCGGCGGTCGGGACGCGGGTTTGTAGGAAACAGTCGCGGTCGTGTCGCAGCTAAGGGCTGCACAGTCGTGGTCGGGTCGCAGCTGCGAAGGAAAAAACAGCGGTTTACGGCGGCCGAAAACGACAGCCGAAAGGACAAAATGGAAAATAAAACTAAAATAAAAATAGCAGAGTCGCCAAAACTGTTGCTAGGGTTTTAGCCCTAGCTTGTACGAATGATTACCTACTAAGGACAATGGATTCCTTAGTAGCAATTTAAATGATATATGAATTAAAAGCTATAACTGAAATAAAAAATTAAATCTAAACATTCATGAAGCAAAACAGTAGAAAGTAAATAACATGAAACAAAAACAGTAAATAGTAAATAATGATCTTTATTGATGTTACCTCCAATGTGGAGGTTGGTGAAGTTCGTTGCGCTGGTCCGATGTCGGTGGCTCCGAGCTTCAAGCTGCTTCTTCTCTTTCTCCAATGGTGGAAATGGGCCAAAAGGGGCTCTCATGGTGAAAGTAGCTTCAATGGTGAGCTACGGTTTCACGAGCAATTTTGGCAGAGGCAGGATACTTGTGATTGTGGATGTGGAAAGAGGGGTCTCCATCACTTATTTATAGTTGGAAACCATGTGGTTTTAGGGTTAGGGTTTTAGCTGTTTAGGGTTTCAGCTGTTTAGGGTTTTTTATTCATTTTCCTCATTATTTTATATTTTTTATTCCTTTTTGCTTTTTTGGAGGAATTTTGGATATTTTTAGAGGAAAAGAGGGTTTTATGGCCTTTTGGAGGCATTTTAAGCCTTTTGGAGGCGTTTTGCATGGTTTTATGGGTTTTTGATGGAGATATGGTAGGAAAATGGACAAATGAGCCATGTAATGGGGTAGATGAGGTAGTGAACCTTTTTTGGGTGATAACATATTGCCCCCTGATGTGCGAGGGCAGGAGCTCATCATATGGCCAACTAAGTGTTCCAAATGGTGGTGGTTTTCCTCTTAGGCATGAGGAAGATCGTGGAGGATCAAATGTGTTCGCTTTGGTTTATGAAACTGGTGGGTATGATATTTGGACCTCGATTTCAATGGATTCCTATTGGATGAAGGTGGTCTCTGGGCCACCAAGACTACGAGAAGACAACGCTTGGCTTGTTCCTCATGGGTGATTCTACTCAATCGGAAGGGGTCATTACCCATTTCGCTTGGCAATTCCTCTCAGCAGCCAACTACTTTGGGGTTCCTGTGGTACTCCTCACAATGAGTTTTTGGGAAAATCCCAAGTACTTCCCATAGTTGAAGCAGTCAGGGACTTATGTCCTCAAAGACTACAGAATTGATTGAACTTAGTGTAAATTTGGTAAATTTTAAGGCTTACTCAGCGTCATGAATTAAGTTGGGTTAATTATTTGGTATGGTGTGTTGGTTTTCTTATTTGTTTTGGTATTTGGTTTGCAATATGGTTTATGAATTCATGGTAGAGTTCATATCATTGTTTTGTAAGCAAACATAAATAGAAATTTGTAAGCAAGTATGGTGATTAACCTTGAATTGTTGGCCTAACTAAATGTCTACCTCTCAGTGGTATTCTTCTTCAACCAAGAGCAGGTGTTGGGATCTCAACACAATGGGACTAATCCCATCCGTAGATCCTTAGGTCACCTCCCAAGTTCTAGGTTGGTCAATAGGGAGGATGCTTAGTGCTTTGATAAGCCCTCCTTCTCTACCCCCTCTACCTTCCAGTTCACCTGGTTTTAGTGGTTTGGGAAAAATACCATGGAGTTCCTAGATCTATACGAGCTTACCCTTCATCGTATCCCAAAATACCCCTGTTTCTAGGGTTTTAGCCCTAGCTTGTACGAATGAGTACCTACTAAGGACAATGGATTCCTTAGTAGCAGTTCAAATGATATATGAATTAAAATCTATAACTGAAATAAAAACTAAATCTAAACATTCATGAAGCAAAACAGTAGAAAGTAAATAACATGAAATAAAAATAGTAAATGATAAATAATGATCTTTATTAATGTTACCTCCAATGTGGAGGTTGGTGAAGTCCGTTGCGCTGGTCCGATGTCGGTGGCTCCGAGCTTCAAGCTGCTTCTTCTCTTTCTCCAATGGTGGAAATGGGCCAAAAGGGGCTCTCATGGTGAAAGTAGCTTCAATGGTGAGCTACGGTTTCACGAGCAATTTTGGCAGAGGCAGGATACTTGTGATTGTGGATGTGGAAAGAGGGGTCTCCATCACTTATTTATAGTTGGAAACCATACGGTTTTAGGGTTAGGGTTTTAGCTGTTTAGGGTTTTTTCCTCATTTTCCTCATTATTTTATATTTTTTATTCCTTTTTGCTTTTTTGGAGGAATTTTGGATATTTTTAGAGGAAAAGAGGGTTTTATGGCCTTTTGGAGGCATTTTAAGCTTTTTGGAGTCGTTTTGCATGGTTTTATGGGTTTTTGATGGAGATATGGTAGGAAAATGGACAAATGAGCCATGTAATGGGGTAGATGAGGTAGTGAACCTTTTTTGGGTGATAACAACCCCAGAGGGCGATGACTGGGTAGAGGAGGAAGGGGGAAGCAAGATGGTTATTTTTAAGTTACTTTTAGTTAGACTAATTCATTCTATTAAGCCTTAGTGATTGATTTATCATATACACATTGTTCATGGATTGATTTGCAGAAAAATAAAAAACTAGAATTAAAAGAGACCTGTAATGGTGGATAGAGATGGCTAGGCCGCACTAACAGTCCTTTGAAACTAAAAATTACTATTAATTAAACTTAAAAACAACTTCTTTGTGATAGGCCGCACATTTTTGACCAAATCCTGCGAGGGGGCCACGATATTTTTCCAGAAATGAGCGAGGGGGTTGTACAAAATGTGAAAACAACTGCAACTTGAGCTCCTGGGATGAATTTGCACCTATCTGAGGATTAAGTGCACCCTAGGCATGCCTGTTTGGGGATCAAGTGTGCCCTAGTCTCACCTTTTCCCCCGATAAGAGCGACCTACTGCAGAAAGGGGTGTTTTGGTGATGCAGGGTCAGATCTGGCCAACAGTAACTGGTACTGGGGTCAGTCTGACTCAACTCGGCCTAGCAGAGGCTTCAGCATTGACTAAAATAGGAAATAAGTAGATTTAAGCAGATCTAACCTAAGATTTCTGCAAACTAGGGTAAAACTGAAAAAACTTGAAAACTTGAATTTTTTTTCCCAGGGATCCTGTGGGATCGACCCAAGGGAGTCGCCAAAGCTGCAGTGAGAATTTCTCCTCACTATAGGGGCAGGAATGGCTCCCTTGTGCCTATAGGGCACAAGGGTAGGTTCCTACCCTTAGAAAACAGTAAAAAACAAAATGTAAATATGACTTAAATAGAGCTACAAATTGAAACTAAGCTAAGTAAGAACATAAGCAAAATATGCACTACTGTAAACAATATCTAATAGCTAATGACAGAAAATAAAGAAGAGGAAATGAAGCATTGTTGAACCCCTCTGCACACAGTAGGTTAGGGTTCTGCCTCCAAAACCTGCAAAATAAACCTAAGCTACAATGGAGAAAACATCCAAACAATATCAATGAAAAACCTGCACATAGAGAAGAGGGTTAGAAAATAAAAACAATAAGACAAACATAAAAAGAGATTATACCTCACTTAGGTGGAAATGGGCCACCATGCCCTAGCTCATGGGAGCACCTCTCTCTTGGTTGGGAAGCAATGGCTTGATGAAATGGAAATGGAGGAGAGGGAGAGTGGGTGGTTTGAGAGCATGAGGTCTCAAAGCATCCACGGGCAGCATAACAATAGGCAAGTGAGGAGTGTTTTGAGAGTGACCCCCCACCTTCCTTATATAGTTTTTCCAAGGGGTTTTATGGTTTTAATCCCTTGGTAAGGGATTTAGCCCTTTTTTGGGGCGTTTAGCGCCTTTCACCCTAACTTTAGCACCTTTCAGGGTTTTATCCCCTTTTTGAGGGATTCAACTCTTGGGGGTCTATTTTGAGCACTTTTTTAGGGTTTTTAGCCCTTTTCTTCATCCTTGGGCTCTTTTGGAGGTGTGGGGCTCAAATGGGAGGTCTTATGGAGTGAAATGAGTGTTGTGAGGTGGTGTCCTTGGGTGGTGTAGGCCATTGAGAGCTATGTGGGGGATTTTTGGGTTAACATATTGCCCCCTGATGTGTGAGGGAAGGAGCTCAATGTATGGCTGACGAACATCATAGGATTTGTTGTCAAGAGGTGGCGCTTTCGGGGTTGGGGCATGGTGGATTTTGGTTTTGTATTAATCTGGTTCCCATCAATGGGTGAGATACAATAAATGTGTGACATGTATATGGATGCGGCAGGCATTCCCATGCTTGTGATAATGTCAAAAGAATCATTTGATCTATGCTCTAAAATACAAGAGCCGATCATATACAACTAATGTTACAATGATGGTTGCCTCTCATGTGAGGCTGAATACAACCCTGATCTAGTACATTGTATCCATGGCATTCTCATGGAATGCTATATCTCCATGAATGATGGTTTGCTGGATCTCTAACGGTACATAGTTGTATGGACTCACTCATTGAGAGTTAGATTCTCTGTGGTACAAGTATGCTGCATCAATCATAAAGGTGTATTGAAGCACTGTTGGGGATTCTGATCATTGTCTCTAATGCAACCCAGAAATCACAAGGGACATAACCTGTTTAGGTCCCTTGAGTGGACTCACCAATGTGTTAGAGTCAGGTGACATCTGAGGTCTTCGACCAAGTATTGTGCGAAACAAACCCTGTATGAATCTCAATGATGTGATGATGGAGTTGAAGTCAAGCACGTGAGAAACAACCATCCCAAGAGGAACTAAGGACTCCTCTCAAGTGGTCCAAGGAACTCATCAATGATGTAAATGAAACCAAGGTATAGGGACCTCTGGGTCTATCCTCTGGAATATGTGTGTTGGCATCGATAGAGGGAGACCTGCCCCTAGTCAAGGCAATGATGTTTCCTTGACCAGGAGTGCAAGGGATAACCAAAAGATGTGAATCTATGGACTAACTCACTGAATTGGGGGGGAGGGGAGGGAAGGGAAAAAAACTGAACAAGGGCAGGGGGGTAGTGGGAGACTCAGACTTTCTTTGTTCAAAGTATGGTGGTAGGGTGGACCAGGTAGCACATGAAACTTAACTCATGGGAATGGGATCATAGATGTAATATCGAGAATGTCGCTACAGATGGGAAATACTTGGAGGTGAAGGACAATTTTGATACTAATGGGATCCAAGGAAGACACATTGCAGAGTACTCTGAACAAAGGCAACCCAATGTGGGGATGCTGCCAAACTATTTTCTATGGGGTGGTGTCCACGGACACTGTTGTGGTATGATCTCGTGGATTTTTGGCGAGCCTGGGAAGGTAAATTCTCGATGGTGCTTTCAATTTTAGAGAGTCTGAAAGCATCAAGAAGACTCCAGTGGGGGATTTTTTTGTTGGTAGTCTCCTATGCCCAAAAAAGGATAAAAGTATACATAGGAGAGCTCACTCATCCTAGAGGGGCTGAGAGACTTCTTTACCATTGGTAGTCCAATCAGGTCAGAAAAGGTTAAACCTATACTGACTAGATGGTCATTCAAATACTTTTATGAGCATGAACAAAATCAAGTTTTCTCGGCGATATTTTCTTGTTGAGACAGTTGGAAAAGAACTTAATGACAACCGGCGGTGATCTTTTTCGTCAGGTGCAACCCCTCTTCCCAAGAAAGCACAAAAGTATGCAGAGGGGAACGGTCTTTGCTTGAGTGTGCCAAGGAGGTCCTTTTCATGAAATGGTCTACATGGTTCGCAAAAGGAGGTAAACGAGATGATGTAGATGCCCTTTCCTATACTTTAGCGAGCGGGAAAGGAAGCAACTGTGCTCAGTAATCTTTTCATTGTTTTAAGGAGTAAAAAAAGAGCTTAAACGAAACTCCAATGTGGTTAACCGACTACGGTGGAACGAGCGGTGCCCAATGTCAGGATGGTGGATAGAGGTCCAAAGGTCATCCGCATAGTATGGACGGAGCAGAAGGCTCTCAAACATACCAATACATGTGTGGGATATATCGCCGCAGAGGCCTACAAGATGGTGTGGTAGAGGCACGCAAACCGAGGTGGCTCTTGAACAGAATTCGGGAGAGCATGTGTGTGTTTTAATGTGGATGGAATTGATCACGTGTGATGTAAGTACAAGTTCGGAGGCATTTATATGCCAAATACATGCAAGAAAAGAAATCATTTTGTGGACAGTGGTCCAAAGGTTCGTGTAAGGTGCAGTAAAATGGAAAAGACAACTATGTGTTAAAAATACAAAATAAAAGCTAAAATTACATTTCTTAATGGGAGGTGGCCTAAGGACACTTCTATGTAAAATATATGGAAGAAAAACAAAGGGTTTTGTTGATGATGGTCCAGATGTTCACATAAGGTACGGTGAAAAAGACAATTATAAATACAAAAATTAAAATTATATTACAATCCTTAACGGGCGACGACCTGACAGCTTGTATGAGTAGCGGTGGGGAAGTGTGATATGAGTACCGGTCCATAGACACTCGCATCCTCATGTTATGGCTCATAAATCAAGGTGACTTGTGGGAAATGGTCCTGAAATTGGTTTATTGAAACATGAGATGATGGTCTCAGAAATGGAAATTTGATCCTGGAGGTGTGAGAGGTGTCTTGAATCGGTTTCGCATGAATTTGGACTAGCAGCTAATGGTGCTGCCCCTGACTTGTGGTAAAAATGTTGAAAAACAAGAAAAGAAAGCGAAGCAACTCATTGGTGATGTTAAGTGTAAAATGTCTTGACGTAGATCCTGTTGCAGGGGTTCTCCAAGAGTTGGCCATTAGATTCAATGAGGGTGTATGCCCCTTTGCCGAGACAAAGGTCATTGGAAAGGTGAGATGACAGGATATTGTCTTTTATGGGAAGAACTGATTCCACACTATGGTTTAAAGGGAATGGGGTAGAACCAGAGGTGGTCTTACAGATCTCTCCATCATCACATAAGTGTTGCCAGGATAGATCAAGTGGATCTTCCACAGCTGATGAGATAGAAGGGAAACTGGTGCTAGAGACCATGTAAATGGTATTGGTTGTGGTTTTGGTGGCCTTGCCCCCAGTCTCTGTTGGTGGAAGAGGGGTAGGCCTGGAGATACGAGGATTCTTTGATGGACCTGGAGGTAGGTGCAATATCATCTCAATTGGCTGGACATGAGTCAACACATCTTGGGGCCTCAGAAGTATGGTAGGTGGTTCAAGGTACCACACGGGATCTCCCAGTGTGAAATCCTGTAGATTACAAGTTTCCAAGATAGACTTACTCATGATCTCGGATGTTAGGAAAATAAAAAGGAAAAGGATCATGTTGAGTGGCAACGAAACCCATTGTTTTCCTAGTAAATGAGGTTGAGGTTACAACTGAGGTTGTGGATGTGGCTGGGGAAACAACGGAAGAGATAGGTCTGATTGACCGTTGGTGATGGTGGAGACGAGCGGGTCAGTAGAACTATACATCATGTAAATGGACATGGTGTCTGAAGAAGGAGGTGGGGGGTGAACTTCTTTGATCAAGGTGATCTCAGACTCAAGGGAATGGTGACAAAGGTTAGTGAGAGCCATTCGAAACTCAAGCAGGTCTTGGCAATGGTGGGAGTAATGTCCATGCAAGCCGCAAAGGGCGCAAGCATGTTTTTTCCTTAATGCCTTGTTCCTGACTACTGGCGCGGTTGGGAGTTCAACCATGGGGATGTTTTCGTTCGTATCCATGGCATCTAGATGTGCATGGATCACTGGAATTTTAGGGAAATTCTGAGTTGGATGGCCCTATTGTTCACAGATGGTACAAGGTGGGACTTGTCGTGGTTCTGCAGTGGCTTTGGTGTTCTTTCCCCTTGCCCTTTTGGGTTGGGGTTGTGCAGGTGCGGGTGCGGCGGTTGGCTTATGCGAACTGGGTGGGAGGACACTTAGCACTGTGAGAAGCCTTCCTTCTCTACCCCCTCTACTTTCCAAGTCATCCATTTTTAGTGGTTTTGAACAATATTGGGTGAAGGGCCTATTAGTATATGAGTTGTTCCCTTCTTCTTATCCCAGGATACCTCGAAGGGTGATGACTTGGTAGAGGACGAAGGGTAAGCAAGATTCTTGATTTTAGGTAAGTTTTAGTTAGGATAGGTTCATTAACCCATTAATTGTTTAATTTACACTTAGTTCTATGAATGAAATTGCAGTAAAATGAAACAAAAATAGAAATCAACAATTCAGATGGACAGAGGCGGTTTAGCCACACTGACAGTCCCTAGTTATTAAAAACCAACTTTTGAGTGACATATTGCATGTTTCAGGTCAAATGTGGGGAGGGGGTTGCCAAATTTTTCCAGAAATAGGTGAGGGGGTCGCTCAGATTTTGCAGACATAACCAGTATATCTTTCTGAAGGAAGTTGCACCTTTTGGGGTAAAAAGGGTGACCTGGTCACACCTGTGAGGTCTAAATGAGCGACCTGGTCCCCTGTTTAGGCCCGATAAGTGTGACCTACTCTGGATTGGGAGTTTTTTTTATCTTGAGTCAGATCTGTCTGACAGTAACCTGTATTATGGCCAAATGGACTCGGATTTTCCTTATGGAGGCTTCGGCAGATAGAAACTGTAAATAAACAAGGTTTAAACTAGATTTGACAAAAAATTTAACCTAGGGAAAAACTAAACTGAAACTTGAAAATTTTTAAAAACAGACCCAGGGATCCTGTGGGATCGACCTGGTATCATTGCTAGTTCTGTAGTAGGAATTTCTCCCTTACTACAGGGCAGGAATGGATACCTTCCATCTATAGGACGGAAGGATAAGATCTTGTATGGAAATGCAGAAAATAAAAGAAGAAATGAAGCTGGACAGTAATGAAAAAGAAAATGGAGAACCCCTTTGCAAACAATGTAGGGTTCCACTCCTAATAACCTGCAAAAATGTATTAGAAAACCCGCAAAGAGAAAATGAAAAACCTGCAAACAAGTAATGGATTAGATAAAAGCAAATACACAAAACAAAATACACATATATGCCTTCGCTTTGGTGCAATGGGCCACCATGCCCTGGTTGGAAGAAGCACCTCTCTCTCTCTCTCTTGGCAATGGAGGAGCTATGGCTCAGTGGGAGAATGAATGGATGAGAGGGGGGATGTGGGTGGCTTGAGAGACAAAGGGTCTCAAGGAATCCATGGGAAGCATAACAGTATGCAAGGGAAGAATATATTGAAAGTGACCCCCACCCCTCTATTTATAGCTTTTTTGGGGCTTTTTAGGGTTTTAAGCCTCTGGTTGGGGCTTTAGCCCCTTTTTTTGGCTTTTAGCCCCTTTCTCCCTAAATTTAGCCCCTTTTGGGGTTCTTAGCTCCTTTTAGGGGTTTTAGACCCTTTTTGGAGGCTTTAGCCCCTTTTTGGAGGCTTTAGCCCATACGAGAACTTACTTAGGCTCTTTTTGCGGTTTTTAAGCCCTTTTTCTCATTCTTAATCTTTTTTTAGGGTGTGGGGGTCTAATGGGGTGAAATGAGGGTCGTATATGGGTGTCCTTGGGTGGTGTATGCCATGTGGAGCTGAGTGAGGGTTTTTTTGGGTTAAGACCAAGCATGAAAAGAATCAAAGGATGCCTTATTGTTGTAACACAAGAATCAACAATAGGAATTCTTGTTGTTGCCACACAAGAACCAATAGTAAGAGAAGAAGTCTTGTTGCTACCACACAAGAACCAACAGTACGAAACGCTGCTCTGTTGCCATATAAAAGTAGTGAGGAGAAATAAAGAAGCTGATACACATATTGAAAGAAAAGGATAGGATGGACACAAGAACCTACAGTAGAAGAACCTATTGTAGAGTCATTCCTTCATAAGAGTATACTACCATACAATAGGGAAGGAAATTCACTCTGATTTATGAATTGCTTGGTGATTTATTGATGCAGATATTAGTTCACTTCCACATAACTGTTGAAAATTTAGAGTTGGCATCTTGATACTATGAGTTGATATACAATCAGATTTGATTATCATATGCTCTCATAGAACATAAATGCTTGGGTTTTTTTGATTGGAATAAAGACATACATGCTCATTTCCCAAACAAATCTGATCCTTGCTCATTAAAAATCAAAGTCATTTTAAGCTTGGATTATCCATATATCAGTTTTGATTTTTATTGATGCAGCTATCTTCAGCAAGTATGCAACTCTCTTGGTGTTTGAAAAATGAAAAAAAAAACATTAATTATCTTCCCATTCATATTTCATATGGGGTTTCTGGTGCCAAAATTTCCGGAAGTTGTCATAAGAAAAAGTGCAGCCAAGAGCATTAGATACAGGAAATTATGGTGTGCATCTACAACATAGAATGGATAGCATGCGTTCCAAAATCTCCACTGTATATTCAAAATGCTAGTACAATCTTAGAAGAAAGTCTATGGCAGTGTTTGAACAATGTTTGGCATTATTTGAAGTGTTACAAAGGACTCCAGAATAAGGGCATAACCAAAGAACATTCTAGCAGCCTTCATTCAACCATGAGAATGGATGAAATTTACTGTGGTTAATTGTAATAGAATTTTCCATATCTCTTAAGAGTTATGAATTTGATGTGAAAAATGGTTCTAAAAATCTTTTATTTCCCATGAATGATAATTTCCATAGTAGAGTTTGGCTTGTGAAGATCACTGATATCCTTTTTGGCGCTTGTGACATATGGAGGGTCTACAAATTCTGTGAGTGTCAGATGATATTTGAGCAGCTTGGATCATAATAAAAGGAAATTTGCAAGTGTGATCACTTTCTGGTATAAATATTTCATACGCATTGCATTATTAGCACTTAACTACAACCATGTGGAATCAAAATTGAGCTCACACAGTGATTTTCAAATAGCATACAATCATTTTCAAGTAGCCTACATTCATTTTTGTAAGCCAAGTATGTGTTTCCAGCTAGCACATATATATATAAAAATTGGATGTTGGGAGTGGTAGTGTAGATACAAGAAAACAAATTTCCCAAAGTTCACTTGATTTCATGATTCTTATCTAAAACAATGAATGGAATGTAAGTTAATGAAAAATAGAATTTGAGAAAAGTTTGCAAATGGATGGACAATGCTCTCACACCAAGTACAACAAATTATGAATACAGAAGTGGGAAGTAGTAGAAATATTGTTTCATGGAAAAGTGCAGCAAATAAGTGAAGTTCTAAGGTAGCTTGTACCAAGGGAAGAACATACTATCTCTTCCTTTACCCAAGGACAAGTAAAATATTCAGTTTGGGGAAGATTGTGGATAAACAAGCAACATCTGGTGCAGCGTCCTGAAGGTAATTCATGACATAATACACAAAATGATATATATTGCACTTGGATTTAAAATTATATATATTGCACTTGTCCCTCCTCAATCCATTGGAAATTTGATGGGTCGCATGCTCTGTTCAAACCAAGATCCAATCTCATCACCGAAGCTAGAGTCTTAGCTTACAATCATCTATTTTCATTCTAATATATTTTGAAGATGATATGACTATAATTTAATTTGCTCCATGATGGCTATGCATTGAAATTAAAACCTATATCCAATCAACTAGATGAGTGGATGTTGAGAAAAAAATTTGGAATCAAGTTCACGCTTTTATTTCCCCACAGTGTTTGGCAAAAGTGCATAAAATTATTTAAGGATATCTTGCAAACTGTGAGCTGGTTTTCCATGAAATGTTGAGGGATGAAGAATCATGGTAAGAAGAACAAACATGGAAATTTTTAGTTCAATCCAATGCACAATTCTTGAGAAAATGAGCATCATCACCTACAACCAATTTGCATTTCTCTCAAAATCCATGATGTGGGTTTCTATAATTTTTGGTGTGGAGATGCATTATAACGGTAAATACTTGATTCCAAAATTTCAGCCCAACATAGTTTTTATTTTGTGAAATATTGGTTCAAGAAGTTTAGCTGCAACACATCTTTATTCATGTTTGTCTACAAAAGTGTAGAAATTGAAGTGAACATATCTTGCAATTGGTAAATTGGATTCTCATGATTTTTGGATAGGAATCACATAATACCAAGATGAATAAGCCTGGTAAGTTTCATTCCAATCCAATGTATGGTTTTCAAGAAAATAACCATAATCACCTATAACCAATTTGCGTTTTTATCAAAATCCATGATGTGGGTATCTTGGTTTTTTGGTGTGTGTGAGAATTATAATAGTATAAACCTTCCTACAAAATTTCATCCTAACCTAGTTCGTCATTTGGGAGAAAATGACTTCGAATGTTTTCAGCTCAAAAGGCTATGACTCTGCTAAATTTAGTGCTCTTTGGCTATAACTCTGCCAAATTTAGTGGTCTTTTGGCCGAAAATCCACCAAATTCTCTACTAAATGAGCTGCAACACCATACAAATATTTCCTTTTTCCCGTTTCACGCAGCTACAACTTTTGCCTATTTTTTCTGCTCCGCGCAAATGCGACGTCGTTAAAATTTTTCCCATTTCTATTCTTTTCACAGCTGCAACTCTACCATATTTATCCTATGCACAACTATGACTCCGCTAAAAATTTTCCTATCCTTCTACTTTTCCCAGCTATAACTCCGCTTGCATGGTAAATTGAAAAGCAACAAGTGAATGAGTTCTTCTAATTGGATGCTACACACATGTTGGGTTGCATGAGGACATGCAGCAAGTTCAGTTTGGGGGTGATGTTGGGCCACATATTTGTCCATTTTTTCATCACTTATCGACATATATTTCATCCCTTTTCTTCCCATCATCCCCCATTTATCATTCCATTTTCCATTAATTTGTTGTAACTACACGTAAAACACCATAATATTTCCATTGATGCTTTAAGTGGTTAATAATGATTATTTTCCTTTATATTTGATGAATTCAAGAATATTATGCATAATTTTACTAATGATGGTTTATGGAGTGATTTTTCACGTACACGACACTCACGGCTAGCTGTTACGGCCTTAACAAAAAAAGCATGCCAGATAAGAACACCTTGATTTGTGTCTCACTTTTTGGGCAGATGAAAAAGAATATTGAAAATACGAGACATGGGTTTTGTGTATAACAACCTCATTTACCTAAATTGCAAGGAAATCACCAAACAAAGCCACGGTTTGGGATATCTATCTGGTTATTCGAGAGGTTATTTTCCCAATTTACTGTTGTGGTCGGATCGAAATTTGTTAGCAGTTACGATCATGTTTCAGCTGTTACAGATCACAAGTTGGGGATTCAGTTCCTCATTTCCCTGGGATAATTTTATGTATAAATATGTAATCAGTCTCATTGAGAAAGGGAGGAAGAGAAAGCAATGTTATGCTGTAGGATTTGATCCAAATCTATTGTAATCATTCCATTATGATAATACATGTTGGAAGTTTCTTAATTCTAGAGTTGTAGACTTTTATTGTGGAGATCAAGCTCTACTCAGTGGAGGAAGGGACCTCTTCCCCGAGCAGATGCTGGCAGTGTTGATTGTAGGTGTTTTATTTTGTATATTTGTTTATTTGTTAGTTCATGCTTTTATTCATTAGATTGATCATAGTTGTTTTTTTATTTAGTTCATGCTTTCATTAGATTTATCATAGTTGTTTTCTTGTTAATTCATCTTGATAAATCATTTGACAACATAGCATTTCTTTTGGATTTATGTATTTATATCTTTCTTCATAAGAATTAATTTTGTTGAAGTGTGATTAGATTTACAGTTTGGATTTACGAATAGGATTAGTGTTTGTTTTTTTTCAAGACGGCGTGATCTAGTTTATAATGAGTTTTGATTTCATACCAATAGATAACAGTGTCACATAGAAATTGTGCTCCCATAGATCTTGCATGATAAATTTGAAATAAAAGACTTCCTTGAGTTGACAATTTATGTTTAGCACTCTGCATGTTAAGTTTGAATTAACTGGCATATAATGGGGCCGACAAACTTGTAGTTGCACTAGAAGAGATTGATGACTTAAGAAAGATGATAAAAAAACAAGTTGAAGACAACTGTCAAGAAAGAAAATAAACACATCTACTTGAAGAATCCATGTCAAGATAATTAAATAACAAAGAAAAGGATTGTAATACTCAAAAAGTTGAAATTTATTCCCTGAAAGAAGAAATAGCAAGACTAATCATGTGTCAAACTCTAGTAGCCAAATATGAAGGAAGTCTTGAACAAAATAAGAAAGAACTCTAAGAACTCAAAGAAGAAAACCATTCTTTAAAAGATCAACTACAAAAATATCAAGAGGAATGTAGAGGCTTTATAAGACAAATTGAAAACAAGATTGAAGAAGATCTAAGAAGAAAACTCAATATGAAAGTTGAAATCTCCCAAAGACAGGAAAAACAAATTATTTCTTTAAAAAGTTTAGTCAAGGCAAATGATAAATTAATAACTAAGTCAAAGTTTGGAAAAGGTTCTATGATCTTGGATCACATTCTCAGCCATCAGAGATCTCCACATGTCAATATTGGAATAAGATTTGACAAGTCACAGAATAATTTTGAAGAAGGAGAAATTCCCCATCCATTGCACGAAAAAATTGAAGAGAAATCTATAAGTCATAAGGATAGTAGAGAAAAGTGCCATGCTCAATAAGGATCAAGAAGGACATATTCAACAAAAAGGTCTATGTTACAGAAGGGACCATATAATTCCAGGTATGAAAATAATTTGAATGGTTATTGCTATGCATGTAGTTGTTTTCGTCATAGGGCTATGGAATGCACACTCCATGGAAGAAGAAGTGTTGGAAGTCGAAGTAACCCAATTAGATGATGTACATGTGACCAAATTGGACATTTTTCCGCTAACTGTCACACATTGAGATGATTCACTTGTGGTGGCTTTGGTCATAAAGGAGAAGCATGTGCAAGTCCAAGAAGACAATCTATGAGGAGTATTTCATATCCATCAACAAGGATAGTAGATGAATCTTGGAAGAACAATAATGGAAAAAGATTTGAAGACCAAAGGACAAATGATCATAGCCAAAGACATTCTCAGGTATGGATGAAAGATGGATTCCATATGGAAAGACATGTTGAGGTCTTTCAAATACCTTGATCCATATTGAATCCATGAAATTGGAGGATGGGATCAATGGAATTGGATGTCTACTCCAACTAAAATAACAAGGCCTAGGATCGGATTACAAACATTGACAAAAGGAAGGAAGGAAGACATGGACAAAGTTTGCTAAATCAAGAGGTATATATGCTGGAACAACTCGAAGGTGTATCTTCTAATCTTCAATGGTTCAATATCAAGATTTGAACCATGAAGTGGTGTATATTATAAGTTAAAACAATAGCATGTTTGAGAGAAGAAGTTAATCTCTGTAGCAGCAAGAATGAAAACGAGGAGAAAAAAGATGAATTCGGAAATTTTTTGTATGCAGTTTGTAAAGGATTTTTATATAAAGAAAAGCTAATCTTAGATTTGAATAGTGTGATGATTGTAGAAGAAGAATTAGGAACAAGACACACATGCTGTTAATAAAAATTGAAGGGTGATTGAGGTTATATCAGTATATAGTAAGACACACATGTTGTTAATAAAAATTGAAGGGTGATTGAGGTTATATCAGTATATAGTAAGTCCAGTAGCATTGTCAAGTGGCCAAAGCTTTCCTTTTAAATTTGTATATATATCTTTGGATCTGGATAAAATTGAGCATGAGGTCCATGACTAATGATGCACATTTATGAAGCAATCAATTAAAGGCTTGAGAAGTTCCCTAAGGAGTGAAAAAACAACATATTGATGACAATAATGAAAATGGACCATATACAACTCGAATAAGTGTAGAACTCATTTCCACAACGACAAAGGAAGCAACAAGCTTGTATGAAGACATTGCATAGAGGTTCAAATAATTGAGCTAATATTTAGATCAGATCATGCATTTGATAGAAGCATACAAGGCAAAGCCACCTAGATTAAGAGTGCTGAATTATAGGGGGAGCAAGAGTAATTTTCTGTGATCTCATGGACTCTCTCTAGTTGAAACAAATAAAGTGAAGGGATGATTTTGATACATGCATACTGTTATCACCCATTAATTTTCCTATGGTTGATTTAGGAAGTCACTGGGGTAACCATTTCAAACCAATCTTTAGACTACATTCTAGCCAATATAGTCATAGAGGGATCTGTCTTTGTCATAAGAACATTCACACATACATTTGGATTTAAAAAAGCATTCAGAAGGCTATATTTCTAATGGGAAGAGGTTTGTTTGTAAATTTAAAGATTGTAAGAAAAACATATATCAAATGCCATTGGGAAATGGAGTCATGGCATGAATCATTCAAGGATACTACAATGAATGATGAACCATGGTTTTCTCTTTTGTAATCTAAGGAAAACTAAGTGCAATATTCAACCAAATATCTTCAAGTGGTGGTAGTATAAAGGAGAAAAATTCCATTGCAGCAAGAGGCACCTATCTATGGATGAATCTCTTGATAACACCTTTAGTAGAATCAATAGTAAAGGTAATGACAGAAATGAAGTATCTAATAAGGATGAATTATAGGACAATCATTACAGACACATTACATATGCTATATCCGATGAAAGGAGCGCTTAATGATATGAATTCCTCACATACAACTAGAACAAATGAACAGTATTTTACACATATGAAATGATGCAAACATGAAACAAAAACTAAATATGAACACCGTGATGAATCTCAGAAACTTAGAGAAAACATTTTTCATTAACGCTTCTAAGAAATTTTACAGAGATACAGTCCGAGCATAGAGGCTTCAAAAAATGAAGGTCCCACCATTACTGCTCCACAAAGGTTACATTTATAGTGCTATTTGGCTCCCGAGACCAACATCAAAACAAAACCAAATTTAGTTACAAAATCAGGAATCAATCCCGAATCGTCATTATGAATCCTAACATCTTAGATGTGGCACATTCATCATGATTTCTACACAAAACATGAAAAATGGAATAATGCGCATGCTTGATAAAAAATGGTAATGCAGCATCTGGGGCTCAGGATCGCTTGATCGAAAAATGATAGTTCAAAGCACCCTAAATGGTTTTGTGCTGACTCATCCCTGAATTGTTCCTCATCATGCTTGGATGTGCAGTGTGTATTTGGTCCTTCCGAACCTCTCGAGTGTCTTCCACTGATCTAGGCATAAACAATTATAATGAAAAGGTGCACATGCAGGTCAAATATAAGGCCTTCAAATAACACATGCACCGAGGATTATTAGAAACAAATAATCTGTTGTTATCATCCTTTTCCTGGTCTCTCACAAAGATGACATTCTATAAATATTAAAGCAGAAAGTTATTGATCCAATAGAAATATCAGATTTGTTAATGGAATACATTGCAGTAAAAAAATAGAAAAATTGAAAGATAAAACAATAGATCATATGGAACAACGAATTCTTTAGAAGAGAGAAAAGATAAATACTACCTATATCAAAATAATACAAAACCAACTCCACCATACCATCTGGATAGAATGCTGAGTTGAACAATGAAAAAAGTAAGTCAAAAATACAAAAACCAGTTTGTGTAACTAGTAGGGAGTCACACATAAAATAGACAACACTGGCTATAGTCAGTGAAAGTATTTTTTTCAGCTATGTAACAAGAATGCAACAGAGGATGAGAAACATACATTTTTTAAATGTTTGTTCACAGTGGAATTTGACTTAAAAATTAAATTGAGAATAACCATAAGAGATTGATGATAACCACTCGATGTTCAATGAAGATTAATAGATATTATCGATAGGACGGAAGTTCTAGATAGAGATTCCCAAACTATATTACAATAAGCCTATCTAATATAAGTTTAATAAAATTTAAGTACACAAGGAGAAAGCGGATATTATAAGAAAGAAAATATCATAAGTAAAACATACTCTCATTTAAAAAGTATGGCTTGGCGATATTTCTTAAAAATTAATAACCAACGCATTATTAAGTCCATAAACTTTACCTTGGTAATAAAATGGAACTTTGGAAAACAAGAGATTTTATTAATCGATCGAATTAGATGCTTAAGGGAATGACGCTCTATACGGAGAGTTTCATGTGATTGGAATACGTGTAGGATATAAAAATGAAAGCTGAATTCTAAGACATTCGATGGTAAAATCGGCCTATTTCTTAAGTTCACGGAGTTGTAGTTTTGAATAGGATTTGTAGTTTTTGAATAGGAATGTGTAAGCCATTCCATCATTTTGCAAAGCTTAGCACACCATGAATACGTTGTCTCTGAGGTGATTTGCAGTTCTACCACTATGTCTGACTAGTTAATTCACAGCTAGCTACTATTTACTACTTTTCCTCACATTAAAAAAAAACCCTCTCATCCCCTAAGCGATGTCCAACATTAATAGTATTTTCTTTTGGACGTGTTGTTTCAGCAAACTATACACTGTCCGATCTCCTCAGAAAAGATTAATTTCTAGAACAATGGGCCTAATATCTGAATATCCCCTTCTTAGACATATAGTCTTGTTTGTAGCTTTTATATATGTATATTCAGAATCTCTTTTATCTATGGATTCACCCAGCTAGATTACATGCAATATCACGTACAATAGCACATAGAACACCCACATATATCGAGCCCATTAGCTTGGTTTTTTTTATGCCGTCTGCACTGTTGGTTATTAAATATAAATTAGAGTTCTAAAATTATCTTAGCACTAATTTGCACTTATACACTGCATATATATATACCTGGCCATCGACCAAACCTGGTTTTTCTTTGTAGTGCACCAGTTATTTTCCAGAGATCGTTAGGAGTAAGCGTGTAAATAACAAAAGAAATCTTTATGTCACATCTAAGTTTTCGCATAGTCTATTCGCGTTTTCGCATAGTCTATTCGCATTTGGTGGAACTTTCCCAAATGTAGTGCTATTTAAGCTGATGATGATGTGCTTAGAGTTGGCTTAGTTAAAATATGATGTAGAACTATTAAAATTAAGGAGGTTTTGAAGTCACATCGATTTTTTTTTACCTTGAAAAGTTGGTTATAATTTAACAAGATCTTTTACGCCGTGGTTTTTATTTCCCATGTGCAAAAATAATTCACTATTAGGCAGACACAATGTTCATTTCAGATCCTATTACAATGCAAGTGAGGATAATATTATTGTTTACAAATATACTCTTAAGGGGAGTCTGTATTCACTTCTACAGAGTCATTGGATTCACTATTTGCTTTTGTTAGTTTGAGCTTATTATTTAAATGATGATTTGTTTGTTAGTTCTAGAATTTAAATTATCACTCTAATAGGACCAACCCATATAAAATATGACAGATCTGTAAGCTTGATGAATTATATATGGATATCAAACCTATGATACATTAGATGTCTATGGAAACTATAACAGGTCATTCACCATAGGATTCTCTAAAATCCAGTTATATATAAAACAAATCCACTATGGAACATCACGCAAAGAGGAGAGGTGCTTGGGAGGAGCCCACGCCTTTTGGTGATCTAGCTTGCTATTTCGCCTTGCCTCTTGGACCCTTAAAACTCTATGCATGCTTGGCTATTTGATTAAGGAGTGAAGGAGTTACTCTCTCCTAAATGAAATAGAGTTCTCACCAAAACATGAATAGGTAAGCGACCAATCACTGCAAACAGATAAATGAAATAGTTTAGAAAGATAGGTAGACAACGAGTACTCGAATGCAATCCTATTTGTTCTAAACCCCTAATCTACAAAGCTAACCCTGCTTCTTCTTTGAAGTTAATAAGGAGTGAAGGAGTTACTATCTCCTAAATGAAATAGAGTTCTCACCAAAACATGAATAGGTAAGCGACCAATCACTGCAAATAGATAAATGAAATAGTTTAGAAAGATAGGTAGACAATGAGTACTTGAATGCAATCCTATTTGTTCTAAACCCCTAATCTACAAAGCTAACCCTGCTTCTTCTTTGAAGTTAATAATATTAATTGAACCATCCGAATTTCAAGACAAATTAAGCGCTATGGAGTATAATGGGATAAACTAATTAGCATGAAACTTTGATAATGGCTCAATGTTTTACACATGATTTCAAAAGGAATTGCATTATCAATACATGTAAAGGCATGAATACAGTTATCTTATCCCTATATGAAAGCGAAAAGTTGAATAATATACATCTCTTTCAAAGAAAATAGATCAAAATCTTACGATGCTTGACAACTTAACA
>LPNX010916525.1:147587-207170 GCA_001517045.1 Pseudotsuga menziesii | reverse complement strand
CAAATGGACACCTTCACCCTTGTGTTAATGGATGGTGAAGAAAATATGCACACCTTCACCCCTCATGTGGGTGGGTTGTGAGAAGGGGTGAATGAAAATTACACACCTTCATCTCTTGGGTGTGCAAATGCATGGTGGAACCCCCCTTCCCCCCCGACACACACATGTTTCCCATCTCCCAGGGACACAAGTGGACACCTTCACCCTTGTGTCAATGGATGGTGAAGAAAAAATGCACAACTTCACCCCTCCTATGTGTGGGTGGTGACAAGGGGTGAAGGAAAAAGGCACACCTTCATCCCCTGAGTATGCAAATGCAAGGTGGAGAGAAATGAATAAGTACATTTGTGTATGTTTTCACTTTCCATACTTGATAAATATAATAGATCAACCAAAAATTCTCTATCAATCATGCTAGGGCAAGATAGGTGGCCTTTAATAGATTGGAATGAATAATTATTCTTAGAGGCATATTTAGTATCCAACCTTTAAAAAGGACTTTGGTATGCATATCACTCGAAACAATCTAATAAAGATTACTTGTAGTTGTGTTTCATGATCCTGTCAAAGTTCACCCACCTTTAAAAATTGCACAAATTAGCAACTTGATTCTACAATGCTTCACCTCTGGGATGAGTTGTAGTGTTTGATTAATATCACCAAGTTGCTCATCTTTAACATCCTTACGACATTAAAGTGTAAGGATGGCTATGTACCCCCCATAACCTCTGAGAAAAATAGTAACTTGATAAATTGTGCCCCCCCCCACACTATGCAATCCAACCTTCAGAGCTTCACAGTATGGGAAAGAGTTTCCAAACTATCCAAATGGAATTCACACAACTAAATGTTTACATATGATATGAGAAACATACGTAGAAAATTAGTCCTCTAAATATACATCTTGTTTACACCCTAAGAGATTATGAAAGAAATATATGATCAGAGAAGGTGGGCTCCTTAATCAATTAAACATGTCGACTTCTTTTACAAAAAGGAAAATATGTTATGTGTTAAGACCAAGGCTCTATCAAGTCACTTCATAGCAATCCTAAAACATATGAAAATTGTACCCAGTGAATGACAACTCAAGCGAGGACCAATTCCTTTATAGTTGTTGGAGTCATATAGGGCTATCATGGTGCTAGGCCCACTTTAGGCAATGGATTCCCTTTCAAGAATTCACCAATGAATAAATCCTTCTTAATCTTTAGTTATCTCAACCATGTCAACCATGTTGAAATCACCACATATGAGATAGTGAGATTATACAAATTATTGACCAAATAAAGCCCAAAGTCTGACTAACTCCAAGATACGACCTTCCAAATTCAATGAAACATAGACCAACCTTCAGAGCAACACATGCAATAACACCACACCACTTGCTCGCATGGTTGGTTTGAAAAAAATTAAAAAAAAATGTTTGACCAAATAATATTATTAAAAATACTATAAAAAAAAATTAACCTCGTCAAATAAAAAAACCAAATTATACATCTTACACACCTAGATTTCCAAATTCCCAAAATGGATTTGTTGAACCTCTCACATTTCAAAAGACGACCTTCAAAAATCTTTGATGGGCTCATGCCCAATAGGTTGGGTAAAATCCCAAAGTGAGGCAAAAGCCCTAAGCCATAAGGAGACCAAAATAAGGTGACCTATGTTGTCAAGTTCAAGATCCCACCATCACAAAATGTTGTCACTTACATTTTCGAAAGGGCATGCAAATGCCACCAAAAAAAAATGGTGACATGGGTCGTTTGACTAGTCCCCACTTTGGAAGAAGTGCCATTAGATTTTCCTATGATTTGTTTGTTTGGAGCATATTGAGAGATGTTTCTTAGTATAGATCCAATATTATTTAAACAAATGGGTTGTTTACAAGAAAAAGAGAAAAAAAACAAGAATGAAGATCTTTTATCATTATCCTTTGCGCTCTCTTGAATTTAAAGAATGCAAAATCGAGCTGTCATGATCCCCCAAAAATCATCGGGTGGCCCCAGATCTCCTTTGGGTCGGAGGAGCCACCACTCGACATGGCAAAATCAAGGATATCGTGCCACGTTGACGAGATTCGAAAGCTGTCAATAGTTAAACCACGTGTCTTACTAAGTAAAAAACGGGTGATTCGATGGAAGCAGCTGTGTCGGCCGGGATTTGATTTAGCGATAGGGTCGGTAGAAATTTGCTACAATTAACAGATCTTTCCTATATGAATCGCATCTTGCTTAACTAACTGAAATAAAAACGAAGACAAAATCAAAAAAATTCCCATGTGAAGGTAAAAGATTGCGGGCTAAAGCAGAAAAAAAAAAAGCTAAATTTGATTTAACAGGGGAATGAATTCTTCAAACACTGGGAATGATCAGATCTCATGTCTCAGCAAAACGACATAAGGCGGCTCGACACGCTTTGTGGCTGGGCTCTCACGAATTAGATATTCGAAGAATTGGGAGGAGAACGTGCAGAGCATGATTATGGGAAATAACAATGGTGTGAATCTAGCCTGGGCGTTCTAGAAATGGATTATTTAAGGCAGAGACCATTGAAAAATAGAAATCTGGTTTGAAGGAGAAGCCATGAGAGGTGCGTGTGTGTGTATTTGAAGCGAACGTTGACGCTGTTAAATATTCTTTAATTTCCATTGGGTTTCGAAGAGCACGACAGGATCGTTTTTGTTTCGATAACCGTTTTTGGAAAATGGCCGGTGACCACCCATGGATTTGCAGGCCTTGTTTGAGATTAATGAAAGTTTAACGAAAGGAGCTAGATCTTTCCTGCCAGGTGCAATTATTCTGTTTGTGATCTAGGACCTGATTAGGGTTCGAGGCCATTAAGAACTCCTATGGATCGAACGACAGCGATGATAGGAAGGATGTTGGGCTGGAAACTGTCCTGGAAGTGCCTGTTCCTGAAGAACTACGCAATTCAATTTATTCCAAGGATAATTCATGGTGCCACATGAAGCAATGGATGAAATCTCAGCTGGGAAATTCTTCCATGCCCGTCTTTGGTTGCAGAAGGACTGATGTGCAGTTGCTTCTCGGTGTAATTGGGGCACCCTTGGTCCCAGTTGCTCTAACACAGGAACCAGTTGTTTGCATCAAGAATAATCCTACTGTAAGTAATTGTAATTTCTTCATAGGCATATAAATCTGTGTTTTTTATATATTTATGCCTAAAATCCCTGCCCATAGGTATTCCAGATTGTGTAAATTTATATCCTTTCATACATTGAATGCTTAAGATGAATATGCTTGTTTGTTTCCCATAATTCTGAATTGATTGTGTAAATTGCATACCCAGAATTTGTGTTTTTCATGACTATGGTTGGGTTGTGGCCATATTGTTAACAGAAGCAATGATAAGGCCTATTTGCCTTCTAATATAATGATTAATTGGTTGGGGTTGTGTAAATCCATGTTCAAAATCAGGTCAAAACCCAAATCAGTGTGACATTTTGCATAATTATAGATTGATCATTTTAACATATTTTTGAAATCCATCCTCGTAAAAATATTACAGAAACATTGCAATCAATGTATAATGCTAGAAGTAGGTTTACAATATAGATTGCTGGCGAAAATTATTTAAATTATTCAGATTGCTTGTGTACAGTCTTAAATAAGCATCTCTCAGTTTTGTATTATGTATTTAATGATCTTGCATCTGTGTCTTGTGTATTCTGTATTTAATGATCTTGCATATGTGTATTGTGTTTTCTGTATTTAATGATCTTGCATCAATGTATTGTTTATTCGGTAGCAGGCATTCAGGGCCGTGATGACGGAGTCGCCCCTGCCTGCTTCGTTGGCCGCCTGGGAATTCGCCCATGTCACTGATCGATTGGAATATTGCTTGACCAGCGTTAAGGAAAGCCTGAAGGGTTTTAAATCTCTAATTGAGTGGAAGCCATCGGAGAGATTGAATGAGAAAATGGTGGTTTACGAAGCATTATCGGATTCAGAAGCTTGGCCAATTTCAAAGTTGGTATTACCTGAGAAAAGCTTTGTATGTGATGTAAAATTTATAAGCTTTTACGACGCAAGTCTGGCTTTGTATATGTGATGTAATTATAAGCTATTACCATGGGAAAACCCAAACAGGTTTGGTTCTGAATGAATGGATTGCTCTGCCATTTCACAAATAAGTAGTTGTTTAATCATGCAGCGAATTTGTTTTCATTTGTAAGATTTTCGTAATATTAGATTTGGAGTTTTTGTTCATTGGATTTGCAGGAAGTAGGAGGTTTGATTCATTGGACTTCGATTGATTAAAACTTATGAAGGTATTGCTTCTCTAGGCTCGAAACAAGATCATAATTGGATTTTCTATCAAATTTGTGACTTAAATCTTAAATCTTTGACAGTAGTTTGAGGTTTTACTGATAGAAAAATGATATCATAGATATAATGACATAGTTTGGATGAGTTGTATTGATAACCAAATGATATCCTAGATATGGTGGCACGGGTTGAAAGATCAATTAATCGCAAAGACTAATTTAGCAGATCTGGTCGTGGATTCGAAACCGCCTATGTATATTTTTCTTCGCAGTTGCGTGCCTACCCGTTTATTCCTTATGCCCAGGTTGTTGATGGGTTTGGGGTCAATCAATTCTGATGGCCGTGAGATCGATTCTTGCAAAAATTATAACAAGACAAATGTTACTAAAGAAACCAACCAGGGATGAAAGCCATCAAGTCCGCATAGGGCTTGAGAGAAAAGCCATGAAGTTTTAGTTTACACAGTTAACCGGATCCAAGGGTTCGAGTATCCCAGGGAACAAAATGATTAAACCGGAGACAAGAAGAAGGCGGGTAGGTGAAAAGTTACATACGATGTCATTGTTACCAGGTGTCGACTCAAATCCAGATAACAAACTTTGACTTCGAGGATGACATCATCCCTGCTTAACCAATAGCAACACAAATAAATACAATTTTAATAAATTTAAAAATTGCTATTTTTCATATTCCAAAGTTTAATAGAGATCTTTTTCATATGGACCAACTAATACAAAGTCAACGCAGCTTGACTTGTGATCGATTACAATATACACTGCCTACGGCAGGTATAATAAGAAATTAAGACTTTTAAATTTCCACTATTACTTTATTATAAAAATACAAGTAAATTATTTAAATCAAATATTTTTTAATAAATTTATACTAATAAATAGTCATATCATATCATCATGTATCATCATGGGAACATAAGAGACTTAAAACGAATTCATATATCATTTCATGTAATTCAACGAGTATTTATGAACCAGATATTAGTTATTCTCTAAAATATAATATCCGTATCTTAACTAAGAAAATGAAGAATATTTTTAGTTATGTATAATTGTAATATAAAATAATATTTTATATATTTAAAAAATAAAATTATATTTTTAATATTAAGTTTCGTCACTTTATAAATTTTAAATAAATAAAATAAATAAAGATTAATTAAAAATCCATTAAAATAAATAAATAGCAAATAACAAAAGAATGATTATTACATAAATTTAATGAATGAAAAAATAGATAATAGATGCTTAAATTTAATGAATGAAAAATTAGGCAATATATACTTGTATAAGCATTTAAGCATTTAGTATAATAGAATATCATGTATGGCACACACATAATGTTTAAGCTATAAATTTCTACTAATAAAAATAAATAAAGAAAAAGACCTTAAAAAATGTTCAAGAAAATGCAAAGGAGATATATATTAATGTTTGTTAAAAAGTTAAATATATATTCAAACACTAAACCAACATGAAATGTAACATCAGTAAATAAATTCTTCACAATATTGAGGGTGTTTTTTTATTTTCAATATATGATTTTTTTTATCTATTGTATATTTTTTTACAATTAATTATTATCCCATTACTATCCTCTAATAACTATTAAGAGTAGAACACTCTCACCACTTAAGAAAGGTTAGATTTAAAAATGCTTTCAAAGCTCCATATTTCCATTAGATCTAGGCTATAAAAGTGGTGCTTGCACTTAGTAAATTTTCATAATTTTTCTAAGTACCAAAGTCTGAAAATTTTTATTTGTTTTTTGTACATATCACCATCTTATAATCGTATTGTCTTGCTATTTTTGCAGGTTTAGCGAATGAATAGAGAGGTATGCTAACGAAATTTCACTAAAATCGGGCCATTCAGGGCTCCATGCTTCTCCTTTCTTCCCCTTTTTCAGTTTCCAACACCATAAACCCTTGGATCCATGTGTATTAGGATCAAGTGGTAATTTTTTAAGCATTGTAAATAAAAGTAATAAGAAGAGCAAGTGGGATTACGGCTCCCACACCCCACTTCCCCCACATGGGGGAAGCTTGTATCGCCTCTTATGTGATTGCTTCTTTTTTCAAGTGTTAGAATAGTTCCTTTTGCATCTAATTAGTTTTTTCTTTAAAATTAGTTTAATCAGTATGTACTTGTTTATCATTCCAGAACTAACTTAGCCTTGTTTTCCCGAGTATGACACTCAAGCCTGAAAAAGACTCTTGGCTGTATATTTAAATTTTTACGAATTAGTATGTTATTTTCTATTTAAACACAAGCACACTATCACGTCCCCTCCAGTCCGAGAGGACGCGACTACGGCACTGCTACTACCAATTAAGCAGGGAAACCAGCCCCATGGACATAAACAAAAAATTGCATTGAAAATAAAACCATACACAGAAGCATAATGCATGCAATCTATAGCGGAAGCAAATACATTTTATTCAAAGCATTCATCATGTTCATAATTCATAAAATAAGCAACGTTCGTCCTGTTCAACCATTCAACATCTTCATGATAAATTATCAATTAAATACATTGCAGAGATTAAACATAGAAGAATACTTATCTTGAAAAAGAGTTGTCCCGCAACCAGCTGTGTCACTGCAATGTTCCACCCAACCATAGGCCAGTGTGCTCATCAATCTCTCAGCACCACTGCCACCCTTGAGCTGGGCATGATTCCCACAAGGAATAAGGGAACAACAGACTTACACACAGGAATACCATACATCCACAGTCAAGCCAACACACAGTTGGGTTTCACATACTACTAAGGAAACAAGCCAATAACATATGGGTTCCTTGGACTTACTCAACCAAGCCAACAATCACCCCCAAACATAGTCAACCATCTAACAGATGGGTTCCTTGGACTTACTCATCCAAGCCAACACCAAGATGAACTTCACAGCTAAATACAAGTTCTGGGTATGGACAAAAATGTCCTAGGAACCAAAATCGAAAATGGTAATTGGTGAAAAACGACCCAGATGAGCAAATCATTTCAGGAAACATTTAATGGCTTCAAAGAGGAAAAAACGACCTCTACAAACCCCCAGTTCATGGATTTGAATTTAGAAAACATCTACAGGCTTCGCATGGGCAAAAAAGGCCTCTTTCAAAACCCCAAAACGTGGATCTCTGCTGCACATTCACTCAGCAACACAAAAAATGAATTCTGGCATGGAGAAATGAAAAAACGGCAAGAAAATCGTGAGGGGAAAATGCCCAACAATATCAACTGTGTAAGGGAGACAATACGGCCTCTTAAAACCCCCAAAACATGAATCCATGTTGCACATGCACACCGCAACACAAAAACGACTTCCCATCCATGGAGAAAAATGGTAAAACTACAAAAAACGTGAAAGAGAGAGGTTAGCAAGCTTCAGCTACGTGAGAGAGCCAAACGTGAATGAGAATGGGTGAGGAATGAAAGATGTGGGTGAATAATTGGATGGGCATGCATTTCCAAGCATTTACTTGCCCAAGAAGTCAAAAGCACAGTTTTTTCCAAAATGGGTGGTCTTCCCAATTCGAATTTGACCTCCATACCTTTCCCATCCCAAGGAAATAACTTCCCCAACCAATTTCTGGCAGAAATAATTGATTGCCACAAAAAGACAAAATCCGTAGTTAACAGCTTTATGGGTTTTCCCTTTGACATTTGGGATTTCCCTAGTGGCTCAAGGGTTTGAATGTTTTCCCTCCATATTCCTTGTGATATCATGCCCCCATCTCTTTCACGTTGCGGTGCATAGCTAGTTGTGGTATTTTTATTAATTTGCATTTTTACATGATGTCTCCAAATGTATTATGCCTGGCTAGCGCATAAACCATCGGCATCAATTTTAATCGTCAATACATAAGCGTTAAGTCGATGACGGGGCCTTTGCCTTGAGATCCACACGATGATTAAATCACGATATTTACATCATATATAATTTAATGCAATAGGGTCAAAACCGGGGTGTTACACACACAATCCATCCTTCAAGGATTGTATACTTTAGCTTCCTTTCCAGTTTTAAAACCAAAACAAACATTAACCTCGTCTGTGTATGCTATACCCCTCATAGGCTTGTTTGAGCTTGGGGATATCAAAAGAGGAAGTGTGTGTTAATTAATTTTTCATACCTAATTAAGAAATTTCACCCTAATAAATTCACATCCCAATAAATCCCCCAAGGAGAAAATCCAATGCCTCGATTTAATCCATTGTGGGGAATGTTCACAGAGGAAGTAGGAACCACTGGATAGTGACCTCGGGATACTATTAGGCTACACCCTCGTTGGTGTAGTGTTGGGCATGTCCCATAGACTCTGATCCATCCCACATATTCTTCGCATGGAACCACATTGGATAAGGGTTTTGGACATACTGCTCGTACCATCTGGTATATATGGAGTCCCCTTCCCCCCTGTTTAATCCACTCATTACTCCACATTAATTTTAAAACAAACCAAGACACATTTGTGAAATACTTTAATCTTTCAATAGAACTATTTTATTTGACTCCATTGGCACTAATCTACATTTACAACAATACTCTTCATTTGCTTATTATCAATGTATTGTTGTTTCTTAATCCTTATATGTTGATGTTATGTTTATACGTTGTTGAAGTAATTTTCACATTTGCAAACATCTTGATTCAGTAATTCACTTCGAAAAAATCCTAAAAACCGTTGCGTCTATCATTAACACTTAATAAAAGCTTAATATCCTTAGTAACTCTTTGTAGGGACCACCTCCCTTGGCTTCGTTAGGATTTTTCCTAAACGGAGGAGTCAGGATCAGAGCGACAACACCTGAATCGAAACTTGACCCCAAGGACACACTGAGCAGCTTGAATATGTGTGTTCACTTTCCCCCTGGGTGTGTGTAAGAAGGCAACAAATTGATTTATTTTACTTAAATCCTGCTAGATTCCACATATCATGTCACTCTCTTTCTTAGTGGAAGACATATTGTAGAGATTCCCCAAAATACAATTTTCATATGAATGTACTTGCATATAATCACCCTCCAAAACAAACATTGATGTATTACTTTTTGAAGATCTCACTAGAAACTATTCCCACTATTTATCCATGATTGTGTGCATCTCTCCTTCATTATCACAAGTACATCTCTCTCCAAACCAAAAATAAATAAAATTTGGTCCCCAATTTCATTTTTTTGTCCAATAAACTTCATAAACAAGTGCTTCCCTTCATTGACTCTGCATTTAGATACAAACTCCAACATAAAATTTTGAAATACATACTTCCAAAAATCATATCACATTTGGTTGTGATTCATATAATTTTCCTTTAAACTTAAATTTATAGTCTTCATCCGTACTTTCATTCACCTTTTTTCCTTTTTGGGTGGATTTCTAATAAAATAAAATACCTTCCACTTCAAATATCAATAACATTTTTTTATGAGAAGATGCACAAAAAAGAATGTTTCATATATTTCATAGTAAATTTGCTTTACAAAAAGTCTAGGAAATAATCATTTTCTCCAACTTGTCAATCAATGACTAACACTTGATTGACAACCAATAATGTTGGAGATAATACGCTTTGCTCCCAAATCCCTACTTTGTTTTATGAATAAAATCCAAGGATCCAATATCCATGCTTGGTTCGATAATCTCTAAGTATGTCTTCTATCCTTTCTTTTTCTCTCGGGAATCAACAGGTTGAAAAACAATTGACTAATCTTGACTTACAAATTAGTGCAACATTCCATTGTGAGGGACAACTTTTAATTACCTCAAGAGCAGACATAGTACACGAGGTTTGGGTCAAATCCTCAACAATAGAATAGTTGGGAGAAGCTTTAATATTAGGATTGTGTAATTCCCTCTTATCAACACATTTTGGTTTTCGAGGCATTGTCTCTACCACAGTTTTCTCTATTTGAACAGGATTTTACAGTTCAGTACTTTCCTTTTCTTTTGACAAAGACTCAATATTGCTATATTTTTTGCTCTAGTTGAGAATAAGAAATCAAACCCGACCATATTGATATATGATGGAGCATTTTGGGTGCCCCATCAAAAGAGGGAGAATTTGGGTGCGCATTTCCAATAGAATTAGAAGAACCAAAAGTTAATTGTTGTCCTTGTGGGAAATAATTAATCACAACAGCAAGGTGTTATTTCTTTTTATTCAATGGCTTTTGAGCTTCCTCCATTGACGACAATTGATGATTAAGGTGATATCCCTTGCAAATTTTACAAGGCGATTTGAATTTCATATGCTCTTTCTTTATCCCAATAGCATTATTGTTTTGTATTATTTTTTTAGCAAAGATGATGAGCTTTGAGCTTTAAAACTTTAATTGCAGAAATATTGAATACTAAAATCAATAGAACATTCAATCACAACACAAAATGTACCTTGGGAAAAAACCTCAAAACTATGCGGATGAAAAAACCCCAGCAAGTCTTCGGAGTGTAAGTAAATATATTGTTCTTATGGGGGTTAGAGAAATTGGTAATGAGTAATTGAGGTGAAAAGTTGTAAATGGAAGGTCACAAGTTCAAATCCCCTGTGGTTACTTATTTACAAAAAAAATAGATATATTGCAAAGAATGTCTTGTACACAATAGCATATTGTCTTTAGCACCCGGGTGCTAAATAAGAGAGAATATTGAGCAATAGATAATAGAGATCAATTGTATCAACTTGCCATGTTCCCAACACAAATTAATAACAAGCTAAAATCATTTCCATGCAAACAATAATGAATGGTTGCATGAGAATAGAATAGTGAAACACACACACCAAAATTGTGGATTACCTTCATACATAATAATTCTTGTACATTGGAATCTTCATCATGCATAACATATGATCCATGCCTTTCATATTTGACATAATTGATACTTAATTGACTCCAGAGTGAACCTTTCATCTAATTGAATGCATGACCACTTAGCTAGGATGCTAAATTAAGTGGCGTAATGCATTAACTCAAGTGTCGTCATGCAAACACTTTATTAAATGAAGTGTCATCTTTTGATTAACTTAAGTGTCGTCTTTAACCCGGATGCGGGTGGTGAATAGGAGGTTGACAGAAGACACAATTGTGGGCATGTGCATGAGGGGATAGATGTCGACACTTCCAATGCTCGCATGTATGCTTAAGATAATTATGGTACACCTCGAGTACCGTCGAAGTAACAAAAGGAATGGGAGGCATTGCAACCATGATATCTTGATTATATAATGGATTTTGATGGCTTCTCAAGCTTGATTTACTCTGTACAGGGCAGGACCTCAAGCCATCCCTCGACCATGCCAAGGCGTACCTGGTTCTGCGTAGGGGGGGTACTATATTGGCAGCCCATCAGCAATTTAAGAGAGGATCAAAGGGAGAGTACAGCACTTGGCATTCTGCAGCTTATCTAGGAGAAACATTACCCATTTTGTTTGAGAAAATCCCTGGTGAGCAAACTCAATCAAGGCAGATATTGGAAGTGGAAGCGCCCACACAAGAGACGTCACTCCGCCAGAGTCCCCGGTTCAGTGATCAGTTGTAGCAAAAGCCAAATTCAAATATTAATTTAGGTTAGTTTTAGTAAATTAATGTAATCAAACTAATAGGTGACTTGAAAAGTCACCTCTATTCCCCACTTAGGGTATAAATTACAGGGGCAATTATTTTGTAAACCATCTTCTACATTACCAAATATACATTTTTTACATTACATTTCTTCCTTTCCATTTTCTTTCCTCTTCCATTGGTATCAAAGCCTCTCCGCTCTCAGCACCACACCACCACTTTTTCCTTTCTTCATTGATTTTTTTTCTTCTACTGCTCCCAGCGCACCTCACTCTCACTATCTAGCCATTTTTCTGCACTACCACTCCCATTTCTTCTGCACTGCCCAGCGGTTGCATTGTCCATTTCTTATCCACCTACGCATCCTCCATCCTCAACGCTTCCACCATCCTCCATCATCTTCTCCACCCAACATCGCCTCTCCATCCTCCCCCATCCTCTTGCTCTATCCTCCACCCTCTCGATGTTGCTGCTCCATCCGCGTCTTCTCTCCACCACCCTTTCTGTTGCATGCCACACATTCCACCCCTCTCTGCTAGCTCCTTCTCCTACCTTTCTCCCTCTCCTCCACCCCCCTTTTTCCATGCCCCATATCCTCCTGCTCCCTCTCCATCCTCCTCCACCCCTCCCACCTCTCTTCATCCTCCAACCTCTGTGGCCTTGCCCCATCCCCCACGCACCTGCTCCATCCTGCACCCTCCGCTTTCCATCCGCATGTGCCCTACATCACCTATGCACCCTCCATCACCTCCACACCCTTCCCTCCATCGCCTCCGCGCCCTCCATCACCTCTACGCCCTTCCCTCCATCACCTCTGCTCTTCGTCCACGCTGCCTCCATCAGCTATGCTCTCCATCCACGTCGCCTCCATCATCCACATCCACGCTCGGCTGTTAATTTTTGTTATTATGAATACTTTAATATTAATAACATCTATTAATATTATTGCTTCTTAATATTATTATTAAATTTTAAAAAAAACTATATTATAATAATAATTATTATTATTATTATTATTATTTAAAATAATTAAAAATTAAAAATTAAAAAGAGAAGAGAATCGTGGCGAGCTGGCATCGTACATTGAATAAAAATAAATCCACGTTTAGTGCCGAGAAAATTCCAGCAATCACCAGATCAATGGACGCTCGGCTCGATCAAATCAATGAGAAAATTAACAAGAACTACGAGGAACTCCACACAAAAATCAAACATACAAGTGACAATTTGACATCAAATTGGACACAATTTACATCATGAATAGAGAATAGTTTCCTCACTCTACAGGAAGACCAAAAGAAAAATCAAGTAGTTTTAACTGCCATCTTGGACAGATTACAAATGTCGAATGACCCGCAACCAAAATCTCCTAGAACTCTGGAGCAGCTAGATCCCCTATTCAACATGTCATCCTCAAACTCATATACACAAGGACGCCAAATACGGGTGAAAGTCGAGTTACCCAAATATGACGGGGATGAATGACAATGCATAGCATGGACTAACAAAGCCAAGGAATACCTAGACATCCACAACATCCATTATGACGGTGAGAAAATTAAATATGCCTCCATGCATCTAGAAGGCAATGCTTAAAACTGGTACTTATGGTGGAAGAATACTGCAAGAATATGTTCTCACAACTAGTTGAGATTTAGAAACAACCTCATCAAAATATTCCAAGGCGTTGAAGAAAAAGACTTCTTTTCCAAAATCACAAGGTTACAAAAAAAAAACAGTGTTGATGAGTACATCTGTGAATGGGAAGCGTTGTCAACTTGAGTTCCAGAGTTAACCGATGACCAACGAATACAAACCTACATACATGGTCTAAAACAGCACATCTATGATGAATTAGAGTTACATAACATCTCTACGATGGAGGAAGCACAACGTAAAGCCAGGATTATTGAAAGCAAATTTGTTCATACAAATTCCGACCAAGACGACTCCAAAAAGAACCCTCTCCAATCAACATACACTAGAAATCCAAGATATACACCGTCTCAACTTAGGGAAGGAACAAAGCTCAGTTTAGAGGCCTAGAGAGTAAAGGAAGGGAAATGTAAGTTCTGTGGAGACAAATGGGGTCCTAAGCACATATGCTTACAAAAGAAATTATATGCCTGTGAAGCAGAGTTGGAAGTCAAGGAACCAATTGAGAACGATGCAAATATCCAACAAGAATACCAACCAGGAATCGAGGACAACTCCCCACAAATCTCATTAGTCGCTATTACTAGAATTTCGCAACCACAAACATTGAAGATTAAAGGACAGATAAATAATAATAACATCACAGTTCTCATCGACTCTAGCAGCACCCATAACTGCGTTAATGTCAACCTTGCTAAAATATTCAACCTATTTATTCGACCAGTACCTTACATGAAGTTATGGTAGCAGATGGAAAGAAGATTGACAATGTGGGAAAATGTCACAAAGTCAAGTTACAAATGCAAGAGTATAACTTATAATCAGATTTATTTGCGGTACCACTGGGAGGACTTGACATAGTATTAGGAATACAATGGTCACAAACCTTGGGTACATACTCTGCAAATCACCAAGAACATTTTATTGAATTCCATGCATTCGGGAAAACACACAAATTATATGGGGTCCAACCACCTCCGACACAGCTGGTTACATCACATCAGATGGAAAAAAATACGATGGAAAGAAGCACCAACATACATACTTCAATGTCAAGAAATAAATATTCTAACAAGTGAAGGAGATATGGACAAACAACCAGAGATACAAGAACTGATTCAAAAACATCGCAAGGTGTTTCAAGATCTACCTATGGAGCTCCCACCAAATAGAACAATCAGACACATAATCAAAATAGAAGCAGGGACAAAACCAGCCAGTAGTAACCCATACATATATCCACATCAAAGATGATGTGACAGTTCACGTAATCATTGTCGTCAAATGAGCTTTGAGAACAAGATTCCCTTAAGGGGAAGGCAATGTAGCAAAAGCCAAATTTAAATATTAAGTTAGGTTAGTTTTAGTAAATTAATGCAATTAAACTAAGAGGTGACTTGAAAATTCACCTCTCTTCCACACTTAGGGTATAAATTATCAGGGCTATTATTTTGTAAACCATCTTCTACATTACCAAATATACATTTTTTACATTACATTTCTTGCTTTCCATCTTCTTTCCTCTTCCATCAGCATGGAAACGCAGGGAGATGGTAACGAGGAGGTGGAATGGGAATCCCTCTTCAATCAAGAGATGTCGGAGCACATTCCTCAATCCATTACTACAATGGAGAATGAGATCTTTGGAGATTTCAGGCTGAAGTTAGGTTGTGATGTGACCATGTCCAACTACTTGCACCTTAAATTCATCCTCTCGCACTCAATGAATGAGAGAGAGAGAGAGAGATTCATTGATATGGTCAAAATAATTGTTTGCACATTTAAATATGATGCTAAGAGCGACTTGGTGCACATGAAAATCCTATTGCATTTGGTTGAGCCTCCATTTCAGCATGGACAAAGGAACATCATTGACAAGGGAGTCACCAATGTGGATGAGGGAGCCAACAATGATAATATGTAGGAGGCAGAATTTGCCATGAGGCCCTAGTCTCTTCCTTAGTTTGGGTCCTTTTCATGTGTTTCTACTTTCATGTCTTAATGTCTGTATCTATTTTACTATTTTTGGTGCGTAGAAGAATGAGGTTGCCACTGTTTAGAGGCTGGGAATCCCTCACACTCTCAAGACTCACCATATGGTCAATTTTGTTTGTCTTTCTTTTTGGGTGCAATACCATTTCCTAACTCCATGTTTCAGGAGTCATAAGCATGTAAATATTCAATTATGGTTTAAGAAGTAATAGAAAAGGATCCCTCTTACTAAAAAAAAAAACTTAAGTGTAGTCTTTTAGTTTAACTAAAGTGTAATCAATGCAAAACACTTTAGTTAACTAGTCCATCTTTATTAACACTTAGTTAACTATTATTAACTAAAATCATGTTGATTAATTTACTTGCAGTGACCACTATGAGTTCTCCTTTAATTAACTAATGTATATGTTGTGTCTTTAAGTGGATCTTGACAATATTAAACTGAGGCATACATTGTTACATTAACTAAGGTTTTAACTAAAGATTAATAATTTGAGTTCATGTTAGTTAATTGAAGTCATCTTTATTGCGCAATTCAAATTCTCTTTTTCTCTATGCTTTATCTCTCATCTTTATTGCATGGTCAATATGTGTTAACTTTAATTATCTGTCATATCATATTATACTCAGAATATTTTTCTAATGTTGTGATCATATTATATTGAGTCTAAACCAAATTATCGTATTCTAAAGTAATTCACTCTAGAGGTGTCTAGTCTCTAGAGGAGACTTAATAGCATATAGTGGCCATGGTTAGTAATATATCACACAACATTAATGCTTCAACATGCAAAGCATCCACCTTTATAAATAGAGGTCTACCCCATGGGTACCTACTATAACTGGAGGTCCACATGAGAATCAACTACCTCTATAACTGGAGGTCCACCTCAAAGGTACCTACTATAACTGGAGGCCCATAGGAGAATCAAGAGTCTTCAAGACTTGATACATAGAAGTATGGAGCCGTTTCCAACAAGAATTTACAACATCATCACTTTGATCAATCAAAGCATTCACATCAATACATGAGGAATAACCTTTATAATTGAAGGCTTAGTCATCCTTGAGTCTCACTTAAGAATCTACTCCAATTTACTGAGTCCAACTCAATATCTCTACCTCAACACATGAGGCCCAATCCTAGCTGCACAAGATTCGCTTGGAGAATGAATCGCAATGTTGTAGTTTTAACACTCTCTCAATGAGGGAGGCATTCTCTGTCTTTCCAAGCTTGTATAAGAATAACCTATACTTCATCACAAACGGAGGCTTGGTTAACACATCTGCAATCTACTCTTTAATAGCAATGTACCGAATGCTTACCTCTATGGACCATGTCTTTGATGAAGTGATACTTCATCTCAATGTGTTTTGAATTAACATGAAACCCAAGGTTTTCAAAAAGATTGATACTGTTGGGCTAAGGGCAGACCCGGGTTTATACCATTAACTTTGCACCAACAAAAAGACCCACAGTGTTGGCCCTTTCGGCAACAACCTGCGAATAGGTTGCAGTCTCACCCGAAACAGCTATGGGGTGTCGCAAAATCAGGTTTCTGCAAGCAGAAGAGGGATATTACTGTACCTTTAGCCTTAACAACAAATACTTATACAAAATAGACCTTTGGCATGCACTTATATAGCTTTGCAGTTAGATAAACAATAAGTTTCTTGCTTAACCCTTAACTGGGAATTCACAGCGAAGTTAATATTTAGCAATTATCTTACTTTATTAATTATCTACTTATCAGTGCATGAAAAGAAAACATTACAGAAACAACAAAAGAGAAACCACAACACAAGATATAACGTGGTTCACCCCCAGGGTAGGGGCTACGTCCACAGAACTGCGCTTTTATTCAACTTTCCACAAAACAACAGTTATGATCTGCGCACTCAGCTGCATATCCTTTCCTTCAAGTCTGGCTGCGCACTTAGCTGCAGTTCCTTTCCTTACAAAAACCCTCTGCGCACACAGCTGGGACTTGACCTTAAAAACCCAAAAATAGATCTATCTTATTCGCATCAGATGATCCTCATGTCATCAGATACTCTTGACATCTTTACATGAGTGCCTATTTATACAAGTGCACTATTACAAAACCATGGGCTTATACCCGAAATTTATGGACAATTACAAAAAAGAGGGCTTTGACTCAACCCCGACACCCCTAAGACTATTTTGACGCGCAACTCCGCTTACAAGCTTCCACAAAAACCGCAGAGTTACCAAAATTAAGGACCATTAAGGTGCACGCCCCAACAGGCCCCTAAGACTCATCAGTGTCCCGTCCCGGGAGACTCTGCTATTTGTCTGGTGGGAGAATCTTGTTGGTGAAGATTATAAACTGCTTGTTGAAGCCGTGCATGATATCATCGGTTGCTTGCTCCTTCTCCACCAACTCCTACAACACTGCTGTTGATGCTTCGCTGGCCTTTTTCTGTGTAAATGCATCATACTCCTTCAGAACTTTAAGCTCACTGTCCGTAGCAGTACTCAACTCCAAGGCCTCGTTGATAAGGGGCTGCATAGAATTTTTCAACAGTGTTGCTTTCGTTCTGTACGACTCAATTTCCTGTTGGAGTTCATTACTTTGTTTTACCTTGAGAATTTTCTACATAGGAGGTAGAGTCTTAATTTCTGCTTTCACTGCATCCAGCTCTGTCTATCGCTACTTGATGGTTTCTTGCAGCTTTTCTACTTCTGGATTGTCCTGCAGGTTTTCCCAGGCGTCAACGGTTTCCTCTAGCAGTTTTGCTGCGCTACTCACGAGATCTGAGATCTTCACTGCTGAGGCCTGAATGTCTCTGCAGCGCTGCTCCCTAACCTCTGGTGGGCTCTCCTGGATGATGCGAAGTTGAAGCTCCACAATCTGAGCCTCATGTTCTGCTTTGAGCTTCTCTATTTCACTGCATGTCTGTTGTGCGTAGTTTTTCAGCTTGGTGATTCTTTGCTCCGGCTCTTCCTCATCCTAGATGTCGAAGTCAGGAAGACTTCGACACGCCTCCTCCAATACTCGTGCCAATGTGACCTGCTTATGTTCTGCGTCGCTCTTCCTCTGCTCCGCTTCCTCCAACCATGCTGCCAGGCTATCACTCTGCTTCATGGTATTTTCCAACTATATTTGTGAGTAGTGGTCTCGTGCTTGGATCTCCTTCATGATAGCTAATTGGCAGAGATGTAATTCCGTCATGGACATCTTGGTGTAATCTATTCCAATTATCATGCTCATCTCCGAGCGAGACGTTGCATCAGTTATTATGAGGGCTGCACTTGACACTTGTCCCCTGTTTTCTCTAACTGGCCATTGTCTTGTGTCTTGTTGTGCACTTACTGAGGCACTTCTTGCTACAGTGCCAGTTGCTAATTTTTCTGCTAAGTCCTTTAGTTCTGTAATCCTTTGTGCTACGCCATTGAGTGCATCAAGGTGCGTAGCCGCAAACTCTAACCATTTCTTGGTGAGAAATTCTGTGGACTTCGTCAGAGCCTGATCAAGCTCCTCGCTTGTCAGGGCAGGCTCTTTGTCAATATTCTTGTCCTTCGACGCCTTCGTTTTCTTTCAAGACTGAGGTTTGGTCACTTCCTCTGCCTCTAGCGACTTGCGCTTATCTGGCCAATTAGGGTCTGAGGTGGTTTTGACCGAGTCTTCTTCTTCTTCTTCATCTCCGTCATCTCCACCCTGGTCGCCTTCACTCTACTGCGACTCACTCTGTTCTTCGCTTTCTTCGAGTGGGTCATTCTATTGCGTCTGACTAGGGCCTGCATCCACATTGGTGACTGGGGGGACTGGAATGTTGGGTTTTTTCCCTGCGTCCTTCAACCATTCCGCCGGCCACTGCTGAACTACCGCGAAGATGTCTTCTTTGGTTACTACGTATGGTAATGTAAACCATTTATGCTTTTTATCTGTGCGGGCGTGGATGAAGAGATGATGTATGTTGGCCCTGAAGTTGGTCGCTCCATCATACTGAGAGAATAGCTAATTAGTGAGCCGCGGTGTTTGCAGGATCTCATAGGATATGCTCATGGCGTAAAAAGCGAACACATAGTTCATCATCTGCTGTGATGCTTTGTCCTGCGACACCCAAAGAGATGCGTACCTTGCTGCGCCATGCATGCTTGGAGGTACATCAATAAACTACACCTCGGTAGGTTCTTTCCACCCGACCAGTGAAATAAGCACTATCAGCCATGAATAATGAAAGGGTCTACCTTTCTCCTGCGCGTCGCGGGCATCTTCAAGGAATTCCTTAGCAATGTACGCTGCCCAGTTGTAACTATAGCCTCACAGTTCGCAGCAATATTGACAATCGGGGCAGGTACTTCATTTGGTCTGCACTTCCGCATTAGCTTGCATGCTAAGAGCTTTGCGGTGAATCGAATTTTTTGATGCTGAATGATCAAGGTTTGATACCCTCGCTTTCCTTTTGTGAGCCCGAAGCGTTCCTTCATGCTGTGTGCTAGCTTCACGTCTTCATGTTTTCCCATAAACTTAATGCTAGGATCAGACCCTTCCCTCGGCAAGCCCGTAATCCGGTGAATGAGTTCTCCATTGATGGCGATTTTCTAGTTTCCGATCCATAGGTGCCCATCATGCACCAACGCCAATAATTGCTTGACCACCACGGTCACCTATGTGCTGCAACCGAAGTGGGGAACATTGAGCATCTTCAACAAACCAGCTTTGTCCAAGCCAGCAGCCCACTGTTTCACTTCTAATAATGTCGCTCCAGTATCCGGATAATAGACAGAGTGTAAGTATGTCCCAGGTGCGAACTGTGGAAATTTCCCCTGATCATTTGTATGGTGGTCGGCATACTTGAGCCGGTCTACTTTCCCTGTCATTGTCCCTACCAACTGCACACCCGGTGGCAGCGAAGGGGTGCGTAATGTGAACTTCTTTGTTCGCCAAGGTAGCTGAACTCCTAGTCAAACTAGAGGAAGATATGGTGGATGCTGCGGTGCGATGTTCTCATCCCCTTCAGGTGGGATCTCTGCTGAACCAGACAGATTCATCTCAAGATCCTCCGGTGTTTTTCCTGACTGCTTGTGTCTGTCTTCGTTCCGCTTAGAATGAACTTCGGGCTTAAACTTTTTCCTGGTAGATCGTGTCTGCATTGGCTGAGTCGGTGTTGGGGGAGTCTCTTCACGGGGTGCAGACGTAGGTGGGTGGCTGAAAAGGTTCTGCAGAACCCCCTATTCAAATTCTCTCAATAATTCCTGAAGCTCGCGATCAGCTGACATGGATTCAATTGTAAAACTCAAGAAAATGCAAATGTGAACTTCACGGGTGTGGGTGTCTTCTTATAGACTCCATCAATGAAATCTGTCATAACTGTACATTGAAGACACCAAATCTGACAAAGATCTTGTCCAAATGGCGGTAGATTTCCCAATATCTCATTAATACAGGTAACGAACTGGCACCACTGAATTTGATTTCTTCCAATGGTCATATTTTAAGCTCCGATAGATCTTTCCTTCTTCAGCACAACTAGTAACTCTGGCTGCGCCATAATAAGGACATTCGACACTTCCTGACACCAGCTTCGACATGGCTTCGAGCTTCAACCCACGATAGAATGTCTTCCACAGCCTCAATGATTCCTTTCATTTCTAAGAACTTTGTCGAAAATAAGTCCTGATACTCATGGAGAAGTCGGGTCACTTTGCTCACCATTTCTTCATCCCAATAATCTCCAACAGTAGCGTACTTAGGTTTTTCTTCTGATCCAATGTTTACTGTCCTTGTCTTCAAGGGCTGAGTCACTTCGGGTGCTTCAACTACTGGTCCATGTACTTCGCATTGTCCTTCTGACTCAGGAATATTAATGTTGCGCGGGTCATCATCCTCGTCAATTACGAGGTTATAACATTCTACTGCATTAGCTTCTTGTTCCTTCCAATCAGGTTGGTACTCAACTATTTCTTTATCATCAAACACCTTAGTATGGATCAACCTAACAGTTGCGTCCAAAGCAGGACAATCCTCATTAATAGAAAATGTAAGGACAAAACTATCAACAAGACTATCCCAACTTACAGTACCATGGCGAAGCTCGACCTCTGCATACCAGTTCTTTGTTATAGGTTCCAGAGTGTGCACAGACCTATGTACCCACTCTTCACGAGGTACATGCTTCCATGCTTCATAGCACTACTCCAAATGTTCCTGAGGGCTAGACTTACCATTAAACCTGCTTCGCACCTCTTGAGGTTGATCCATGAATCTCAGGCGAAGGAACTTTTGACAAGCTCCCCAACTAGGGATATACTTTTTATGACCATTCCACCATCTGGCAGCTGTGGCTCTAAATACTGAATCTAGAGTCTCCATTTTCTGTGAATCTGGTACTTGTTCTGAGAATTGTACAATAAACTCTTCTGGGTCTGTCAAGCCATCAAAAATAGGTAAGACTCTTGTCTGTGAGCCAAGCCATCTAAGAGACTTTGTAATTCTTGCACATCGATGTCCATGTAGTTCATAAAGTCTATTCTGCCAATTCTCCAAGCCTTCATCTGAATCAATCATGCAAGAACTGTCACACTGCCAATCCATTATACCTTCAGTAGTAGGGTTGACATAGTCTTCTTCTTTAGCTGTGATGTTGTAAATATGATCCAACACATCCTGATTTTCATCTCTAACTGGGTCTGTATACCTTTCTCCTTGAGAAGGGTCCAAGGGTACTATGACTCTCAAGCCTTTTCCCTCAAAATTCATCTGCCTGCTCTTAAGGTTGATTACTGCAGAATTCTATATTGCCCATTCAATTCCTAGCAGGGATGGGTAGGGGTTGCTATCATCAATTATTTCAATGACTTCAAAATCAGCTAAGGTACTAACTCCATCAATGTCTACTGGAACACTAGGGAATCTTCCTAGGGGCACAATCTTCTGTTGATTGGCTAATCTCAACTATATAGGGGACCATTCAACGGTAGGTTTTCCCATTTGTTCCCATGTCTGCTTAGTTAGGACATTTACTTCTGATCCCAGGTCTAAAATGACATCAGTCATGTCATACTCTCCTATCTGAGCATGCAATCTCATTTCTCTTCCAGTTCTTCTGACTCTATTAATATTTTTTTCTTTACCAGAGCTTCGCTGAGGTTCACAAGAAGTAATAACTTTCTGCAACTCATTCAAAGCATTCTGATTTCTTAAAAGCTTCATACAACTTTGTAAAAATGATGACAGTGTACTTACTTTATCCGTCGAAGCTTCTGGAGGTTGTAACTGCTGTTGATGTTGTTGCGCAGGTGCTGCTGATGTGCTTGGATCAGCAAAGTCTTTCTTAGCTTCCATAAATGTCTCTTTTTCTCTTTCAACATCAAATGCTGGGATTTTCTCTGGGGTCTTATGAACCCAAGCCTCGTCAGGTTTTTTCTCCTTATTCTGCACTTTCGTCGTAGCTCCACTCCTTGTAACAACGTTAATAGCTGGGACAGGTCTTTTCTCTACAGCAATCATCTAAATATTCTGAGTAGGAGCGCTATTTCTTTCTTGTATCTTGGCTATTAGTTATGGGAATTGTTCAATCACATGATCAACTGCTCTACAATATCGACATGTCGTAGTTGGGTTCTGACAGTCTCTTGCTAGGTGTCCTGCCTGGTTATAGTTGTAGCACACAACCTGGCCTCATCCTCTTCCAGACATGCCACCAGGACCACGACCTCCAAAAGTACCTTGACCTGATGTACTACCACAATAACCATATCCATCATTGCCTTGTCCATCGTTTTGTACCCTATAAGCATCATAGGTTCGTTCTCTCATGAGGTAAAAACTATGACATTCATCTTCGTTGTGTCCAATTGACTTACAGAACTTGCAATAGGGGTTCTTAGGTACTTGCACATATCTCTGCAGCAGATAGCAGTCTTCAGGTCGATGTTGGCTAGTTGTCCTACAGATCTCACAATATAGAACACTAGGGTTGAATGGGTTTGGTGCACCAGTATTCAGGTAATTTCTTAACATAGGACACTATTCCTTGTCGTGACCCTCTATCCTACATCGTGTACACCAAACCTCTTCATGAGTAGATTTCCCCTTCTTCATGTCGTGAAGCTCCAAATCCATTTCTACCAACTGCGCTTGTATTTGGGCTATACTAGAATTATCTTCGATAGGAGTTGTTTCAAGCTTCATAGAAATTTCCAAAGCCTCTTGCTGATCAGCAACCTTCTGTTGCATGAGTGGAGCCCTGATATGTGGTAACAAAGCTGCAATGAACCATTCTTTATGCTGCGCCGGTCCAATAGTGAAACTAACTTGATCTAGCAGAAATTTGAACCTCTGATCAAAGTCCCAAACTGATTCACCTCGTCTCTGTTGAATCTCTTTCAGTTCAATTATACACTATGACTCTGATTTAGGCTTCTTGAACTCTTTGATCATTGCTGTTTTAATATCAGCCAAGACATGGTTCTGAGAACTGGAAAACTTCATGAACCTGGTTAGAGCTCGGTCTCTAAAAGAAGTGACCAGCTGCACTCTTCTTATATCTTGATCCATAATGTTCTTAGCAGTCCACATAGCTTCGCATAAGAACCAAAACTGTTATGGATCCTCTGATCCAGTTCCTCTAAATACTGGTAGTTTGATGTCATCATTGATATGGGCCATTTTAGATCTAGGGGGGGATGGAGGGGGACTGGTAGGAGGGTTGGAACTTACTGCGACAGGAATACTTGGGCTAGGGTTACTTTCAGACTACGATGGTTTCTCAGGGACAACAGATCTTCGCTGTGGGGTTGTAGGAGGGTTTCTAACAGAAGAGGTTTCTTTGGACTCAGAGTCTTCTGGATTTAACGAGGTATACTCGGTATGCTAGCCTAGGGTATAGGATTCAAGATTTCTCTTATATATTTTACCACTTCGCAGCAAACCACTTTGCTCGTCGAAGTCATTTTTGCTTGCAAACATATGTTAGTAGTAACAAATCTAACAATCTGATTCTATAAGCAATATGCCTTTTTCATCCAAGAGCATTTTAATTCTCAAACTAGATGAATTCAAGTACTTACCCCTTGGTCCTTTGAAAAAATGTCTCTCAGCTTCGCTAAAAGAGGTACTTGTGTTGATGGCAAACTCTGTCACAAATGCTTCTTGGAAGTTCGTCTTTCTCTCTGTCAACCTGGATAACCACTGGTGCAATTCTATGTGGATACTACCAAAGAAAATTTCATAAATATCAGAAAAGACGTACCTTTGCAAGAACTCGTCTGAGCTACGACGAGGATCCTTATTTTCTTGTTCAGCAAATTTCAAATAGGTATCTTCAATCCAGTCACCGATTGCTTTCACTGAGGGTCTCCAGAACATAGCCCTCTAGGTACGACGTAAATCCCTCTTGAGCAAATACTAAGTTTAACTGGCAACGGAACCAATTTGTTGGGCTAAGGGCAGACTCAGGTTTATACCATTAACTTCGCACCAACAAAAAGACCCACGGTGTTGGCCCTTTCGGCAACAACCTACGAACAGGTTGCAGTCTCACCCGAAAAAGCTATGGGGTGCCGCAGAATCAGGTTTCTGCAAGCAGAAGAGGGATATTACTATACCTTTAGCCTTAACAACAAATACTTATACAAAATAGAGCTTCGACATGCACTTATATAGCTTCGCAGTTAGATAAACAAACAGTTTCTTGCTTAACCCTTAACTGGGAATTCACAGCGAAGTTAATATTTAGCATTTATCTTACTTTATCAATTATCTACTTATAAGTGCATGAAAAGAAAACATTACAGAAACAACAAAAGAGCAACCACAACACAAGATATAACATGGTTCACCCCCAGGGTAGGGGCTACGTCCATAGAACTACGCTTTTATTCAACTTTCCACAAAACAACAGTTCTGATCTACGCACTCAGCTGCAGATCCTTTCCTTCAAGTCTAGTTGCGCACTTAGCTGCAGTTCCTTTCCTTACAAAAACCCTCTATGCACACAGCTGCAGAGGTCGTCCACGCACACAGCTGGGACTTGACCTTAAAAACCCAAAAATAGATCTATCTTCTTCGCATCAGATGATCCTCATGTCATCAGATACTCTTGACATCTTTACATGAGTGCCTATTTATACAAGTGCACTATTACAAAACCATAAGCTTATACCCGAAATTTATGGACAATTACAAAAAAGAGGGCTTTGACTCAACCCGACACCCCTAAGACTATTTTGACACGCAACTCCTCTTACAAGCTTCCACAAAAACCCTAGAGTTACCAAAATTAAGGACCGTTAAGGTGCGCGCCCCAACAGATACATCTTTTATTTTCACAGTGAATGGTTGTAAACTCAATCTTTTAACCTAGTAAGTAGCTTCCCAAGCCACATTGCTTATTAGCAAGTAGTAGTAGCAAATTAATATACTTGATTATGTAGTACTAGCTGAAAATGTACCTCAAAGGTACCTAAGCATATGCTTAGTAGTAAGCATAAAAATACAACATGTCTATTATGTATTAAATACATTAAGAGACCAATAATATAATTATTCATGGTAGCACATCCAGAATCTTACTCGTGTAGTTTCCCTAAACTAGAAACCATGGGTTTGAAATCCATCACATCAAACTTTTATAACACATCAAAATCTATAATTTTATTGCAAAAATAAAATCTCATCTTTCCTTTGTCAATTTCCAACATTTTCTTTTTGCTTATTGACTTCTAGAATATTCTCCGATCTGGAGAAGTTATGTATGAGCTTTCCATTTTCGATGTTGTTCTCCAAGGATTGACCACTTTCAAAGTGGTTTCATTTTTCTCTTTTCTATATCATGATACGCCACTAGCCAACTATATGGATATCTAGCCTCTCCAAGATGTTGACTACTCCTTGACAGTTCTAACTATAACTCTATAAAGTATTTGATAGTCTCTAATTGTCTCGAAGACCCTGACTATTATATGATAGCCATCTAAGGTCTTGACTATGTCTATGCTCATGTGGGTGCACTCCACAAGAGATACTACAATTCCTGGTTGTGTGAGTCATGTACCATGAATTATCTAAGCTATGTGCAACATAGTTGTTTATCCGTTGCATGACTTAACGAATACATGTACTACTACATAGATAATCTAAGCATTATACCACTATATGGCTAACCAGTTTCTGAGCCATGTATCACTGCATGACTTACCGGTGGAATTCTTGAGTCATGTTCCACATGACTAACTAGTAGGATTTTTATATATATGTTGTTGCTTATGGAGACACACCAATACTCCCTCTTTATCTAGAGGAGTTATTTTGTACTACACCAAGCTTGTCCTGGAAATACTCAACTTTACTTTGGGAAGAGGCTTAGTAAGTATGTTGGAAATTATGTTCATATGTGGATATGTACTGGAGTTGTACTACTCCTTTCTGCAGCATGTCCCGAATATAACTGATTAGGAACCTTTTGAAGCCTTACTACTTTACATTATGCTCAAACTAGAGCAACGTCTTTGATGCGACTTTTCTTGTTCACTACACTAGTCAAAATCCATATATCCTTACAGTTTTATTTTTTTGTTCAAGACGTATCTAAGTCCATATCCACTCTTACCATATAGGTACCTCAACACATGCTTTGTTGTACATGACTATGTATTTACCGCAAAGCATATATTTGGTCCTAGTGCTAACCAGATACATATAGGATCTACTCAACTTTCAAGATCCTCCAAATATGAAGAAGACTCAGCTTTAGATTTGTCATCATATATGTGGCCATGGACTTACACTCTATCATCCCAAATCTCTTCAAGAGCTCTACTATGTATTTTCCTTGACTAAGGAAAATATCATCTAGTTCTGCCACACCTCTAATCCCAAGAATCATGCCAAGATTCTTAAATATTGTATTTTGCTTCTTTATGTATATGAGTTCCATGCATATTTTCTCTTAGCGGGACATTCATCAACTAGTTCAATTGGTTCTTCAAGAGCTAGCGAATCTGGATTCTCCCTCATAGAATTATTATTCTCTTCCATGTATGTATAATACTAGAGCTCTTTTGATCGGTTGAATGCAAAATAGGATATCCTAAGGTCCCTAGGAGTCTTCTCTTACATAATAGTATTAGGGATTCTATTCTGGATTTGTTGGAGGCTTCTTCTCATAGAAACATAGGATTCTCTCGATCTTGCTCCTAGAAGCTTCCCTCTTCAAAGCATCCTAATCTCTTTCAGGATCTTCCAGCGGAATGACTCTACATATTCATTACTTGTAGGTCATGGCATATGGTTTTTCCATACAAGCCAATATTATTCTAATGATCAGCAACATTGCATAACCATAAAATTCATTCATATAAATACTACAATGTAATAGCAATGGTATACATGGTTATTTACATAATTCAATTAATGTTTCATCATAACCATCATTCATATCTCAAGAAATTTTATGCAGCCCTATATTCTTCTTGTACTTAATCATAGAATGTACTTCATGAGTTTTACTATTTGCAAATAAAAGAAAATTTTATAACATATGCTCAACATGTTATACTATAACATACTTCCTAATTCTAGGAATACAGATCTCTAAATTACTGTAATGAAACACATTCAAAACCATTTAGATATGATTTAGAGAAGAATATCAAAATACAAATACTTATATTTTATTGTTTTTAGGGCTCCTTCTTGATCTCTACTTCCTTGTAGAGATTTTATGGAGTCCCTAGGTCTTGATATTCTTTCTTCACTAATAAATTTGACTTCATGCAAGAGGTAGCGAATATTTGTATGGAAAATTAGGGTCTCGTGTAAACTAGAGTGAATTCTCTTCTTACTGATTAATCAATCAAATGTCAAATTCAAAGGAAATATTCCTTTTGACAGTCATCATCTTTTTCCTCGAATGATTTCTTCTAAGTAGTTTCATCTTCTATAGCAATAGAAGCATGAAATTGATATTTACCCTTTTTCTTTGCTTTCCACTCCCTTGCATAATGGCCCTTCTTATTATAGTTGTAACATTTAACCTTTGACTTGTAAAATTCCTTGTTTTACACCTTATTCTTCAAATGGGAAAACTTCTTTTGAGGGAAGTTATTCTTACCTTTCTTCATCCTTGTCGTGAGGGCAAGTTTTCCTTCTTCAATGCACATAGGCTTGCTCTGGATTCTCCCCTCCTCTTGGAGGTAGTCATGCCACAATATTTTGAAGTTAGGTATCACCTCTCAAACATTTACCACAGCCGTGAATATCTCCCGTGAGGATGGGAGACCATCAATAGCGGTTTGGAAAAGATCATCTTCATCCACCACTACTCCAATGATAACAAGCTAATCTATTACATGAGAAATATAAGTGAAGAATGATGCCATAGTCTCATCCTTCTCCATATTTAGCTTCGATAGTTTATTCTTCAAATCCCTCTTTTTACTTGAGGTCTTCTTCTCATATAGGTTTGTTAGTGTATCAAAACACTCCTACGATGGTCTTCAACAAAGTGATCACAGACATCAAATTGTCCTTAACTGAATCATAGATGATTTGTTTGGATTTATCTTGGCTATTCTTGAAGTTAATGCACCCTGCATTAGTTGTAGACTCCTCCACCATTGTGGATACGTATCCATCCATGTCATGTTCCTCCAGTATGCTCAACACCCTCACCTTCAAAGTGTTGAAATTTGAAGTACCCTCAAGACGACATTTTGGTAAAATAAAAATTGATGTCATGGCTCTCAAAACTTTTTCTCAACTCCTTAGGATCTACATAGGCTCAATTTTGTTGGACAAATATTAGCTCCTTCATGTCTTGACCTCTGATACCATGTTAATTTTTGAGGAAATATGATGAGCTTTGAACTTTGAAACTTTAATTGTAGAAATATTGAATACTAGAATCAATAGAACATTCAATCACATGAAACATTCAACCACAACAAAATATGTACCCTAGGGAAAACCCTCAAAACTACGAGGTTGAAAAAACCCAACAAATATTCAGAGTATAATTAGATAGATTGCAGAGAATGTCTTTTACACAATAGCATATTGTCTTTGGCACCTCGGCTGCTAGATAAGAGAGAATATTAAACAATAGAGAATAGATATCAAATGTTTCAACTTTCCATGTGCCCAACATATTAATTACAATCTAAAATCATTGTCATGCAAACAATAGTGAATGGTTGCATGAGAATAGTGCACCACACACACCAAAAGTGTGAATTGCCTTCATAGATAGTAATTCTTGTACATTGGAATCTTCATAATGTAGAACATATGCACCATGCCTTTCATATTTGACATTAACTTATGCTTAATTGAATCCAAGTGAACTTGCCATCTAACTGAATGCATGACCACTTAGTTAGGATGCTAACTTAAGTGTCATGATGCATTAACTCAAGTGTCGTCGTGCAAACACTTTATTAATTGAAGTGTCGTATTTTGATTAACTTAACTGTCGTCATTTAGTTTAACTAAAGTGTAATCAATGCAAAACACTTTAGTTAACTATTCCATATTTATTAAAACTTAATTAACTACTATTAATTAAAATCATGTTGATTAATTTACTTGTAGTGACAATTGTGAGTTATCCTTTAATTAGCTAATGTATACATTATAGCTTTCACTGAAGCTTAACAATATTTAACCGATGAATACATTGGTACATTAACTAAGGATTTGACTTAAGCTTAATAAGTCGAGTTCATCCTAGTCAACTAAATTCATCTTATGTGCAATTTGAATTCTCTTGTTCTCTATGCTTTATCTCTCATCTTATTGCATGGTCAATATGTGCTAACTTTAATTATCTATCATATCATATTATACTCAGAATATTTGTTTAATGTTGTGATCATATTATATTACACCAAACTAAATGGTCATATTCTAAAGTAATTCACTCTAGAGGTGGCCAGTCTCTAGAGGAGACTTAATAGCATCTAGTGACCATGGTTTGTAATATATTACACAATATTAATGCTTCAACATGCAAATCATCCAGCTCTATAACTGGAGGTCCACCCCATGGGTGCCTTCTATAATTGGAGGTCCACCCCATGGGTACCTTCTATAACTGGAGGTCCACATGAGAATCAATTACCTCTATAACCGGATGGCTGCCTCATAGGTACCTACTATAACTAGAGTTCAATATGAGAATCAAGTCTTGATACATACAAGTCTGAAGCCTTGTCTAACAAGACTTTACAACATCACCACTTTGATAAATCAAAGCATTCACCTTAACACATGAGGAATAACCTTTATAGCTGAAGGATTAGTCATCCTTGAGTCCAACTCAAGAATCTACTCCAAGCTACTAAGTCCAACTCAATCTCTCTACCTCAACACATGAGGCTCAATCCTGGATGCACAAGATTAGCTTGGAGAATGATTGGTGATGCTGTAATTTTAACATTTTGTTTAGATTTATCATTATTACTCTCTCCTTTCTTATTTGTGTTATTATTATTTTTCTTTTTCCTACTAGGTTGTTGCTTGCCTTTTATTTTCCTACATAGTATGTACAGAAGTTGTTTGGGAAGGAGAGGGATCAGCAGTATTTGATCATGTTGCAAAATGTTGTATAGACAAATTTTTCATTTGATTATTAACTTGTTCTGCAACATAGTCTCAAACAAAACCAACAATTCCATCAGCATGTAGCACTGACTTGGGTTTTGATGAGTATGAACTAGATATCGGTGCATCAGGAATAATTTCATATAAAATCCTAGATTGAGAATAAATTAAATCTAGTTGCTAGGATTTAAAGATGGATTCTTCCTTAGAATTTAACCTTGATGTATAAACATCCTTGGATATGTAAGGCAATTAGGATTTAAGGAACCATTCTAACAAAAACTAAAAATGGATATTTTCCTTGATCAAGCCTTTTTGCCTACGCCATTCCTGGATATGATCCAAGATACGGGTAGTTTTGTTCTATCTAAACTAAGAGAGTAAATCAATGTCGATATCATACCGGACATGAATTTGAAAATGGTTCAAGAATATTGTTGCTAAATTATGGAAGCAGTGGTAGGATGAAGAAGGCAACTCGACATACCATTTTGCAGCTACTCCAATGATTGTGCGTTGAAACAACCTCAATCACATAGAATCATTGTTAAGTGAGTTAGAAGAACACCATAAATTAAATGTGGTGACATGATATCCAGGATCTTTACCAATTTTCCCTTTGAACTTGGGAATGTCGAAAGGAAATTTAGTTGGAACAGGAGGCCACCTTGGTGCATGACACACTAGGTTATTCATCAACTTTGATAAGTCTGGAAAGTTCAAAGTTTCTAGAAAAGGAATTCTTATGTGTTGTGTGGAAAAAGTGTTAGGAAATTAATCTTGTGGTGGGAAACTCCCAGGTAGCACTATGGAGATAGTTTCATTTTCTATAGTTTTTTGTAAACTCTATTTTAAGTATACATTTGAAGAATAAGTGTCCTCGGACACATAATTTTATTAATAAGGAAAATAGAAATTTACATCACACTCACAAGACTCTCTTAACCTCTAATAAAGAAGAGATCTTGTTTATATATCTCAATCCTAGACTATAGAGAAGGAAGACAACCAATCATATAATCACATAGAAATGATAGGTGTCACTTATAAAGAAGCAGTCCTATTCAAAGTCTAATTGCTCACTAAACTAATTTACTCTTTAATATAATTCTAGAAAATACCTAGAATATAAAACTTAGGGTTAAGAGGTCTAACATTCCCCCCTTTAATCTGAAAGTTTTATATCTAAAAATGCCAAGTTCATCTCTGAACTTAGTGAATTTTTATTTTACCAAGTGGCTTGGTAAAATATCTGAAGTTGGATCTTTTAGAATCCTTCATCTATGCTTCAATGAAAAATCTGGCTGAGAAACTGTCAAATCTGGATTTTGAATGGTTCCTCTGAAATGAACTTAAAGAGAGCTGAAATTATGGAGTGAATAATTGCCATGTCTAAACATTCCTCGTCCGCTAGACAATTCCATCATTTTCTAAGTGAGTTAGCTATAAGAGGTTGGTATATTTTGCTAATTGGTGAACATATAGTATCACCTTTATACAATCAGTGAATCACTGAAATGCTCCCTAAATATTTCAACATTGTTATGTGTCGATCAACATGCCAATGCATCATGTATTTGAGTCTATCATCTTCAGACTTTTGTTTTTTGTTTCCCATTTTGAAAATTTGGAGTCTACCATGTACAATCTTTTGTCCATTTTCATAGTAGTGTATTGGAGTCTTCCATCTACAGACTTTTATCCATATTTAGAGTTTTGTTTCAGAGTCTGCCATCTACAGAATTTTGTTGTCAAAACTTGAAGAATGACAACCATTATCAATATTCCCCCCTTTTTGAACTGAAAGGTGAGAAGATATGGGTTTTCATGTGGGTTACCCTAAACCAATTCACCATTGTATCATAACTACTCCCCCTTTAAAAAAGAAAGAGTGTTTTGTAAATGTACCCCCCCCCTTTAAGATGTAAGAGAGTACCAATTAGATTTCAAGTCAAAGTGGGCATGTGGAAACATCCACATGTTATCTCATCCTGTGAGGGCTGTGCTCAAAAGATACACCATAAGGGGACCACTGGAGTTATACCCAGGTACAAAAAAACTATGTGCTACAAGATGAGTCTTTACTTGAGATTGTACTCTTCGGTAATACTGATGCAATTTCTTGATTGTTGATGTCCATTGCCAAGGTTTGATCCACCCATAGTGAATCTTTAATCTTGTAGGCTTGTTTCTCTTGGAACATTTTTCTGAGGCATGATTACATTTTCCACAATCCTGACAAGGATAGAGATCAAAACATTGATCTCCCATATGACCAACTCTTTGGAAATATTGGAACTTAACACTTTGAACTCCTCCTCCTTTAAAAAACTAAGTCTTCACCTAACCTTGCAAGCCTTCAACAATGAGCACCAAGTTATCTTTCAATTGTTTTGTTAAGATGTTACATTTTCAAAATTTAACTTATCTCTCCTTTTTGAAGTGAACAAAAATAGTTCAAAGCCTTCAATTTACAAAGCTCCCCCTAACCTCATGTTTTCTTAAAAATCATGTTGCTTTGAAAAATGAACTAGAAGTTCACTTTTTACAATATCAAAATAAACCCTTTTTTTATTAAAAAAAATGAAATTTATAAAGCCTTCAGTTTACAAAAATAGTTCAAATATTGTTGATCGCAGATGGAGATCACAGATTGTTGATAGTTGATGAAGATCACAGATTGTTGATCGCTGATTATGATCGCAGACTTAATGAAGCCACGCAGGCTGTGACATCGCAGGCTATAAATTTTTAATGATATAAATCATAGGCTAGGAGGGATCGCTGGTGTAGATCCAGGAAAGAATGCACATGAACAGAACTTTGATCATGGAAAAGGAAAAAATGCCAAATCATTGTCACGTTACATAGATCAGCAAATCACTAAGTATACTGCTACCAAGAGGGTCGTTGAGTGGTTGATAGAAAGGACGTTTATCGTTACTAATACATCAATTCTCTACAATATAGTGGCAGTGCATCTATAGATATAACCGTTCAGTAGAACTTTCTACAGATCTTAGATCTCTTATTTTTTCTTACTTTAGATTTCACATGCAATGTGCAAATAGATTTTCTCCACAATAAGACAATTGCAATTTAAATTGATAAGAAAATGAAAGCTCGATAAACTTTTATTTTCCATTGCACCTTCAATTCAATGTAACCTTGTATTTTCCATCGTGCCTTCAATTCAATGTAGATCTGCAATTTTGTTTGATGTAAGTAACATCGCTCCTCTCTCAACCATTGTGCATTTGAGTGTGCCAATTTTCCTCAGAGGACTGTTAAAATCGTTGGGCAGATTATTGTGTGGAGGACGAGATGATCGGATCACAATTGTTGAAGATCGACACAACAAAAGTATATGTTGTAACAACCCCATAAACAAAACATCAGGAAATTCTAAATAATCAAAAACATCATAAACAAAGGGTTTATTTTAAGCTGTCAAAATATTTTATTGATCATGCAAAAGAAATTTTTAGAAAGAGTATTGATGAAACCACCATAAGACAATTTAAATAGAAGACTAATTAATATTCAATTCATTCACATAACCTCTATGTAACAATTTAAACCAATATTTCTATGATTCATTCCAAAAGGTTTTGTTAGATTTAAAGAAACTTGTAGCTACTAGATACTTGATTTCGACCAAATACACATAGATCATAGTTTCATAAAGTACAATTTAAAGATCTAGCAATATCCCATTTACCGTTCATTTTATTGGTACGCAAACAACCATAATTTAAGCTGAAGTATATGAGAAAATAAATCAGATCTACTTACTTGAATCGAGAGAAAAACACACTTGGAGAATCAACTCCTCCCAACCATAGGAGGCAGCAACTCAATGGTTTTCTCTGCTCCACCCCCGAGCTGGATCACCAACCATGCACTAGAACAGCAAGTAACTTCCTCGTGGCACTCAATCCTCAAGTCCGTAACAAGTTTTCACGATGGACTTATAAAATAGAAAAACGCTCAACACATGCACTCAGCAATCGTTTTCCCCATGCACAACACAGCATCTCGTGCTATTCCAGTGCACTCATATAAATAGCTTTGCCCAGGTCTTATGCCATCCCCATCAAATCTCCAATCAGATCCCTAAATCCCTATGATTTAGGATCTTGTCTGGTTGTTGAGTTTTGGAATGGATTTGATTGGTATCAATCACTCTAGCTTGCTTACACATGTTCTTTGGTGCCATGGTTGGTGTCCCCTCATGTAGTTGAGTTCTCCAAGTGTCATTTTCTTTATATAATAAATAAATAAAATGTTTTGTTGTGCACATGTCATTTGAGTTTTTTTTCTTGAGTTTCATAACTCATTACATAATAAAAATTATTTGAAAAACATGAAAATAAAAGCAATGTCATGGGGGTATTACATTTATTCCCCCCTTATTCTTAACACTGTCCTCGGTGTTCTTTTTATTCTGAGCTCCCTTGCTCATTCTGGAACATGGAGGGATATGCTTCCCACATTTTATCCTCCATTTCCCAAGTTGCCTCTTCAGGGCTGAAGTGCTTCCATTGCACTTTTATTTGACGATGGCTCGATTCCGGAGCATAAGTTCCCTCTTGTCTAGGGTGCAGAAAGGTTCGATCTAGAACTCTCCATCAGGTTCTACCTGAATCACATCCCAGTCAATTATATGAGTAGTATCATGTATATATATTTCTTAACATTGAAACATGAAATACATTGTGTACTTTTATATTAGGTGGAAGTGCAAGTTGATAGGCTACCGGCCCTATCTTAGCTAACACTTCAAAAGATCCACAATACCTTGTCGCCAGTTTGGAACACCTTCCCAAACTCAAGGAACTCTTCGTCAATTTTACCTTGAGATATACGTGATCACCAAGCGTTGAACTCTCTTGGAGTTCGTTTTAAATCCTTGTAACGTTTTTGCCGATCCTAGGCAACTTTTAAATTTGGTTGCACTTCCTTGACAATCCTTTTGGGTAGTGCAATCAAGCAATGCTTCAATGCATACATGTTTTCTTGTAACCATACTTTTTCCTCTTCCACATACAAGAAGATAAACATGTTAATCATTATCTGAAGATTCTAAACATTTTCCATATCACCCCAAGAAGATATCGACATCTTACTAATATCAAGAACATGCTTATTATGTCTTCTTCATATCATTATAGGTTCCAACTACAACTTAGTTAAGTATTATTACAACGTCCGTTCCAATTACATGTTATAAAACTTAACTAGTTATTACCACATTTAACCCTTACATATTGGGAGGTAAAAAGCAAAAATATCATATTATGTATCTTTAGGTACAACTCCACTCTTCATGCATTTATGTAAGCATTTATATTTATGTACACACAAAATAAACACAAAATTTTGCATTCAAAAAGTCAATGCTTCACAAAGTATAGAACATACCTATGCGTATGCGAGTTCATTAGGTCAAACTGATATTAACCTCATACCTAGTTGGGTGGAACGTTGCAGCGACATAACTAGTTGTGGGTATTTTTATTAATTGCATATTTACATGATGCCTCAATTTTTACTATGCTTGGCTAGCACGATAACCATCAGCATCGATTTTAATTGTCGATACATAAAACATTTAATCCATGGTGGGGCCTTTTCCTTGAGCTCCTCACTATGATTAAATAACGATTATGTACAATTTTAATGCAATAGGGGTCAAAATCGGGATATTACATTCCAAACCTGAAGTCTGTAATAAATACTTGTAAAATAAATCATTACAGATACAAACACGAGTCTATGTTTGTTAAATCCAATAAAATTTGAAATTCTATTATTTTATATTAGCACATACATACTAAACGTGGAGTTTCTTTCTATTGGATTAGGGTTGATGTTCTTCACACTTAAAAAAATTCATGCCTAGCGCAAGTGTCAATGCTTTGCAGAGTCTTTAAATGTTTTGCAGAGTATGTAGTACGAACGCATTTAAATGTTTTGTACAGTATGTAGTAGCAACGCATTTACATAGTAAATGAATTGAAGCCAATAATACATGTTAAATTGCCTTAATTTTTCTAGTACTGAAAGACAACTTTATGAAGAAGAGTATGATCGATTGTGAAAATAAACTTTGGTACCTGCCAAAGGCATTTGGCATTTCTAATTCTAACCATCTAGATTCTAGATGGTCTTCATGATACAACTAAAAGACATTTTCTAAAACCTCACAATCATCATAATACAGCTTTAAATGACATTTTCGAAAATCTCACAAGCATCATAAAAGTTGTCTTTAATAGTCTTCAAAATACAAGTAAATGCATTTTTAAAAACATTTTCAAAAACTTCACAAGCATCATAAAAGTTGTCCAAAAAAAATAGTCCAAAAATAAAAGCATCTGCATGGTTGTACACTCATCTACAAGCTTGTTCAAGCAGGATCAAAACCTATCCAACAAAAATACATAGGTTTGAACTTACATCATGGAAATAAATCATATTTTAAGTTAACCAAATAACCCATCCCCAAAATCAACCGAAAGACCTAACATGTTATGAGATTGGGCATACTTTGATACCATTAGTCACCAATCTGTTTATTTGCTATATTCTCTGTACATATGAGGGAAATAAATGGAATGAAATCTTTTTAGAGATAACATGAGTTCTACAGAGAATTATGCATTCCAGTTGCTCTACAGTGCATCTCTTTAAACTTTTACATACACAATTTTGAAGGTTTTATAAAATATGTTTTAGTCAGTTTTAACATGATGAGTCCACACTGATCCTATGATATCAGGAATGAAATTTTGATCAAGAGAAAGGCATTTACGCATCAAATTTCAAACTATACAATCTTATATCTAACCCTATTGTATTATCAAATTCTATATTCTAAGACCCCAAGACTAATTCTATTCTTTTTCACATGAAAACCAAATGACATCATAAAATATAATTAATTGAATTGATTAAGATATCTCCTCTTTCCTCGTTACCATTGAGTGGCTGGAGAGAGTTTTCACTTTCTTCGACATGCAGACAAGAGCATACTAAATACAATTACACTAAAAAATGCAAATTTAATGAGACAAAAGAATTATAAGAGAGTGTTGCTTAAACACTCTTGGCAATAAGTCTCGCAAGGTTTAATTGGAGTAGAGAGACATAACAATAGGATTGCTGGCACAAAACAAAGAAAAAAATGTTTACTATTAAAAGCGGATGCAGCGATAAACTGGAAATTTACAAATGAGACAAACTATTTCTTTTTATCAAATCAGGTTCATTATTTGGCTAGGAGAAAGCAAACCAATGAGCGAGAGAAGTAGTGGTTATCACAGCTACTTTGGTTATTTAACATATTTACAATATCCATTGACCTTTATTTACATACTTTGATCATGAGCATACAACAATGTTGTTTTTTTTAATAATCCAATGTCTATTCAAAAGAAGGAAACCGTAGTTTTGTTGTGAAAATAATATTGAGTGGTTCTTTAAAAAGTATCTTGACTTAGCCTTCTTAGTTCCCCAATCTCAACTTATTCTACTGGAAAACAATGGATTTTGTATCAAAGAAACAATTCAATGGTTGGAAAGTAAACAAGTTTATCGCTTTTGTTTCATTATTTTACAAATAGGGAAGCACTGCAAGCACATGTGGTGTGCTTTCTTGGTCTTGCTTACGAGTAGCTATATTACAATTTTTGTAAGTTAAATGAGCCACTGATAAATAGAAACAGGGAACTTCTGAATCACTCCAACATTTGAGAATCAACAGTAGAAGGATGCATGAGAATTAAGCTAAAAAAGTCGCTACCAGTAAACATACATAGTATGGGTTATATTATGGACCTGTTACTTGAATATTGAATATCTCACAATGTAACGTACCTAACTACTAACTCTCATTAATTCAGAAAATACATCTAAAAACAAGTTTTTTTTTCTTTTCCTCGTATTTTACACATACATAAAAGAAAACTCTATATCTCAAATCCTATAATATATATGTAAGAATATAAACCAAATATTAACGTATCCAAACTATTATAAACACACTTATTCCTAAATTTAAAAGAGATTAGCATTAAACCTTATGTCACCATTTTTCCATGACATATCACAACATATTTAATTCACTATACCCCTAGCATAATGGACTTGCACTTCCCATAATGGACTTGCATCATACATTTCTAAATCACATTCATTATTTTATATATATATATATATATATATATATATATATATAAAAGGCACTACAATAAATAATTAAATAAAATTTGTTTAATGATGACCCATTGGTACATAAATATTTACATTTCCTTTGGATGACCCATCCATATATACTTAATGAAATGGAACCCAAAATATACCACGAGCCAGCAAATCATTAACCAAACTTCTTTATATTAAAAACATTTCCATATTATATCATTTAATAATGTAGGTTTATAATTATATATGACGAATTATTTGGTTTATTTGGTTTAGACCTCAACTAAAGCATGATTGGACATGAAGGTTATGATACACAATGGAGCCAAAATATATAAATATGTTAACATCCTTCCATGGCGGGAATCAAGCTCTCCTCCGAATTTGGAGATTATCACGTGGTAGAGCAACCTTGTAAATCTAAGTCAAAAGCATTTCTAGCATAAAGTTCAAATCTACAGCAATATCCTAGGGGTTTACCAAAAACAATCAACGCCTAAGAAAGCCCCAAGGGTTAGCTCAATTAGTAAGACGTGCGCACACTCTCTCGGTACGGGGGAGGTCACGGGTTCGAGCCTTGAGTCCTTTGGGGTTAGGCCTTCTGTGAGGAAGGTCTGCGGTTTACCACCTCTACCATCCACTAATGCGGTTTCCCGTAGATATTTACTCTGGAAAAAAAAATCAACGCCTAAGAAAAAATTAAATGATTCAATGTTGAACGCCTCTCTTAAAGGCGTGGTTAAAATAAAAATAAAAATAAAAACGCCATGGCTTTAGCACTTCCACCGGGCATGGGAGCACACGGAAGTCAAGAAGGGAGCACGTGCACAGATGATACTCTTACCCTACAGATCGCCATACAAGTGCCTGTCATACCTTATGGTTTGGCGTTTTTTATTATTGGCATGGCGTGGCGTTCAGACTAAAAGATCATAGATTGGATGCAGCAGATAAAAAAAATCACACCAGAAAACGATGGGTGGAAAAATAGATTGGACTACCCAGACTCTAATCGGCGTTTCCAAGAATTCAAATCAGTATTTTTTTGTTTTTTGAGAAAGCGCAAAACAATAGAAATAAAAACCAATTGGCCGTCACAGCATTTTATGAGATGCACCAAACGATAGGAACGTTTGGCTGCCAATGATCAGCTTCTATATTAACCAGCCAGATGGATGAAACACAATCAAGGAGTTATAACCGGTTAGTATATTGAAACTAACTGAAATTTCCACAGACCAAAACAGTAAAAACTTAAGCAGAGGTTTATCGAAAACCACCATGCTGAAAAGAAACAGACTGTAATTTCCACAGATCAAAACAGTAAAAACTTAAGCAGGTTTGAATGCAAAAATTAAATCAAATTAATTATCAATGACCTCATAAATACAAATGCAATGCATGTTGTAGGGTATATATATGCATAAGACTCTAATAAATATATTGCCTGCCCAATCAAGATACAACTTTTCACGGCCTTCCATGCTTAGAAGAATCAGAGGGAGGGTTCCCATTTGGATTTTCTTTTGCTCAGAAAGGGATGGACAACCATTTAATGACTTCTAACACAGAGGAATTTTTTTTTTAACAAATTCATTGAGAATCTCGAAAATAAGAAATTCTAAAAGCTAGGCTGTCCACAGAGTGGAAAACGTGTTTTATTACCACATGTAATGGGCCAAGAAAAAACTGGTTTTTCAAAGTGCAATCTATCAAATGCAGATAAAAACATACCAAGGCATATCTGTAAACGCAGACCGAGTTAGAAATCCACTCAAATGAAGGATCTATCATCCAACCCCGATAAAATCATGCCTAGACAAATTGTCATTAAAAATCAAATACAAACTGGGCTAGGATTTCAATACTGTCCATCTACTGTCATTCACACAGAGGATTAAAATAAATTATCCCTCAATAATGCATGCCACTGTCAAACATAGACGATGGAAACATAGAGAAAATCTATAGAGCGCAGAGGTTCCTAGATTTGGACAGATCTGTAAAATGCAGAGGTTCTTGGATCGAGGTTAAACTCTAGAGATTTCTTGTGAACATGTAAAGGGTTTAGATCCAACAAACGAAATCTAGGGTGCAAAAAACAGTTTTGAAACTGATATGAAGGTATTATAAACACCTTTCTACACATCAATTCCAAGGAATCACACCCAGAGAGGTATGATACCGATCAGGAAACTGAAAAATTCAACCGAAAAACAACGAAGGAAAACCATTTCGATTTTATTCTGGAAAAAAAATCAACAGCTGAAGCTACAGATTGAAATTAAATAATATATATATATGAAAGAAACAAGAGTAATTTCTTCATTCTATCAAACACCACACAACCTTCATTAGATCAAACACAACACAACCCGAGGTTTGAATTCGTTGTCAATAAAATAACAAATATTAACGCATTTTTCTTAAACAAAATAATGAGCTTATGGTCTTAGTGTTTGAACAATGCTCTAATACCATATTGTAACAACCCCATAAACAAAACATCAGGAAATTCTAAATAATAAAAAACAACAATAACAAAGGGTTTGTTTTAAGCTGTCAAAATATTTTATTGATCATGCAAAAGAAATTTTTGGAAAGAGTATTGATGAAACCACCATAAGAATATTTAAACGGAAGACTAATTAATATTCAATTCATTCACATAACCTCTATGTAACAATTTAAACCAATATCTCTATGACTCGTTCCAAAAGATTTCGCTAGATTTAAAGAAACCTGTAGCTACTAGATACTTGATGCCGTGTTGTTCATGGGAAAAACGATTGTTAAAAACGATTGTTGAGCGTTTTTTATATTTTTATAAGTCCATCGTGAGAACTTGTTACGGACTCGAGATTGAGTGCCGCGAGGAAGTGTCTTGCTGTTCTAGTGCATGGTTGGTGATCCAGCTCGGGGGTGGAGCGGAGCAAACCGTTGAGTTGATGCCTCCTATGGTTGGGAGGAGTTGATTATCCAAGTGCTTTTCCCGGATTCACGTAAGTAGATTTGATTTGTCTTTCTACACCTAGAACTGTAAATCAGCATTTTTTTGTATGATTGATGTTTCTTTTTAATTAGAGTTTATTGGAATTAGAACAATTTTCAATATCTGCATTTTGTTTTATTGATTTTGTGATCAAAACTGTGTAATTGATTTACAATTCCCGTATGTGAAGAAATTGTAATTTATGGATCGTGAACTGGGTTAATGGTAGCATCCAACCCAAAATTGCATTGCTTCCGTTATATTCTGGTTTATGCCCGTGTTTCAATTTGATAAAGATATCTGTATAGATCGTGATTTCTGTAAACAAATTTGCCCCCGTTTTGAAGGATAAACATATCTAGATGTGATCTTGGTCTCTGTAAATCAAATCTGCTTTGTATGTATGTGATTTACTATTTGCAATCTTTCCTAAATGTCTGCATTGATTACAAAGGATCAAACCCACATTTGTGTATGAGATATGTGATTTGGTGTGAAGTAATTTCTGGAATCCTACCCCAAAACTGCCTTCCTTAATTACGTGAGATCGAGTTCAAGACTGCATTGGATTGTAACCTAAAACTATGCAAAACGTATGTGTGACCTCTGCAATCTTTTACCTTCGTCTTCTTTAATATGAACATATCTGCATCGTTTCCCCTTTTGATTTTCGTTTTGATCTGCCACTTATCGTTGATAAATAATACATCCGGATATATCCATAAAACTGTATGCGTTTTGCCCCTTGGATTTCCATACAAATAGGGTAAAAATGATGCTAGTGAAGACGGTTGAATGAATTTTATAAATTACCTTCGTTTTGTTGTTCTTTATGGGTACTCGTTGAGTCGTTTAACCCTGGATCTCCTTTGTGCAATACCGGAGTTTTCCTTAAGACTCGACTGTAAGCTTCATCTAGACCATTCTGCACTTTAAACTCTCAGTTCGTCTAGATCGATGGCCATGAGATTTTCACTATTAAACTCTTCTAATCTCCTTTAATCTGTCTCGGACGTCTAGTCCAAGCTTCCTTATTTTTTTTAGTTTCACTTCAGTTTCCAAAATTCTTGTCGGGTTAAAACTAGCAGTTAACCTGTGTTGGGTTGAGACCGGCGGCGATTTCTCGGAGGCTGTTTGATTTCTTCCCTTGAATCAAAAGATCTCGGATCTTGAAGCGACTATGGGAGCAGCTTCTGCATTGAAGAACAATGCATTGAGGATCCCAGGAGAAAGCGCAGTCCACAATAACGTTTTGGAGATAGAGAGCTATAGCGCAGGGGAGAAACGGGATCAAGAAACTTATTTACTCCTACAAAAGAGAGTTGTGACCCTTCTTGCCTCCGTCTAGTAAGGATCAATTGTTTTCCAAGTTATACTTCTTTCAAATTGAATCTTAATCAAATCGATTTTTATGACAACAAATTTAAAATTTAATGTTTGAGTAAAAACGTTTTTGTTTATGATATCTTGAATGCCTTAAGAGAAACTTTGACTATATATTTCAATTTTCTTGCATGCCTAAGGTAGAAAACTCATTACCTGAGTATTTAAACTATGGCTGGACGTTTTCCCATGCCAAATTGAAATAAATTGTCCTGAGTTTTTAATAAAATCATTCCATATCCCTCACTTTTCATTTCTTACCGGCATTGCTTGGTCTTTTTAGGGTTTGTTTTTTCTTTGAGCCGGGCCCTGTGGCACACATCAACGGCTGGAGTCCATCCTCATAGATGAGGACTAGTACCAACCAGCATAAACAAGTGGGAATTGTAAATAGTAGTTGGTGTTTGCTATTGGGTTTTCCTGCATGACCTTTTGGGTTCTGTTCTGCCACACTCTCCTGTCGGTATTTCTGTTTTTTATTCACTGTGGCCTCCAGAAGCTTCTATCTGTATCATTTTCTTTTTGGATGTTGGGTTGACCTTGTTTCTTTGTCACTATCCAACTGGGGGTATGATGGGGTTCTGGATTCTGATCCCTATCTCGTGACTCTGTGCGGTGGGGTTGACTATTTTGCTGATTGGGTCCTTTTGGGTCACTGTCTCTCACGATTTTCATGTGGTTGTGGGTTGTTTATGTTCCGGGATTCTTAGTTTTCTCTCGGTGGTGGCTGTAAGGGCTCTCTAACTGAGGCAACCTTATTTCTGGACTTAGCCGGGTCGTATTTTCGTGTTGGGTCTGCGGTGGGTCTTTAGCCGGAGATACCCTAACTAGGGTTTGACTCCGGGTTACGTTTTACTTGCCTCCCTTCTTGCTTTTGGTGCTGTTTGGGTGGTCTCTGTGTGGGTCTTCCCAATATTATCTCTATGTCGGATTCTTTGGAGGGGCTGCCAGTTTCTTCAGCCGGTGCTGTGGTGGACCGTTTTAGACGTAGAAGACATGCAAAAGCACATAAGGCCCGGGATGGTAAGTTAAATTTTGTTGTCGGTAGAGATGTATATTTCGACCGGGTCGAACCCTTATGCTCCCGGGCACTCATCAGAAGGCTTGAGTATGCTTCTCTGGATAAGAAGCAGTGGGTAGAGTGGGCCACGGAGCTGTGGAAGCCTTTTCTGACCTACGTCCCTACCATTAGCCTTCTATGCAGAGGTTGGATTGTGTTTGTTTTTTTAGAGGCAGAACATGCTACTTCTGTTCTGAATCGGCTTTGGAGGGTTGGCAAGGGTTCCTTGGTACTTGACAGGTGGCATGTGCACTTTGATCTAGCCAGGGAGAGGGTGAAAAAGCGTCACCTTTGGACTTTACTGCCTCGTTTGCCCTATCCGTTCTGGAATCGCGCTATCTTGGAAGGCATTGGGAATCAAATTGGCCGTTTTATTGCGGTGGAAGACGATTTTATGAATGTATTCGACAAACGCATCGCTAAAATCCTTGTGGAAATCAACATTTCATGCGGTCTTCCAGCCGACATTGATCTCCTTTGCAACGAGCGCGTTATATCTCAAAGAATTGATTATCGTGGCATTCCCTTTCGTTGTAGTTGCTGCCGGGAGATTGGGCATTTGAGGCGCAGCTGTCCTTCTCTCCGTCGTGCATCTCCCTCGTCGGGCACACTCTCCCCATTTGAAGCTCGTTCGACTCCTATCTCGGAGCATAAGCATTATCGGGTAAGACAGTCTTCGTATCTCCCACTATCTTCAGTTGATAATCTGGATAATGCATGCGCTTTCTTTGATGATGCATATGACACTGAAGTAGCTTACTTAGATTCCTTCGCTCCAAGACCCACCTCACCCCCCTTGGTGGGCCCCTCTATCCCGGCGGTGGATGATGTCTCTCAGGGCGCTGTCGGACCTGATTGCTCACTTGTCACTCCTTCTGTGGATCCAGGCTTTCCCATTCCTCAGCTGGCCCCTTCTCCTTCGACTTCCTGCCTACCTGCTCCCCCTCCTTTTGAAAAGAAGCTGACTTTAGCCCTTTACCCTTTGTTCTTGCTGATCCCTCCGTCAACCCCTCTCACATGGCTGCCATCTCCACTTGTGGGGGTGAGTCGGCTCCGTCGCTCATCCCTTTCCCGCTATGCTCGGGGTTACCCACTCCTCTATTACCGGCCTCTAGCGTCCTCACTCCTACCCTCCCTCCCGCACCCTTTTCTAGGGTCTCTGATGTTAATATGAAGACTAATCGTCGAGCATATCTTCCCCCTGAAGTTCCCTCAGTTTTAAGTTCGGTGCAGTGCGCGGGACCCTCACAACCTCTCTTCTCTTCTTCAGATTTTCCACCTCTTGTTCCCTCTGTCCCTTCTATGCCCAACTCCCCTCCACATAGCCCTGTCGATACTCCGTCTTTTTTTGATCCTGCACTGCAAATATCTTTAGACATCATCTCTGATAAGACTCCCCTGTCACCGTCGGTCCTTCCCCTCGACTCCATTCGGTTTGAAAACATCACCATTCGCAGAAGAAAAAAACCTTCGACTGTCTCTGTCGAATCTCTTGCACCTGCTCCACATACTCCTTTATCCACCCGTCTGAAGAATGCGGCTCGCAAGTCTGTCTCATCAAACCAAAGGGTCCTTAGAGCATCGACCCCTCCTCAACAGGATACTTGATGCGTATTCTCTCTATGAATGTTAGAGGGTTAGGAGGCTCTGCCAAACAAAAAAGCCTCCGCCATTTGTTTTTGTCCCTTTCCCCAAATGTTGTACTCTTTCAAGAAACCATGACCAGCTCCTACCCCGCTCTCTTTGCCTTCTCCAAGATTTGTCCTGGGTGGGAATTTTGTGCCCTCGACTCCTCTGGGCTCTCTGGAGGCTTACTCTCTGGATGGAACCCTAAGGTGCTCAGATGTAAAGCCTATCATACGCTGGCTGGTATTTTGCTTAACGTTTCGATGCGGGGGTCGTCGCTCCCTTTCTCCATTCTTAATGTCTATGGCCCTTACCATAACCGGGATTCTTTTTGGGCTACTGTCGCTACGGGGGGACTCCTCTCGATTCCTAACCTTATACTTGCTGGGAATCTGAATTTTACTTTGAGTGCCGTTGAAATCTGGGGAACCAAAGCCCAACTAGATCCTTTGGGTCCTGTCCTCTCCTCTTTACTCTCTGATCATCATCTTGTGGATATTGCTCCATCCTATGCTGGCCCTACTTGGAGGAATGGTAGGGCAGGGGAAGATGGTATCTCCAAAAGGCTGGATCGTTTTTTGCTGTCTGACACGCTCATCAGCTATCTGCCTAGACACCAAGCCTGGGCTCATAGATGTGGGATTTCTGATCATTTCCCAGTTATACTTGAATGGGGTGATTCAGAGGATCATTGTTTGTATCCTTATAAATTTAATCATTCTTGGCTCGGGAATGAGGATTTTGTTCTTCTGATTCGTGATTTTTGGCCTCTCATCCAGTTGAATCCTTCCTTGGATGCAATGCATCTGCTCTCTTCAAAACTACGCATTTTAAAGGAAAAAGTGAAAGTTTGGACTAAAGAGGAGACTTTGAAATTGAAGGTAAAATATGTAAATTTGGAAGAAGATATAAACTCCATCCTCCTCTCTTCTCAATCTGCCATCTTGGATCCGAATCAGCAGTGCAGATTGAACTTACCAAAAGCATACCTACAAAAACTATCGGATCATGATTTGAACTCTGCTAGATTACAAAGTAGAGTCACTTGGGCACATTTTGGAGATGCAAATACAAAATATTTACATGCTGTGGCATCTTCCCGGAAAAATCAGAATGCCATTTGGTCTCTTCAGGATGAACTGGGGAACTGGTTGTCGGATGATCTGAGCTTAAAAGCCCTTGGGGTGCGCCATTTTAAAGCAATTTTTGCTGATGACAACTTGACCAATCTTACTGCTCAACTCAAGGTTCTTCGTCTCTTCCCATCCTTTGTCTCTGTGGAAGAACATGCAACCTTCACCAACCATGTTTCTCTCTCAGAAATTGAGGTGGCTTTAAATACTTTCAAAAAAGATAAAGCACCGGGTCCTGATGGTTGGACGGTTGAGTTTTATTCTTTCTTCTTTGATCTTCTGGGTCCTCTTTTGGTAAATGTTGTGGAATCTTCCAGACTTTTTGGGAAAGTTGCCCCTGCTTTAAATTCTACCTTTTTGGCCCTTATACCTAAAATTGATCACCCTGTTCACTTTGGGGATTTTAGGCCGATTTCCCTATGTAATCTTTGCTATAAACTGATTGAAAAAGTTGCGGCCCTGAGACTCAAGCCCTTTATTGATTCCTCCATTTCCCCCCAGCAGTTTGGCTTCCTCAAGAACCGTCAGATTCATGAGCCTGTGGCCATCACTCAGGAAGTACTACACTCGGTCAAACTGATTAAACATTCGGCTCTCATACTTAAACTTGACTTGACTAAGGCTTTCGACAGGGTTAATTGGACTTTTATCAGGTTGATCCTTATACAAATAGGGGTCCCCCTTGTGGGTGTGAACTGGATCATGGGGTGTATCACTTCGGCTAATTTTGCGGTCCTTGTTAATGGTTCTTCTTCCTCTTTCTTCCCTCCATCCCGAGGCATCAGGCAGGGCTGTCCCTTATCCCCTCTGCTCTTTATCTTGGTTATTGAAGGCCTGAGTCTCCTGATTGCTGATGCAAAGAGAAATGGTGTTATCAAAGGTATCAAGCTGTCTGTAAATCTACACCTCACACACCTACTTTTCGTAGATGATGTGATATTATTCGGGAGTGGCACTTTTGAGGATTTGATTGCTTTTAAAGTTATACTAGACACTTTCTGTGATGCCTCTGGCATGAAGATAAATTTGGATAAGTCAAGTTTCCTTCATTTTGATTTGGATGCAGCATTGTTGAGCAGAATTTCCGGCATCTTGCCTTTTAGATTTGCTCATCTCAATTCTGGTTTCACTTACCTGGGTTATTTTTTGAAGCCCTCTGGATATCTTATAAAAGATTGGCTCTGGCTATTAACTAAATTTGAGAATCGTATCAACCATTGGACAAACCGACTCTTGTCCTTGGGTGGTCGACTGGTCCTTGTTCGCTCTGTCCTGACTAGCCTGTCTGTTTATTGGTTTGCTCTTTTCCCAATCCCCTCTTCTATCCTGGATAAGCTCAGGAAATTAATCTTTTCTTTCCTTTGGGGGTTGACGACTAAGAAAAAACATTTTCACCTGGCTGATTGGCACTTATTGGCACGTCCCACTTCCCTGGGGGGTTGGGGCATTAAGAATCTCCCACACTTCAGTATCTCATTGAGGATGAAGAATTTTTGGTATGCACTGAACAATCCTAGCATTTGGAATCATCTTCTAAAAGCTAAGTACATGAAAAATATGCCTCTACACTCTTGGTTCAGGACAAAAAGCTTCAAGCATTGGAATGGTTCACTTATCTGGAAGGGCTTTCTAAAAACTCTGCCCTGGGTTGGAAAAGGTTTAATTTGGCAAGTTGGCAATGGTGCACAGGTCTGTGTTGGTGCTGATCCCATTGTTGGTTTGGGTTGTTCTTATATCCTTTCTGAAGAACTAAGATCCTACCTGGAAGATTATGGGATAAGCAACCTTGATCAGGCACTAAATCACTCCACTGGTGTTTGGTTTTCTGCTGCTGAACTTGATCTATGTGATGAATGGAGCAACCAATGGAACACATATATTAGAGGACTGGAATTTAATAGAATACGTCTTAATGATGAGACTGACTCGATCCTTTGGTCTTTCAGTAAATATGTCGGTCCTATCAGTGCTGCTCACGGTTATGACAGTCTCTTTCTTTCCAACAGTCTTGGGGAACAAAACCAAACTTTGAACTCTCTTTGGACATTGAAAATTCCGCTAAAGTTAATCTGTTTTTGCTAGTTGCTGGTATATGACAGGATTCTCACATGGGATCATTTACAATCTCGGGGGTTCTCCGGTCCTAGTAGATGCATTTTTTGTGAATGTGAAACCGGAAATGTTTCCCATCTCTTCTTATTGTGTCCATTCTATGTTAAAGTTTTCTCTCACTTTACATCTATCTTGGGTTTCCCCTTTTCCCCTCTTGGCTCTGTTCAGTCCTTTGTTGCTCATTGGCTAATCAGCACTGCCCATTCTGCACCATATCGTTACACTCCCTTCTTTATCCTCTGGTTCTTGTGGATCCACCGTAACAGATGTCTATTTGAAAACGAGAAACCTTGTGTCTCCCTGCTATTCTCCAGCATTGAGAGCTTCATTGGCCTGTACCCCGTGCCTCAATTAAAACTCAAACACAGACAGCCTGGTCCAAAGCCGACTCATTCCTTCCCTGTGGGATATTTCGATGGTGCAGCAAAATCAAATTTTGGAGGTGCTAGGTTTGTGATCTATCTCAGTGAAACCCATATCTTCAATTTCTCTGTGGGTTGTGGGTTCAGCACAAACACCAGATCTGAACTTCTTGCACTCTGGTCTATCCTCCGTGTGTGCTTCTTGATGGGTCTACCCATTCAAATGATTTTGGGAGATTCTATGGTAATTATTTCTTGGGTAAATGGACTCGCAGCCCTTGAAATATCCTCGTTGAAACATTGGTGCGATGATATTTTTAAAATGAGACATTTATTTCCACTGGTGACCTTTAATCATATATACCGGGAGCACAATAGTCTTGCTGATAGCCTTTCCAAATTGGCTCTGAATATGGAAGTTGGATCTGGACACTTCACCGAATCCTTGGATGGGCAGGTTATTGAAGAAGGCCAATTCTCTCTTTTTTGATGGCTGTATATACTTTTAGCTGACTGTTTATACTATTTGCAGCATTTGATGTTCATGTACTTTTTATTACTTTATATGGCTGTTTTGGGAGGCTATCAGCTTGTTGTACTGTGATTGGATATATGTTTGCAAGGTCATATAGACATTTCAGTATTCTGACCTGATCTTTCAGGGATTATGAGAAAGTCTGCTATATATCAGACTTTGTTTTGGCTGGCAGTCTTTTGTTTTCCCCTTTTGTTTTGGCAGGCAGACTTTGCAGAAAATTGCTTTTCTTTTGGTGAATGGGTGGATGGAATGTTATTCACCACCTGGCATATTGATGGATTTTGTATAATATTTCTTTTTGATTCTTAAGAATATCAAAGACTGGTATTTTTTCCTCTAAAAAAAAAATCGCTGCCTGAGTTTTAGCTGGCACTTTTACCATGTCGAAACTAAAAAATTTGACAGAGTTATAGCTGTCATTTTCGCTATGTCAAAATAAATTAATTTGCCTGAGTTTTAGCTTACACTTTTACCATGTCGAAACTAAATAACTTGCCAGAGTTATAGTTGTCATTTTTGCTATGTCAAAATAAATTAATTTGCTTGAGGTTTTATTTTTAAATGAAATTGTAGCTTCTATATATGGTTACATTATATATATAAATGGGTTTTATACATATGGGAAGAGAAATTTATATGTGCTATATATGTTAAAGATTTGTTTATGACTAATAGTAAAAAGTATCATTTTATGGGGTTGTTACAATTATATAAGGTGAAATATATGAGAAAATGTGGTTATAACTTATTACATTATAGTGTAGAAAGTTTGGAATAATTACATTTTACATGATTTATACATTTCTTTAGGATGGTTATATATATTTTTCATGCAACGAATTGTATTGATTTTGTTGCAATGCATATTTATACTTTAGCGCATTTGTTTTATGAAATTGAGTAAAAAGGAAATGTGTTAGATACTAAGCTTTTCATTCAACAGGTACCCTAGTGTGGGATTTGTATATTATTAGTATCATCAGTTTAGATGATGATGATTATGCTTTATATTACGGGTATGATCTTTGGGTTCGTTACATTGTGGTATCAGAGCAAGGTCACAACACTTGGCCCTATGGTGTCTACACACGTATTTATGAAAACTAATAGTTGTAAATTTTTGTTCTTATTTTTTGTATAGCACAAAACTATCTTACTAAAACTGCAGAAAGATATCGTCAGAAGACGATCCCCTACCCCACCTGCATGGGTTGAACTTAATAATGCAGATCCCCCTAATAATAACTTTGTTAATTTTGAGATTCTACAAACAGTGAGGGACTTACAAGAAGAAATTATGAACTTTAAGACTGAACATGAAAGGGTACTAAAAACTCAAGAAGACTTAAAGGAAGCCCTACTTTTTAAACTGCATGAGATAACTAATGAAAAGAAAGAAAGAAAAACGTAGGCAAGAAAACTCATCCTTTGACTGTCCTTACTCTGACGGAAGCCATTTATCTAGTGAATCAGAGTATTCTAGTGATAGTTCTGAGGGTAGACATAAGAAGAAAAGAAATATAAATATGAGCTAACAGGAGAACTCAAAAAATTAAAGCCTCCTACCTTTGATGGCGAAGTCAAAAATGGAGAAGAAGCTGAGGCTTGGCTCTTCGTAATGAAGAAGTACTTCACTATGTACAATTAATCCAACTCCGTGAAGGGCAAAATGGCCATCTTCAATCTCATCGGAAAGGCTGAGATTTGGTGGCAAGACTTCAAAAGAGTAAAATGAATAAATGATAGGAAAGTAAGTTGGAACTGGTTTAAAAAGGAATTTAAAAAAGAATACCTCTCGGAATATTACTACGAAGGGAAAGCTAAGGAGTTCTATGAGCTAAGACTAGGATCCATGTCCATGCATGAATTTTGTACTAAATACTTATCCCTATTAAGATATGTTCCTTACTTAAACGAAGAAAAACCTAAAATACAAAGGTTTCTAGGTTACCTGCCTAACTTTTATAAAGACAAACTAGAGTTTGATGAACCGAAAACTTTGTATGAAGCAATCAGGAAGGCCAAATTAACGTATGACCAATCCAAGAGTAAAAGTGAACATCCCTTTAATTTCAAGAGAAGAGATGGAAATGGTTTTAAGAGAAGAGAGTTCAAACCTTTTAATAATAAACATAAAAGTTTCCAGAAAAATACCTTTAAGGACAAACAACCAACACTAAGAACGGAATATAAACAACGTATGAGAATTGCTAAGTACAAAGATACTACTTTTAATAAGAAAAGTGAAGTAATAAAAAGAGAACCCTTGCAATGTTGGGGTTGTGGGGGGCGGGGGGGCGTCATTTCTATCGGGATTGTCCTCATAAGAAGGATAATCGGAATATTCATACAGTTTGAGGAGCAACTACAGTGGGAGAAGTTGCTCAGAACATACCGCAGATTAGCGCAGCGCTGGACAATCATCAAGTGGATTTTCAGCCCTCCATGATTGAGGTAGAAGGTACGATCCTTGACAAACCTATTCTATATTAATTGATTCTGGTTCTACGCTAAGTTATATATCTCTTAAGTTAGTAGATTTGTGTAAAATGAGAAAGTATGATTTTGAAAATTCATGGTTAGTGCAGTTAGCCACCGGAACAAAAAGAAAAGTAACTAGTTTTATTTCCAGTTGTGAAGTTCATATGCAAGATTTGATTACAAAAGTAGATTTGAATGTTTTACCATTAGGATCTTACGATGTACTGATTGGCATGGATTGGCTAGAAAAACATAAAGTGGTGCTAAATTGTTTTGAGAAAACTTTTGATTGTATTGATGAAAATCGTGAAAGTAAAATGGTTAGAGGAATTCCAAAGAAGATTCTTATTAGGAAAATTTCTGCCTTGCAATTGAAAAAGTGTGCTAGAAAAGGATGTAGGGTTTTTGCTGTACACATCACCGAAACTAATGTTAAAGAAACAAAACCTAATTTAGAGGATCTTCCCTTTTTAAATGATTTTAAAGACGTCTTCTCAGAAGAGATACCGGGACTAACTCCGAGGAGAGATATCAACTTTACCATTGAATTGGTACCTGGAGCAATACCCGCCTCGAAGGCCCCTTATCGAATGAACACACCTGAATTGGTAGAATTAAAGTTGCAATTACAGGAATTAATAGATAAAGAATATATTAGACCAAGCGTGTCTCCATGGGGAGCACCTACCTTGTTTGTTAAAAAGAAAGATGGCACATTGAGTCTCTATATCGATTACAGACAATTAAATAAAATGACAATTAAGAATAGATACTCTCTCTCCCGCATTGATGACTTGTTTGACCAAGTACGGGGAGCGTCGGTATTCTCTAAAATTGACTTAAGGTCTGGATACCATCAAGTAAGAATTAAGGATGACGATGTCCATAAAACTACATTCAGAACAATGTACGGGCATTACGAGTTCTTGGTTGTACCATTTGGCTTGACCAATGCCCCATCCACGTTCATGTGTTTAATGAACAGTGTCCTTCACAAATATCTAGATAAGTTTGTAATAATATTTATTGACGATATATTAATATACTCAAAAAACGAAGAAGAGCATAAAGAACATTTAAAACTAGTCTTGCAAACCTTAAGAGAACATAAACTTTATGCAAAGTTTAGCAAGTGTGAATTCTTTCAAGATAAAATTCAGTACCTAGGTCATGTAATAACTAAGGAAGGTATTTCGGTGGACCCAGATAAAATGCAATCAATGATTGGCCAATTCCTAAGGATGTAACTGAGATTCGATCCTTTATGGGAATCACGGGATACTATCATAGGTTCATTGAGGGGTTCTCCAGAATTGCTTATCTAATAACCTCACTTCAAAATAAAGGAACTAAATTCATATGGTCTAATAAATGTCAAGAAAGCTTTGAAAAACTTAAGCACTTATTAACCACTGCACCTATTCTAAGGATTGCAGATCCTTACAAGGACTTCATAGTATGTACGGATGCATGTTTAGAAGGATTAGGTGGTGTGTTATTACAAGAGGATTATGTAATAAGTTACAAATCAAGAAAACTTAAAATACATGAATGAAACTATGCAACACATGACTTGGAGTTAGCTGCTATAAGACATGCTTCAAATATGTGGAGACATTACTTAATAGGAAGAAAATTTACCTTGATGTCGGATAATATAAGCTTAAAATATTTATTTGATCAACAAAAATTGAATGCTCGCCAAGCAAGGTGGCTAGCATTTTTGAGTGAGTATGATTTTGAAATTAAACACATTAAAGGCAAAGAGAACAAGGTGGCGGATGCCCTGAGTAGAAATACCATTCTGCTTTATTCAGCTGCCTTCAGTAGTTATAAAACAAATCTCGAAGATTTAATAAAAGGAGCAGCTAAAAATTATGAAAATTACTTGAAGATTAAAGAACAATTGGAAACAGATAATAAGGGAAGTTATTCAGCTTATTCTATAAGCTCCGAAGACTTGTTAGTTTATAAAAAACGATTATACATACCAGATTTTGAAGAAGTAAAACTGCTAATTCTTAATGAACTACATAAGAAACCATATTCCGGACATTTGGGATACCAAAAGATGATAACTAAGTTAAGAAAAAGCTATTATTGGCCTAACATGAAGAATGATACTGCAAATTACCTAGCTAGGTGTATTGAATGTCAACAAGTAAAAACTGAACATCAACATCCTGCTGGGCTACTACAACCCTTACCTATTCCAGAATGGAAATGGGAGATAATAAGCATGGATTTTATAACGGGATTACCTAAAACAAATAAGCAACATGACTCAATAATGGTAGTTGAAGATAAGTTAAGTAAAGTTTCTCACTTCATACCTGTAAAGTCTACTTTCAAAGCCATTAATATAGCTGATACTTTTATGAAAAAAATATTTCGGTTGCATGCTATTCCAAAGGTTGTGATTTCTGATAGAGATGTGAAATTTACTGGTAACGTTTGGAAATCCTTGTTTAAAGGTCTAGATACACAACTAAATTTTAGCATTGCTTATCATCCTCAAACAGATGGACAAACTAAAAGAACTAATCAAGTGTTAGAAGATATGCTGCAAATGTACGTAATGGATAAACCAGGTAAATGGGAAGAGTATTTGCATTTGGTAGAATTTGCTTATAATAATGGGTATCAAGCTTCTTTGAAAATGAGTCCATTTGAAGTTTTGTATGGCTGGAAATGCCGCACTCCTGTGTCTTGGAATAACCCTGCTGACAGGATTGTTCTAGGACCAGACATGTTAAAAGAAATGGAACAAATGGTGAAAGAGGTACAGCAAAACTTAAAAGTTGCCCAGGATCGGCAAAAAAGTTACGCAGATTTAAAACGAACTCCAAGAGAGTTCAATGTTGGAGATCACGTGTATCTAAAGGTAAAGTCAAAGGAAATTTCTTTGAGTTTGGGAAGATGTTCCAAGTTGGCACCAAGGTATTGTGGACCTTTTGAAGTGTTAGCTAAGATAGGGCCGATAGCCTATCAGCTTGCACTTCCGCCTAATAGAAAAGTGCACGATGTATTGCATGTTTCATTATTAAAAAAATATATACATGATGCTACTCATATAATTGACTGGGATGTGATTCAAGTAGAATCTGAGGGCGAGCTCCAGACCAAACCTTTCTGCATTCTAGACAGGAAGGAACGTATGCTCCGGAATCGAGCCATCGTTCAAATAAAAGTGCAATGGAATCACTTCAGCCCTGAAGAGGCAACTTGGGAAATGGAGGATAAAGGGAAATGGAGGATAAAATGCGGGAAGCATATCCCTCCATGTTCCAGAATGAGCAAGGGAGCTCAGAATAAAAAGAACACTGAGGATGATGTTAAAAATAAGGGGGGAAGAACCGTAATACCCCATGACATTACTTTTATTTTTTTCATGTTTTGAAAAAAAAAATTTATGTAATGAGTTATGAAACTCAAAGACTGAAATGACATTTGCACAAACAAACATTTTTATTTATTGCTTAATAAAGAAAATAATGCTTGGAGAACTCAACTACATGAGGGGATACCAACCATGGCACCAAAGAACATGTGTAAGCAAGCTAGAGTGATTGATACCAATCAAATCCAATTCAAAGCTCAACAACCAAACAAGATCCTAAATCATAGGGATTTAGGGATCTGATTGGAGATTTGATTGAGATGGCATAAGACTTGGGCAAAGCTATTTATATGAGTGCACTGGAATAGCACGGGACGCTGTGTTGTGCATGGGAAAAACGATTGTTGAGCGTCTTTTCTATTTTTATAAGTCCATCATGAGAACTTGTTACGGACTCAAGATTGAGAGCCGCAAGGAAGTGTCTTGCTGTTCTAGTGCATGGTTGGTGATCCAGCTCGGGGGTGGAGTGGAGCAAACCGTTGAGTTGTTGCCTTCTATGTTTGGGAGGAGTTGATTATCCAAGTGTGCTTTTCCTGGATTCACGTAAGTATATTTGATTTGTCTTTCTACACCTAGATCTGTAAATCCACATTTTTTTGTATCATTGATGTTTCCTTTTAATTAGAGTTTATTGGAATTAGAACGATTTTCAATATCTGCGTTTTGTTTTATTGATTTTGTGATCAAAACTACGTAATTGATTTACAATTCTCGTATGTGAACAAATTGTAATTTATGGATCATGAACTGGGTTAATGGTAGCAGCCAATCCAAAATTGCATTGCTTCGATTATATTCTGATTTATGCCAGTGTTTTAATTTGATAAACATATCTGTATAGATCGTGATTTCTATAAACAAATCTGCCCCCATTTTGAAGGATAAACATATCCAAATGTGAGCTTGGTCTCTGTAAATCAAATCTGCTTTGGATGTATGTGATTTACTATTTGCAATCTTTCCTAAATGTCTGCATTGAGTACAAAGGATCAAACCCAAATTTGTGTATGAGATATGTGATTTGGTGTGAAGTAATTTATGGAATCGTACCCCAAAACTGCCTTCCTTAATTACGTGAGGTCGAGTTCAAGATTGCATTGGATTGTAACCCAAAACTATGCAAAATGTACGTGTGACCTCTACAATATTTTACCTTCGTCCTCTTTAATATGAACATATCTGCATCATTTCCCCTTTTGATTTTCGTTTCAATCTGCCACTTATCGTTGATAAATAATAAATCCGGATATATCCATAAAACTATATGCTTTTTGCCCCTTGGATTTCCATACAAATAGGGTAAAAATGATGCTAGTGAAGATGGTTGAATGAATTTTATAAATTGCCTTCATTATGTTGTTCTTTATGGGTATTCGTTGAGTCGTTTTACCCTGGATCTCCTTTCTGCAATACCGGAGTTTTCGTTAAGACTCGACTGTAAGCTTCATCTAGACCATTCTCCACTTTAAACTCTGAGTTCCTCTAGATCGATGGCCATGAGGTTTTCACTATTAAACTCTTCTAATCTCCTTCAATCTATCTCAGACATTTAGTCCAAGCTTCCTTATTTTTTTTTACTTTCACTTCAGTTTCCAAAATTCTTGTCGGGTTAAAACTAGCAGTTAACCTGTGTTGGGTTGAGACCAGCAGCGATTTCTTAGAGGCTGTTTGATTTCTTCCCTTGAATCAAAAGATCTTGGATCTTGAAGCGGCTATGGGAGCAGTTTCTGCGTTGAAGAACAATGCATTGAGGATCCCAGGAGAAAGCGCAGTCCACAATAACGTTTTGGAGATAGAGAGCTATAGCGCAGGGGAGAAACACTACTACATTTTGATGCAAAATGCGACAGTTACTTCCGACGGCGCGTGGATTTTTTCTTTTCAACCTACCAAAAATCACAAAGTTCAATTTTTTTTTAAAATTATGGTCATAAGCGTCGCTTAAGCAACGGCTAGGCTCATAAGCATCGCTTAAGCGACGGCGAGCCTAGCAAGCGTCGCTTAAGCGACGGCGCATGATCAATTGCAAGTGCTAGTTGGTCCCATAGTATTGTAAAATGATGTTTCATGCCAATCCTAATTGGAATGCAATATGTATAAATTTGGTTCTAATAGTTTCTATTCTATAGTTGGTGAAACTGTTATTCTTTTCTATGGTTTCAACTTTCTTGGCTCATTGTTGTTTTCTCCTATAAACCCGTGAGGGAACCGACAAAGTTATGACATATTATATGTTTAAAAAAATCAATTGGTTAAACTTTATGCAAACTTTATATTAGTATGGAAATTATCATTTGTGTCACTAATGTATTTTCTTTGTGTGTACCAAAAGTCAATCTCACTCAATCATTAGGAGATATGTATAAATAATGAAAAAGATAAGAATACAAACCTTTATGCATGCACACTAACTAATATACCATCCTAACCTTTATGCATGCATACTAACTAACATACCATTCAAAATATGAATTTAAATGACAATTGGGCGAGGGAGAGAGAGTGAACAAATGCTTTATTAATCCAATGGAAATGAGATAAACTAACTAATATCACCTAAGGAATGGCTTGTAAATGTGGTCTCCATATTTATCCATAAGAATGTTGTTTGTTTCTTCAAATATGTTCTTTCTATTGAGTAGTAGTCAAGCAACAATTTCCATTATACAATCAACACTTTGAAGATGAATTTGGGTAGCATGAGGCCAAGGAAAGGCAATAAATGTGAGTGAAAGCAACGCATTATTACTCTTTGACAATATTGGTAGGGGAACCTTAACACACATTTTCTATTATTAAATTCATTGAGAATACATGTATTTTAGGTGAACATTGGGCTTGGAGGTGAATCGATCTCAATGTGAATTCACAAGAAATATAGGTATATGCACCCATTTGAATGACTTGACTAAAATAATGGCGCGCGCGGGAACCATCCATTTTCTCACTGGCTTCCTTAGGGTGGACACATACCTGATATATCTTCTGATTGCTTTTTTGGATGAGAAAAGCGGGGTATTCATTCGTTTCAGAGATAAAATAATGAAGGGACTACTATTCCGTGAGGTTTTTGGATCTGTATTCCTTCACTGTTGAAGGGACTCTTGATGATGCGAATCTCTTCAATGAGGTGAGAGAGAGGGTGCGAGAGCAGGGTCGAGTTTGGTGGGATCTAGAGGCCAGTAAAGGGGTTGGTT
>LPNX010916525.1:55753-134678 GCA_001517045.1 Pseudotsuga menziesii | reverse complement strand
ATGTGGTTATAACTTATTACATTATAGTGTAGAAAGTTTGGAATAATTACATTTTACATGATTTATGCATTTCTTTAGGATGGTTATATATATTTTTCATGCAAAGAATTGTATTGATTTTGTTGCAATGCATATTTATATTTTTAGTGCATTTGTTTTATGAAATTGAGTAAAAAGAAAATGTGTTAGATACTAAGCTTTTCATTCAACACGTACCCTAGTGTGGGATTTGTATATTATTATTATTATCAATCTAGATGATGATGATTATGCTTTATATTATGGGTATGATCTTTGGGTTCGTTACAAGATCCTAAACATTTTATAAACCTCTAAGAACATGAAATCTAGCATGATTTCATTCATTGCCTATTATTTAGACAAAAATGTATATGATTTGGAGCTTTCGAAGATCCTATACAAACATAAAATTTAAGGAAATTAGTCATCAAACCATTGATGAAATTTATTGTTCACTTTAATTCTCAAATCATAAAAAAATTAATGCCAAAGTGGATGCTAGAGAATATTTCCTAATGCATATGTTTGATGATCACAACAATCATGTTACATTTTCCATAGCTTTCTTAATAATCTCACTTAGAAAACAAAAATGGCGCTCCAAGCATTAATGCTACAAAGAATGTGTCTCTTTCATCTTGGGCTTGGGATGAGGCAAAGGCGAAGAGAGCTATAGGGCATTCTCTGGGACTCAAATTATCATTGCACTAATAAGAAAAAAGAGAAAGAGTAAGATAGACAAAAATGCATAGAATCAAGAACAAAGGAGTTGTCATCTTGGATAACAAAGGACTGAGGATTTAATGATGCAAAAAAAATGAAAGAAAGAAAAAATCAGGTCACAATTATCAGTGGTGTAATCCTAATTTTAGGTTTTGTGTTTTCAAAAGGTCCATTTTGTGCACGTTCATATCTAAACTTAATTAAGAACACACACGTTAGAAAATTTCATTTAATGTAATACAATTACCAAACAAAATTATATTATATAGTTTTCTGTAAAACAAAGGAAACTACGAGTTTAATTTATGATGAGCTTGATCAGACCTTTGCAAGGTCATTGGATTGCTCAAAGATTTGTATTCAATTATTAATTTTGTGTTTTGTTTTCATTAAATATTTATTGTAATAATAGAGATGCCATGAATTACATACTACTAGGGTCGGGTCCACAGACCCAAGAATGTGTTCAAATAATAATCAAATAATAGATAGCAATGTTATGACCATGTCATGACTTATAACAAAAAAACATATAGCATTATCAATGCAATAAAATAGCTATGAATCAACATGTTAAATACCTTTAGTGAGATGGAATATTTGAACATGAGAAAAGAGAAATAACCTCATTTTCTTGGGTTCTCTCAATGTTTATTGTTTGCTCTTCAAAATTCTCATTGAGACACACATTTGCAAGTACTCTTACTAATAAGTCCCCATAATCCACAACTAATTGTTTTGGTGTTTTACCAAGCCAAGAGGTGAGGCAAAGATAAGAGGAAATGACATTTTGACGAGTACAATATTTGAAAACATGAAGTACAAAATCTAAATGTGATGTTAATTCTCATATAAACAAAGGATCAACAATGCTCATAATACATTAATTAAAATGAGGATTTAAAAAACAAGGTGTCCAAACTTTTTGGGTAGATTTCATCAAGTGACACTTTAAATGGTGCATATGCTAATACAATGATAAAAATTATCTTGGTATGAACTATGGAATGAATTTTTCTTTCAATACATTAAATTTTAACATTTCTATAGGTGTCATGTCAAGATGGTCATGGGTTTTGAACCTGAGTGGGGACACTAATAGCCTACTGCCCCAACCACCCAACCTACAAGAAGAACCATAAACTATGAAATGGATTTAATGTTCTGGAAATGTAGAGAAATGGATTAAAAACCAATGAATAAACTGACATAATTTTAATCATTAAATACCAATAGCAAATATTCGATATAATAATATCTTTAAAAATTTAATTTATAAACTTACATACATGCTTTATGTTTTGCCAATTTAAAAACAAAACTATATTTCACTTACATACATACATGTTACATGTTTTATGTTTAAGGTGTTTTATTTTTTGCCCTAAGGTAGAAAAAAAATATACTATATTTGAAATTAATCTTAATTCAATAACGTTTAAATGTTTTATGTTTTGCCATATACAAATTAAAGTGTTTTATGTTTTGTAATATACTATATTTCAAATTAATCTTAATTCAATAACATTTAAATGTTTTATGTTTTGCCATCTACAAATTAAGGTGTTTTATGTTTTGCTATATAAAAAGGTAGAAAAAAATTAATAGAATTCAAATTAATCTTAATTTAATAACATTTAAATTTGATAATTAAAATAGAAAAAATATACTATATCTCAAATTAATCTTAACTCAATAAGATTTAAATTATATCTCAAATTAATCTTAATTCAATAAGATTTAAATTATATCTCAAATTAATCTTATAATTCAATAAGATTTAGATTTGTTGATTTGTGCCCTTCCAAACATGGTTGGCCATATTCAGATTGAGAAGAAAAAATATAATTAGCATATTCAGATTAATCTTTACAACTAAAAGATTGTCCTGAAAACCTTTTTCCCATTGATCTTATAATGGAAATAAATTTTCTTTTACATTCCCGATTATTCTGAAAATCTTTTACCCATTACTCTTATATTGGAAATAAATTTTCTTTAACATTTCCGATGAAAACTGAATGAATTAATTTGTATTGAATTGTGAGGGTCGGACGAACAGGCCAACCCTATAAGTTTCCACAAATTATGTCGGCAATATGTCTTGATAGTCCATACAGCTTCCGCCCGAAGGCAGACGTGGCATATTTAGCCAACCGATCCTTTCTAGTTTAAACAAGCCTATCGGGCCCAATTTTATTCTTGGTCTCTTTTATTCTCAACTCCCTCTTGTTCATGTGGGATAACTCTTTAACGAGACATTACATGTCATAAAAGCACAAGTCTGCTCCGTCAATCTAATCAGCACGGGCCCATGCACTAAAACAACAAACAAATTAATTATAACGTCCAGACTTGAGCAACTTTCAGAACAAATAACAGAAGATGGCAATGCACGGGTGTGACGGGAGTCACGGGACGAATCGATTTCAATTTAGTCACTTAAACAGCTCGGAAATTGGAATTTAGCATGTGTTTACGGTATAACCCTCAATAATTATTTAAACAAAATCTTAAAGCCTTGATACATACTTATATCAATCGACGATTTCCATTTTCTAGTTAACATAAGTGGCATTTTAATGAATTCAAAACCTAACTTTCAGTTCTTCATAAATATAAATCGATGTCAATCACAATAAAAAAAAAGGTTCAGACCAAATTTAAAGTTGCGGTTCAGTTTCCCTACTATGTGCTCCTCTAAGATCCCATCTGGACTATGGGTTACCCCACATGTATCCCTTTTTAATAGTGTTTTAAAAAAAAATACGGGTAAGTAAAAAATATCCAAGACCTCGACGACCTCACTTTTTAGCTAAAAGAAAACCTTCGAAATTCCACAAATAAATAGGGTGGAGTGCAGACAGACAGTTTGATCTCAAAGCTGACAAATAAAAAAAAATATTTGTGCTTTACTGATTATGGTAGGCGACTGCATGTCAAACCCTGCTATCTTTCATGGATCTCGCGTGTTTAGTGGATTCAAATCCAGGGACCGGGACACTATGTGATAAATTTCTATCGATTCCACGTTGAACATTCGAAGAACGATGACAGGGTTTTGGATCTGATCAAATGCAGACTAGGAAAAATGCAGGCATCCATGATACTTTCAGAAAACACAGGCATACAAATCACCATTTACCGAAAAGGGAAAAAAAATCATAGGATATAAAGTCGGATTCGTAGCATAAAAGCTATGTAATCACGGCATGGGAACAAGCAGGTACTGGTTATTTCCGGTCTATCATGCTAACCTCTAAAGTTGTGAAATTGCAGCTTGAACAAAAAAAAAAAAAATTACAAGATCTAGATCTTCTAGAAAACGTCAGTAAATAGGCATAAGAACATATGCAGAGGTTTAATTCGCAACACATGCTTAAGGTCTACGTCTGAAATCGCGAAAAATCAATGGATCAAAGAAAAAACACGAATGTAAAAAAAAATTACAACGTTCAAATCTGTGCTATAGATCTATCACAAAATCGTAGATGATTTTTTTAAGGCTGCTCGACTATAGATTTAGTCGCATGGAAGACAACATCTAGATCTAAACCCCCAACGGATTCTACACATAGTATTCACTTGCATAGAAAATAGCCATGAATCTTTACAGATCTATCTCTATGAATGATCTACACCGGTTTACAACTAGGGTTTATAAATCGATTCATATCCACAACTTTTGAAAGGAAATCAACAACCATTAATGGCTTCATTTTTCAGATTTTAAAGGAAATACAACACAATAACACAACTGCATTTCAAAAATAAGAATCGTCGATCAAATAAACTCTAATCAACAATTAATTTCCCGACCATGTCGATCATAGATTTTACAAGAATGTAGATTTACAGGTCTAGGCGTAAGCAAGGAAAATTAGATCTACTTACGTGAATCCAGGAAAAACACACTTGAAGAATCAACTCCTCCCAACCATAGGAGGCAGCAACTCAACGGTTTGCTCCGTTCCACCCCCGAGCTGGATCATCAACCATGCACCAGAACAGCAAGTAACTTCCTAGCGGCACTCAATCCTCAGAGTCCGTAATAAGCTACAACAAGAAAGCTTCCACGTGGCATTCTCTCTCAGAGTCCGTAACAAGCTAAGCGATGGACTTATGAAACGGGGGAAACACTCAACACATGCATTCACAGCAAGGTTTCTCCATGCACAAAACGGCGTCCCGTGCTATTCCAGTGCACTCATATATATATCTTTGCCCAGGTCTTATGCCATCCCAATCAAATCTCCAATCAGATCCCTAAATCCCTATGATTTAGTATCTTGTCTAGTTGTTGAGTTTTGGATTGGATTTGATTGGTATCAATCACTCTAGCTTGCTTACACATGTTCTTTGGTGCCATGGTTGGTTTCCCCTCATGTAGTTGAGTTCTCCAAGTGTTATTTTCTTTATTAATAAATAAATAAAAAATGTTTATTTGTGCAAATGTCATTTCAGTGTTTGAGTTTCATAACTCATTACATAATAAAAAATAATTTTCAAACATGAAAAATAAAAGCAATGTCATGGGGGTATTACATTTCTCCCCCCCTTATTTATAACACCGTCCTCGATGTTCTTTTTTTTTTATTCTGAGCTCCCTTGCTCATTCTAGAACATGGAGGGATATGCTTCCCGCATTTTTTCCTCCATTTCCCAAGTTGTCTCTTCAGGGCTAAAGTGCTTCCATTGCACTTTTATTTGAACGATGGCTCAATTCCGGAGCATACGTTCCTTCCTGTCTAAAATGCAGAAAGGTTCGGTCTGGAACTCGCCCTCGGGTTCTACCTGAATCACATCCCAATCAATTATATGAGTAGCATCATGTATATATCTTTTTAACAATGAAACATGAAATACATCGTGTACTTTTATGTCAGGTGGAAGTGCAAGCTGATAAGCTACTAGCCCTATCTTAGTTAACACTTCAAAAGGTCCACAATACCTTGGTTCCAGCTTGGAACATCTTCCCAAACTCAAAGAACTCTTCTTTGACTTTACCTTTAGATATACGTGATCGCCAACATTGAACTCTCTTGGAGTTCGTTTTAAATCTGCATAACTTTTTTGTCGATCCTGGGCAACTTTTAAGTTTTGTTGAACCTCTTTCACCATTTGTTCCATTTCTTTTAACATGTCTAGTCCTAGAACAATCATGTCGGCAGGGTTATCCCAAGACATAGGAGTGCCACATTTCTGGCCATACAAAACTTCAAATGGAATCATTTTCAAAGAAGCTTGATATCCATTATTATAAGCAAATTCTACCAAATGCAAATACTCTTCCCATTTACCTGGTTTATCCATTACATACATTCGTAGCATATCTTCTAACACTTGATTAGTTCTTTCAGTTTATCCATCTGTTTGAGGATGATAAGCAGTGCTAAAATTTAGTTGTTTATCTAGACCTTTAAACAAGGATTTCCAAAAGTTACCAGTAAATTTCACATCTCTATCAGAAATCACAACCTTTGGAATACCATGCAACCGAAATATTTCTTTCATAAAAATATCAGCTATATTAATGGCTTTGAAAGTAAACTTTACAGGTATGAAGTGAGTAGCTTTACTTAACTTATCAACAACTACCATTATTGAGTCATGTTGCTTATTTGTTTTAGTTAATCCCGTTATAAAATCCATGCTTATTATCTCCCATTTCCATTCTGGAATAGGTAAGGGTTGTAGTAACCCGGTAGGATGTTGATGTTCAGTTTTTACTTGTTGACATTCAATACACCTAGCTAGTTAATTTGCAGCATCATTCTTCATGTTAGGCCAATAATAGCTTTTTCTTAACTTAGTTACCATCTTTTAGTATCTTGGATGTCCGGAATATGGTTTCTTATGTAGTTCATTAAGAATTAGCCGTTTTACTTCTTCAGAATCTGGTATGTATAATCGATTTTTATAAACTAACAAGTCTTGTGAGCTTAGAGAATAAACTGAATAACTTCCCTTATCATCCGTTTCCAATTGTTCTTTAACCTTTAAGTACTCTTCATCATTTTTAGCTGCTTCTTTTATTAAATCTTCGAGATTTGTTTTATAACTGCTGAAAGCAGCTGAACAAAGCGGAATGGCATTTCTACTCAGGGCTTCCGCCACCTTATTCTCTTTGCCTCTAATGTGTTTAATTTCAAAATCATACTCGCTCAAAAACGCTAGCCACCTTGCTTGGCGAGCATTCAAGTTTTGTTGATCAAATAAGTATTTTAAGCTTATATTATCCAACATTAAGGTAAATTTTCTTCCTAATAAGTAATGTCTCCACATCTTTAAAGCATGTATTATAGCAGCTAACTCCAAGTTATGTGTTGCATAGTTTCATTCATGTATTTTAAGTTTTCTTGATTCGTAACTTATTACATAATCCTCTTGTAATAACACACCACCTAATCCTTCTAAACAGGCATCCGTACATTTTACGAAGTCCTTGTAAGGATCTGCAATCCTTAGAATAGGTGCGGTGGTTAATAAGTGCTTAAGTTTTTCAAAGCTTTCTTGACATTTATTAGACCATATGAATTTAGTTCCTTTCTTTTGAAGTGAGGTTATTGGATAAGCAATTCTGGAGAACCCTTCAATGAACTTACGATAGTAACCCGTGATTCCCATAAAGGATCGAATCCCGGTTACATCCTTAGGAACTGGCCAATCATTGATTGCCTTGATTTTATTTAGGTCCACCAAAATACCTTCCTTAGTTATTACATGACCTAGGTACTGAATTTTATCTTGAAAGAATTCACACTTGCTAAACTTTGCATAAAATTTATGTTCTCTTAAGGTTCGCAAGACTAGTTTTAAATGTTCTTTATGCTCTTCTTCGTCTTTTGAGTATATTAATATATCGTCAATAAATATTATTACAAACTTATCTAGATATGTGTGAAGAACACTGTTCATTAAACACATGAACGTGGCTGGGGCATTGGTCAAGCCAAATGGTACGACCAAGAACTCGTAATGCCCGTATCTTGTTCGAAAAGCAGTTTTATGGACATCCTCATCCTTAATTCTTACTTGATGGTATCTAAACCTTAAATCAATTTTAGAGAATACAGATGCTCCCCGTACTTGATCAAACAAGTCATCAATGCATGGGAGAGGGTATCTATTCTTAATTGTCATTTTATTTAATTGTCTGTAATTGACGCAGAGCCTCAAGGTGCCATCCTTCTTTTTAACAAACAAGACAGGTGCTCCCCATGGAGACACACTCGGTCTAATATATTCTTTATCTATTAACTCTTGTAGTTTTAATTTTAATTCTACTGACTCAGGTGTGTTCATTCGATAAGGGGCCTTCGAGATGGGTACTACTCCAGGTACCAATTCAATGGTAAAGTCAATATCCCTCCTCGGAGGTAGTCCCGGTATCTCTTCTGGGAAGACATCTTTAAATTCATTTAAAAGGGGAAGATCCTCTAGATTAGGTTTTGTTTCTTTATCATTAGTTTCGGTGATGTGTATAGCAAAAACCCTACATCATTTTCTAGCACACTTTTTCAATTGCAAGGCAGAAATTTTCCTAGTAAGAATCTTCTTTGGAATTCCTCTAACCATTTTACTTTCACCATTTTCATCAATACAATCAAAAGTTTCTCAAAACAATTTAGCACAACTTTATGTTTTCTAGCCAATCCATGCCAATCAGCACATCGTAAGATCCTAATGGTAAAACATTCAAATCTACTTCTGTAATCAAATCTTGCATATGAACTTCACAACTAGAAATAAAACTGGTTACTTTTCTTTTTGTTCTAGTGGCTAATTGCACTAACCACGATTTTTCAAAATCATACCTTCTCATTTTACACAAATCTACTAACTTAGGAGATATATAACTTAGGGTATAACCAGAATCAATTAATATAGAAATAGGTTTGTCAAGGATCTTACCATCTACCTCAATCATGGAGGGTTGATAATCCGCTTGATGATTGTCCAGCAATGCGCTAATATGCGGTATGTTCCGAGCAACTTCTCCCGCTGTGGCTGCTCCTCGAACTGTGTGAATATTCCGATTATCCTTTTTATGAGGACAATCCCGGTAGAAATGGCCCTCCCCACAACCCCAACACTGCAAGGGTTCTCTTTTTATTTCTTCACTTTTCTTATTAAAGGTAGTATCTTTATACTCATCAATTCTCATAGGTTGTTTATATTCCTTTCTTGGTTGTTTGTCCTCAAAGGTATTTTTATGGAAACTTTGATGTTTATTATTAAAAGTTTTGAACTCTCTTCTCTTAAAACCATTTCCATCTCTTATCTTGAAATTAAAGGGATTTTCACTTTTACTCTTGGATTGGTCATATGTTAATTTGGCCTTCCTCGTTGCTTCATACAAGGTTTTAGGTTCATCAAACTCCAATTTGTCTTTATAAAAGTTAGGCAAGCAACCTAGAAACCTTTGTATTTTAGGTTTTTCTTCATTTAAGTAAGGAACATATCTTAACAGAGATAAGAATTTAGTACAAAAGTCATGCATGGACATGGATCCTAGTCTTAGCTCATAAAACTCTTTAGCTTTCCCTTCGTAGTAATATCCTGAGAGGTATTCCTATTTAAATTCCTTTTTAAACTAGTTCCAACTTACTTTCCTATCATTTATTCATTTTACTCTTTTTAAATCTTGCCACCAAATCTCAGCCTTTCCGACTAAATTGAAGATGGCCATTTTTCCCTTCATGGAGATGGAGTAATTGTACATAGTGAAGTACTTCTTCATCCCGAAGAGCCAAGCCTCAGCTTCTTCTCCATTTTTGACTTCGTCGTCAAAGGTAGGAGGCTTTATTTTTTTAAATTCTCCTGTTAGGTCATCTTTATATTTTATTTTCTTCCTATGTCTACCCTCAGAATTGTCACTAGAAAACTCTGATTCAATAGATAGATGGCTTCCGTCAGAGTAAGGACAGTCAGAGGATGAGTTTTATTGTCTACGCTTTCTTTTTTTCTTTTCATTAGTTATCTCATGCAGTTTAAATAGTAAGGCTTCATTTAAGTCTTCCTAAGTTTTCAGGACCCTTTCATGTTCAGTCTTAAAGTTCATAATTTATTCTTGCAAGTCCCTCACTGTTTGTAGAATCTCAAAATTAACAATGTTGTTATTAGGGGGATCCTCATTATTAGGTTCAACCCGTTCAGGTGGGGTAGGGGATCATCTTCCAGCAATATCTTTCTGCGGTTTAGTAAACCAGTTTCTGCCATTCAAGTAATAAAAAAATTTACACATTTGTTAGTTTGCGGAAAAAAAATGTGTATGGACACCATAGGGCCAAGTGTAGTAACTTGGGCTCCGATACCACAATGTAACGTACCCAGAGATCATACCCATAAAACAAAGCATAATCATCATGATCTAAAATGATAAAAATAATAATAAACAAATCCCACACTTGAGTACATGTTGAATGAAAAGTTTAGTATCTAACACATTTCTTTTTTTTCTTAAATTTCATATAACAAATGCACTAAAAGTATAAGTATGCATTCACACCAAATCAATACAATTCGTTGTATGAAGAATATATATAACCAACCTAAAGAAAGGCATAGATCATGTAAAATGTAATTATTCCAACCGTTCTACATTTTAAGTTATAAGTACATTTCCTTATATATTTCACCTTATATAATTGTAACAACCCATAAAACTAATAATCATAAACAAATATTTAACATATATAGCACCTATAACTTTCTCTTCTCATATGTGTTAAAACCCATCAATAAAATAAAAAGGAACCATATATAAAAGCTACAATCTCTATCTACACAACTATCAAGACTCTTCTATTATCATTATTTACTAATAGATATTCCAATATATATATATATATATATATATATATATATATATATATATTCCCAAAGCAAAGTTCAATATATATAACATGAGAAATTTCCGTCACATTTATCTTTTGTCCTTCTAATTACAAAATATATTAACCATATATTGAATTATTCAATATAGTTACATAAATATATTCCCTTGCCTATAGCTTATTGCAAGTGTCATTGCTATCCACTACAATCCTTTGACTGCGACGATCATGATATATATATATATATAACCTATGATCTATCAAGATTTGAAGAAATCGATAAATCCTATTTACATGTGTTTACGGTATAACCCTCAATAATTATTTAAAACTCGATTCTTCATATATATATATATATATATATATAACAAAATCTTAAAGCCTTGATACATACTTATACCAATCGAGGATTTTCATTTTCTAGTTTACATAAGTGGCATTTTAATGAATTCAAAACCTAACTTTCAGTTCTTCATAAATATAAATCGATGTCAATCACAATAAAACAAAAGGTTCAAACCAAATTTAAAGTTGCGGTTCAATTTCCCTACTACGTGCTCCTCTAAGATCCCATCTGGACTATGGGTTACCCCACATGTATCCCTTTTTAATAGTGTTTTGAAAAAAAATATGGGTAAGTAAAAAATATCCAAGACCTCGACGACCTCACTTTTTAGCTAAAAGAAAACCTTCAAAATTCCACAAATAAATAGGGTGGAGTGCAGACAGACAGTTTGATCGATATCAATCACTCTAGCTTACTTACACATGTTCTTTGGTGCCATGGTTGGTGTCCCCTCATGTAGTTGAGTTCTCCAAGTGTTATTTTTTTTATTAATAAATAAATAAATAATGTTTGTTTGTGCAAATGTCATTTCAGTGTTTGAGTTTCATAACTCATTACATAATAAAAAATAATTTTCAAACATGAAAAATAAAAGCAATGTCATGGGGGTATTACAACAAGCAAAAGCAAGGAGCGTCTACCATGAAAGGCACATGCAAATGCATTCCAAAAGCAAGAGAATTCCCCACTCTGCAAATCCAAGTTGAAGGTCTTCGGTCTCACATTCAACACATGAAGGATCATGCCCTCATTGGCAAATTCGTAGAGATCTGGCCCTGAGAGAAATCCCTCCTGTGGTGGATTAATGTCACTTGAAAACCCTTGGGACACTACAACCTCCATCTAGGGAGCAAGGGTTTCTTCGCGGTTGCTTTCTTGAACCTCAAAGATAGAAATAGAATCTTTGAAGGAGGATTGTACTTCATTAACTCTGCAAGACTTTTTTGAAACCCTAGAAAGAAAGGTTTAGTCTAGAGAAAGAGGATCTTACTTATATTTCGATCTGGATCAGGTTATATTCCCTTCCCTCATAATACTGGCATAAAAGTATTATGGAGGCCCTAGGGAACACAATAGGAGAATTTGTCAAAATAGCGGAGCAAACCAAGAAAATGAGGCACACATCGTACGCCCGCATTTGTGTTTATATGGACATAACGAAGGACTTACCTGAAGGCATAAATCTATGATGGGATGATGAAGGTTGGTTCCAGGCCCTGGACTACGAACATATACCCTTCAGATGCAGGCGTTGTCATGAACATGGACACTTGTTCAGAGAATGTCTTGAAAACAACCCAAAAATCCAGCAGAAAGGAAAAGAAGTTAAAGATGTGGATGGCTTTACCAAAGTTTCAGGAAAAAAAAGAACGGAAAAGAGAAACCAAGGCCCGGAGGTAAATAAAAAACCCATATCTTCTAATGCTTTTGATGTTCTCCAATCTGAGCAAGTGCAGGTCAATCTCGACAGTGATGGATCACACAAGGTTATCAGCAAAAACAAAGTAGACAAGGGGGGAAAAGAGCAATCCCAGCTAAACCCCATGGAACAGAAAACTGGTATTGATATGATGGAGGATGATACTGAGGATATGGATATCGGAGGCCTAGATCTAGACGAGCTAGAAAAAGCGGTTCAAGATCCAGGAAAAGGGGTGATCCCCTCACAGCAAGTTGTCTTGCTCAAGGAAGCAATCATCAAAACTAGGAAAACAAAATCCTTTGGAGTAGGCACTGAAAAGGGCACCAAAATCCATGAAGTCATCAAAAAATCAGGTAATGAAAGACGCGGAAGAAGAAGCAAACAACAACGCATCAAGGACATAGGGGAGAAACTAGTCACCTCGAGGAAATTTCCCACCGTAGAGGTAGAATTTGTCGTACCTTGCACACCTTCCCAATGAAGCTTACATCTTGGAACATCAATGGTTGCAATGCGCCTCATAAGAAATTATTGTTAAGAAGGAAAATTACTACGGAAAAACCTACAATTATGTTTATATAGGAAACCAAATGCTATGAAGAAAACTTCAAAACAATGGCAACAAAAATATGGAAAGGCAATGATTCGATAGCCATCGATGCTACAGGGGAAGCTGGAGGTATTGGCATAATCTAGAATCCCCTAGAGATATGTCTTTCTAACTTTCTGGCTACCAAATTCACCATTTCTTCTGACTTTCATATCCTAGGAATCAACCTCAAGGGCATTCTCACCAATGTCTACGAACCCTTCGCGCTTGCACCCAAACAAACCTTCCTTCACTCACTAAAAAGGTTGAATCACTGGGTAGGCCAAAAGCACTGGATTCTTGGAGGAGATTTCAATATCATCCAGAACCTCGTGGAAAATAAAGAAGGGATTCGCTCCTTATGCACCTCAAACGCAACCTTTGACATCATACTCAACGAGCTAGATTTAGTCGAAATTGGCACTGCTAACAACTTGTACACTTGGAACAATAAGCGTTCAGGAGATAGACATATTGCTTCCAGACTTGATCGATTCCTTATCTCGAAATACATACTCACAGGAGGGGCTGACATATCGTCCCTCATTCTCCCTGCGGCAGGATCGAATCACTGGCCCATTAGTTTAATTTGGTGTAGAATAGGGGAACATCTAAGAAGACCCTTCAGATTCGAAAAATTTTGGCTTGCACATGCAGATTTCCAACCCCTCATACAACAATGGTGGAGTGACTTTCAACCTCCAGTGGGAACCCTCATGTACAAATTTCAACAAAAACTAAAATACATCAAAGAGCAAGTAAAAATTTGAAACAAAGAGCACTTTGGAAACATCCATTTAGAGAAAATATGGATTGAAGGTCAACTGGCAGACATTCAAAGAACCATCATGCAAGAAGGCTACATAGACTCCATCAAAAAGGAAGAAAAGAACCTACATGAAGATTTGGAAGTCATAGAAAAACAAGAAGAAACCCTATGGAAAACTAAATCCAGAAAATTTGGCTCAAAGAAGGGGAAAGGAATTCCTCTCTTACTTCAAGGCAACCATACAACATCATCATGCCAATAGAATTGTTCGCCTAAAAGCAGAGAATGGCACAGAAGCAGCTATGCAGGGGGAATCAGAACACATTCTCACCGACCATTTCAAGCAATTAATGGAAGAACCAAAGCTGGACAGAAATACAACCATGGAAGGAATTCTTGAGAACATCCCCACCCTAGTGACTCTAGAGAAAAACAAACTCCTACTCTGGCCCATTGAAATGGATGAGCTCGGGGAGGCGGTCAAACAATTGAAAATTGACAAATCCCTAGGCCCAGACGGATTTACTACCAATTTATTCCATGCTTGTTGGCACACCATCAATGGTGAAGTTCTGGACATTGTCCAAGACTCTTAGAAAATGGGGAAATTCTTGAAATTTTTCAACTCAATGTTCCTCTCTCTCATCCCCAAAGAAAATGGAGTTGACTGCCCAGGTAAATTCAGACCCATCGCACTTTGTAAGTTTATTTTCAAAATCCTCACCAAAACCATTGCAAATAGGCTCAAGCCCCTACTACCTTTCCTCATCTCAAAGGATCAATCTGGCTATGTGGAAGGCAGAAAAATTCTAGATGGCATTATTCTTTCTCACGAAATTATCCACTCACTCAAAACCACCAAGAAACCAGGCATGCTAATCAAGCTTGATCTCTCCAAAGCATTTGATAGACTTAACTAGAAGTTCTTGAAGAAAATGTTGTTGGCTTTCGGTTTCTGTAACCATTGGGTAAACTGGATCCTCACTTTAGTTTCCACCACTTTATTTTCCATACTTGGCAATGGCACTCCCTCTAAAACCTTCCAACCTTTTAGGGGCATCAGATAAGGAGACCCTCTCTCTCCTTTTCTCTTTTTCCTAATGATGGAAGGCTTAGGTCATCTCCTCAAAGCCAAAGTCCAAAATTGCGAACTTAAATGCCTCTCCCCACACCCTGGAATGGAGCCACAAACCCATCAACAATTTGTCGATGATACCATGCTAATGGGGTATTCTTCAGTACAAGAAGCTAAATTCCTCAAAACTAGCCTCAACATTTTCCTCCTTGCAAGTAGTCTTGACATCAACCCAAACCTATTTCTTCAATACCTGCCAAATCACGAAGCCCAATATCCTTCGCATTCTAGAATTATCAGAGGGACACTTTCCATCCAAATACCTTTGTGGCCCATTAACAGACTCCTTAGCAAGAAAAGTCTCCTAGAAAGATCTTTTGGATAGACTGAATAAAAAGCTCAGTTGTTGTACCTTTCGCTCTCTTAACTTCCCTAGTCGCCCAATCCTTGTAAAAGTTGTTCTGCAAACTATGGATTTATACTTGTTCTCCATCTTGGTTGCTTCCAAATCCGTCCAAAAAAAAACTCAGAACCTTACAACGCACCTTCCTCTGTGGAGGCTCCAAAAATCACAAGATGGTTGTTGTTCAACTGGAACACACTCTATACGCCTAAGTTGGACGGGGGCCTTGGACTCAAAGACCCTGCAATCAATAACCAAATATGCAACACCAAGATCTGGTGGAGGTGGATTACGCATACATCAGAACCATGGGCTCTCCTGTGACAGGCTAAATATGCCTCCACATGGTCTAAGCAGAATCTTATCATATTTGACACTACTATTAAAGGCTCACAGATCTGGAACTCTGAACATGCCAACCGAAATATAATACAAAACTTTAGGTTCTGAGAAATATGTAATGGTAAGACTACGGATTTCTTTCAAGACTCATGGAACCAGCTAAGTCCACTCACTGAAGACCACAATCTCCCCATCTTAAGAGAACATTTGCTACTCATACAAGCCTCATAAGTGAGTGATATGTGGAGCGAGGCCAACTCAGAAGACCACTTTAGGAAATGGAAAAACTTCAACTGGTGGCAAAAACATCAGTCCTACTGAAGACATTCAAGATTTTTGGGATGATCTCCAGACTCGCCAAATCCGAATAAGTCATGATAATGATAAAATCAGATGGGGCTTCTCGCAATTCGACACCTTCAACATGAAAGAAGAAGCCACCATACTCTCCAATTCAAATATTGATGGTCAAGACAATAGGTGGAAAAAATTCTGGAAATCCCAACCTCTGGCCAAAGGTTTCAACCTTCCTTTGGCTCCTCCTTCGCAGATGCATTTAACCTGGGAGAATAGACAAAAAAGAGGTTGTGTTGGGCCAGCTTGGTGTTGCATATGCAAAGAAAATGGGGAAACCATAGATAATATTCTAGATGAATGCAACTTTTCCAACTATATATGGAAATATGGAGAAAGAATATTTAGGAAAACGACAAGAACAGAGGGACACCCGAATATCTCCATAGCCAATTGGACACACCAACCTTTAAGTAGCATGCTTCTCAACAAAATATGGGAACTCTTGCCTGGATTTGCAGTCTGAAAAATATGGATTGAAAGGAATAATAGAATCTTCAACAACATAATCATGAAAGAAGAGGAAGTCTGGGACACTCTAAAGAATCACATCTTTGAGACCTTGAAATTATCAGCTTGGAAAGACAAGGGTCTAACCACCAACAACAATGAAATGCAGATCCTAAAGGACTAGGGCATTACCACCATACTTGATTACATCGGGCCTGCCATCGAGGAAAAGTTCAATGTGAACCCTCCAAACCATTGGACCCACCCCCCTGGCACTTACAAGCTTAAATTTGACGGGTCTTCCAAAGGAAATCCTGGTCCTGTAGGATTTGGCGGGGCTATTAGGGACAACAAAGGCAAAATCCAAGGAGTATATTGGGGCTCTATTGGACTCTCCACCAACAACGCGACTGATATAAAAGGATTATTGGTTAGTCTAATCTGGGCTCTTAAACAAAATTAGACCCCACTCATCCTAGAAGGAGATTCACTCCTTACGATCAACAGGTCCAGTAGATTACAAGCAGGCTCAACATGATGCAAGGTAGCCAACAATTGGAGGCTAGAAAGCAAGCTCATAATTTTAAGCAATATTATCATAAGGAACCCTGCGGTTATCTTCCAACATGTCAAAAAAGGCTAATAAACTAGCGGACTCCATTTCCAACAAGGTAGTTATTATGAACTCCACCATTCACTATTTCCGTTGGAATGATAACATTGAACCTGAAGATAGAGAGAAATGGAAACAGATTGCTTCACAATATTATAGCCTCCCGGACGTGGGTGTGCATTGTGAGGATGACAGAGGGAACGTGGGAGGCAAGGTGCGTGCCATGACAGGTGGCAGCCCCTCCCCTATGTCATAGCATGTTTAATACCTGTTACTAGGGTCCTCACAGATGCAATGATAGACAGCTTATGCATGCAGACATGATTCATTCTGCAATTCTGGATTTTGGACGGCTTGACAATGGCGAATTTCACATGGTTTTGGTACCTGCAAGCTCATCAAGACCCCCCGACCATGTTTCTTTGTACCTATTTGGACCTTCAAGGAACTCTTCACCTACCGGGAGAGATCTATATCAGATGGACGTGGTAGATGCGGAAGGATAACAACTCCATCGTGAGGGAATTTTTCGATTGCTGGCACTATCATGAGATTCTAGTGCGCTGCAAATTTTACACAGTGGAGGTCGGGAAAGACCTTCTCATGGTCCAACATCGTTCAACTCAGGAGTGTTGTGGCCTGACCCATTTCTTCCATATTATGTTGGTCATGGCTTCTCGGGGGAGCAATCAGAACAACATCGATTGGGAGGCTCTCTTTCACAAAGAAACCCCGAAACATATCTGCAACTCTATTGCAGCCATGGAAGCATAAATCTTTGGGGAGTTTCGGCTTAGGCTTGGACCATAGGTTGCTATCTTGAACTATTGGCGTTTGAAATTCATTCTCTCCAGAGCCATGGGAGAAAGGGAAAGTTTTGGCAATCTTGTGAAGATTACTATCACTGCCTTCAAGGAAGATGCTAAGAAGAGCCTGGCTCACATGAGAGATCTCATGCAACTCTCAAAACCACCCTTTCAGGGTGCCAAAAAGGACACAAATGAGGCTGGAACCAACAACGCCAATGAAGACAAAGATGAATCCACCAGGAAGGCTTAGAGGCTCTTTTCAGTGTTACATGCTCTGCACTCTTTTGCTCCGCTCATGGATTGCTATGTTCATGGTTTACTTCAGTACTTGTTTCTCCTTTAAACTCTATAGGTGTGTGAGGCTTCCATTGTATAAAGGATGGGAAGCCATCACTATGTTTAGACACTTAGTCTGGTCTCTTCTACGTATCTTTCTTTTTTTGGTTTCAGTACCAATGTCTGACTCCATGTCTCGGGAGTCAGAATCGACTATGTAATATGTTTTGTTTGTTTAAGTAATAAAAAGGACCACTTCTTACTAACAAAACAAAATAGTGATCGCTTAAACATAATGAATAAAAGCTCTGTCTTTTAATGCTCTTGAGCAAGGGAGGGAGGTGTAATCATGGTGTTTGTCATCATTGTTCTACTACTAGCATACTGCAAATAGAGGGGATGGGGAAGGTCAAAGAAAAGTTGGGTGGATATGCTACACATTTAAGACAAGAAAGGTTTTTTGTAATGGGCTATGAATAGTTAGTAGAGTATCTTAGCCTCCACACATGAGGGGGGAAAGTGCGCTCTAAGCACACTTGAGGCGAGCTTTACTATAAGGATGAAGACTTCATTTCAAAATTGCGTGCAACTTAGGGAATCTGAGGTCCCTTTGTCAAATATTACGAAAATCACACTAAAAATACATGGCTAGGAAGAAAAACATCTATGTTGTCCAATAAAATTGTGGGATATAGTTTGAGATTCAAATTTGGTTTAAATTCAATGTACCTTCAGCGTTGCACATCATTGAAGTCACTCAAGCTTCGATCTTTGCATGTGCACAGAAGGGAGGCTTCGGCCTGTATTACATCATCAAGACTAGGCTACATCCCAACCCCCCTTTGCTCCATGTGTAAAGCCTATATATATGTCCAATAGAGACTATGTGTTCTTATTGATTCGTGCATGGATATAATCACACATTTAGTGAAAAATAAAAGTAGAGTAGAAATAGCATCTACCAGGTTATGTTATTGGGCATATGGTGGGGAGATGTGACAAAGAAGGTTGTAGAGACAATTCCTCATTAGTTCAACTCATATTGATCATAGTGGGTTTCTTTTAGAGAAACTTTAATAATAAAATGCGTGTTACAAGTGTTATGAATCCTCTACATGTTTAATTTAGATCAGAATGAGCATATGGTAAACTTAAAAAGAAATATGACTTATAAATAATTTATAAACATAGATGTACATGTTAAATTTATTTTTATCAAGATAATATTTATTCCCATATTGGCAACATACTTAAAGATACTTATTAATATAATAAATTTATTTTAAAAAATAATATTTGTTCCCCACAATATAAATAGATAATTGGTTTCAAATGTGCAAAAATACTTATTAATATAATAAATTTATTTTAGAAAATAATATTTATTCCCCACAATATAAATAGATAATTGGTTTCGAGTGTGCAAAAATATTTATATGTAAGTTAATACATTATCTTGTTTTGTTGATACATTACATAGAGTTAATACATTTTGATACCCTATTCAATAAATAATAAGCGAGAGACACTACTTCCAAATGACCAAAACATATAACTATTCATATTAGAAAATAATATCATTTCATTAATAATTTCATTCGAATCTATCACATGATGTAAATACTATTAGGACAATGGATATTTTCGAATTGAATCAATTAAAATACAATCCCCGTTAATTCAATCAAACCACAATCAACATTAAATCAAGTCGAATAGCATGCAAAGTGAAAGACTTGTCTATACTGGAGAGGAATATGGAAAACTTCATAAGTTGAACTAGAGATGGAGTTGGCTCAAGTTATATTGTGATAGAGCCTTGGATCTACTCCCATTTTTCTAAAGATGCTCTTATTCGTGAACTACGAGGACTTGTGAAGAACATAGCCCACCTATGGGATATGTTTCCTCCTCTTCATGTTCACTAACACATTGGGAGAATGGTCAATATCCTGCACTGTTTTCAAAAGGATCAAAGAAGTAGGCATGAAGATTGCCCCACACAACATATACATCGGGAAATTCTCCCCTTTCCCATTGCAATCTACACAATAATGATTTCCCGTGTTGTTGAAATTCTCCCCTTTCCTAGTAATGCTTTCTTATTTTATATTGTGCTATGATGTTATTTCACATGTTCACAATATTCTAACAATCATGAAGGTTTTGAGGCAAAAAAAATTTAATTTCTTACGGAATGGAGCTGCTTCAGGTAAAAAATTACATGTTGTTAATTGGGATTCCATTGATAAGCCATCTTGCTTTAGTGATTGGGATTTTAAAAACTTGTATTGGTTTAGTGTGGCGCTGTGTTTGAAAAGCTTATGATTGGCCTTATTTGGTAATGGATTGTGGAATCAAGTGATTAAAGCTAAGTAACTTTGTAAATATTCATTGCTTTCGTGGCTTAGATGTGCTAGGAAGTCGATTAGAGGGACTTCACTCTTATGGAATGGATTCATGAGGGTGTTCTCCTAGATTAGCAGAGCCCTGAGTTGGAAGGTGGGCAATGGATTTTCTATTAAATTGGGGGTGGATTCGATTGTTGGATTAGGTTAAGCCTCCTTTTTATCACTGAAGCTGGTGTCATACCTTAATGATCTTGGCTTCTAGGTATTGAGTCATGTTTGCAATTTGGGTGATTTTACTATTCCAGATTCATACTGCTCGAAGTTGTTGCTCTGGAGATGGAGAGTACCTAGGGCCTCGAATGGGAGAGGTACATTGAAAATATGAATAGGTTTGGTATCAGATTGGTGGAGTCTAAGGATAAAGTGGCGTGGGCTTATAACAAATTGAATGGCTCTATCACAACAAAGGAAGCTTACAATTTCATTGCCCAACCCCTTGTGGTTCTTGTCGATGATGGTGGCATCTAAAGTTGTGGAAATGGAAGATTCCTTTGAAAATAAAATGCTTCATTTGGTTACTGCTATGAGAAAAAAATATCTACATGGTATAATGTAGTGTACCAACTTGGAGATTTGGCACACTAACTTAGACAACTTAGCAAATTATGGACTAGGTGACTCAAAACTAGGATTTTAACCTAGGATTGGGAGTATTGTTATTTCAAAACAAGAGAAGGGATTATGTTCAGCTTAGGATCCTATGCACAATGCACTGGGACCTTTTATGGTTTCAAAATTAGCGAGACTGAAGTTTACTCCCAAGGATCCTGGGCACCCTAGCATATGCAAACTAAATCCTTTACTTCACACATCATGACAACCAATGGAATTAGATTTGGACTTGGATAGGATTAAATACATTAAATAGAATTCAATGAACTCTTATGATTCGCTCCAACAAGTTTGAGATATTTTTGAGGAGGTTTAGGAGGTAACTAGTGAAAATGACTTCTAGAACTGCTCAACTAGATTGACTTCAGGATGACCCAAACAGTGCAAGGAGGTCTCAATTTCTGAATTTTAGGCATGGGATGAGTTAAGTGACTTGTTATTGAAACGAATTTGGAGTTATTATGACGCATTCATGACTCAAACATTGAAACTAGCTCAATTTATATAGGCATCTATCATAGGTATGCACAATAAGACATGAATCAAACTTTTATTGATTTGTAGCAGGAAAATAAATATGAGAGGTATGATATAAAATCAATGACAACCTTTAGATCCTAAGTTACATCAAGAAGTGATCTCAAGAATAGAAGAGAAGAAGAGAGAATTCTCCATGAGAAGAAACTAGGAAAATATGGAGATTCGAACAAAAAGGTTTCTTCAATCACTGCAACTGGATCGAACTTCACTGGATTTGATCATAGGACTTTCAATAAGCTCAATGATGAAGACTGGATGTCCTCATCCTCACAATAGAAGTAGGGGCACATCTCCTAGCTTGGACTAGGGGCACATCTCCCAAGTCTAGAGTAGCACAATGCTCTCAATTCAATTCTCAAACTGTCAAAAGATGGACTAGTGGTGAGCACCCCTTTTTTTATAGATTGGAGGTGACCTGTTGAGAAATATAGATATGATCTTGCACCCTCATGGGTGGATAAGGTTGCTTTGTTTTCTTGCTTTACTTTTTGCCTTGCTTTGCTTTTTTGCTTTTAATTTTCCTACTTTTGCTTTGATTTTGACTGCTTTTTCCTACTTTCCTGCCTTATCTTACTTTCTCCTACTTTTCTTCTTTATCCTTATTTTTCCTGCTTTTCTGTCGTATCCTTCTTTTCCTGCTTTATCCAACTTTCTGCTTTTCTGCCTTATCCTGCTTTACCCATCTTTCTGCTTTATTATGCTTTCCCGTTTTTTTCTACCTTAACTATTTTATTCCTTCTTTCCTCGACTTTCTTATCTTTAACTATTTTTGGCTTTCCTTCTTGTGCAAGCTTATCTTTTGGTCAAACCTTTCCTTCAATGTGCCCTTGAGGATACTTTCTCTTTTTATTTCATAAATAAAATAGTAATTTATGAATTTAACTCCTAATAAATGCCTCTTAAAACTTTATTCAAGAAAATTTAGAATCTCCTCATTAATTAATACTTTGAACTTTAAAAATTATTCCCAAGACATTTATTTATTTTCTCCTCAACCATTTAAGGGACTGATTGGGTTGGGAATTCAAACCCTAAATCATTGGTGAGGGGACATGGCATTCCTCCCCTCCCTCTTCCTCTCTTATATTCTTGAGATCATTTCTTGATGTAATTCAGCCTCTGAAGGTTGTCATTGATGTTATATCATACCTCTCATATTTATTTTCCTACTACAAATCAATAAAATTCTGATTCATGTCCTATTGTGCACACCTATGCTAAATGTCTATCTAAATTGAGCTAGTTTCAATGTTTGAGTCATGAATGCTTCATTATAAATCCAAATTCAATTCTTCCACTTATTTTTATTCAATAAAAAGTCACTTAACTCATCCCATGCCTGAAATTGAGAAATCGAGATCTCCTTGCACTGTTTGGGTCATCCTGAAGTCAAACTAGCTGAGTAGTCCTGTAAGTCATTTTCATTAGTTTTCCTCTTAAACCTCCTCATAACTCTGTCAAATTTATTGGAGTGAATTCCAAGAGTTCATTGACTGATGTTTAATGTATTTAATCCTATCTAAATCCAAATCCATTTCCAGTGGTTTCCATGATGTGTGAAGTAAAGGATTCAGTTTGCATATAGTAGGGTGCACAGGAGCCTTGGGAGTAAACTTTATCCTTGTTGATTTTGAAACCATAAAAGGTTTGAGTGAATTTTGAATAGGATCCTAAGCTAAACATAATCCCTTCTCTTATTTTGAACTCACAATAACCCCAATCCTTGGTCAAAATCCTAGTTTTGAGTCACCTATTCCATTATTTGCTAAGTTGTTTGAGTTAGTGTGCCAAATATCCAAGTAGGTACATTACATTGGTATCAAAGTATGGTCCTCTAAACTTGCTTAGGTGTTCAATCATGAGTCACAAAAGAGATCTGGATTCCAAGAAGAAAGATCCTTTAGGGGATGATTAAGAAGAAATGAATTCTATTGAAGGAAAATTCCAAGGAGAAATTGAAAGACATGACATGGGTGGAAATGGTGAGGTCCAAAATCTGATTTCAAGTATGAAGCAAGGATTCTAGGACATGAATTGTAACATCATCCTGTATGGACAAGAAACCAGAGAATTCATTGTTAAGCATCTGGAGAATAAGAATGGTGAAGGGAGAAACTATGGTTCACAACATGAAGAAAGGATGAGCTTTAAAGGGTTTGTATTTTCAAGTACTAGACCTCACAATAAACCTATTCAATTCATAAATGTGCCTCTAAGTAAATCAAGACCCAAATTCCTTGGGGAGCAAAGAGAAGAGTTGGAGATTCATAATGAAAACATTGCTACAGTGGAGGACAAGCATGTCGAATATCTTACACTGAATGAAGAATGTAGAAGAGACTTGGCATTCAAAGAATCCTCCCTTGTCCATACTTAGTCTATTAGATTATATTTTCCTAACTTAGGAGTCATTAATTAATATTGGGTCCACTAGTACCATTGGGTCCACTTGGGATATTGGTGCCACTAGTACCAGACACTAGAGTGTGGGGAACACATATAGAGGTTAAATGCAACTCACTACACCTTCATGCATCAATTTATGTGCCTCTGAGACCAATCCCTACAATTTAGGAGACACTGGGAGTGCCACCACCAACCTCCTTTAGTTGTTGGTAGTTGGTAACTAGTCAAGCTAAGTTACAATCCAGTTACATTCAGATAGATGTCCTCTAGTTCAGTTAGCACCAATCTTGCATGGTTGCATGTGGGTACATGCCTATTCTCACCTACCTCATCATTTTAACTAGTTTACCTTATTGTAACTTATTGAGAGACTGAATTAGACATCTGGAGTTAGACTAGTGAGCTCCGATAGTGATTTAGACACTTCTAGTTAGCCATGCAATCAGATTGAGTTGGTAGATTCGAATCATATCCACATCATTCGAATTCTCCTTTAATGAACTTTATATTGTAATTATACTGAGCAATAATTATTATTTTTTTGTGAAATTTGTATTAATCAGTGTGTATTTTTCATTCCATTCCACTGTGCAATAATACAATTCAATTACACTCATTTGTTGTAGATCAATGTCACAATAATTCAACATGGTATCAAAGGCTATTCAAGCAAGCAACAAGTTTGTCCAATCTCCATTGTACACCAGAAGCAGTTGGGTTTCCACATAAGCCCCACAAAGTGTGCATTGCTAACTCTGGATTCGATCAGAGAATTCTCTAAGGGAGTGACAAACCCTGAGAAAGTTTACATGTCGAGATGGAAGGATTGATTCTGACATGGTGCGAATTGTTTTTACTTTGGAGTGTTTTCTTATAGGTGCTACATAGCTTAATTGAAGAAATTGATTATTCAGAAGGAAGAATTGATGGATTCTATTGATTTCTTACCCCAGATCCTTACACCCTTCAACTATGTTGATTAGAGGGCAGATATGCAGGTCTCCTTGCGCAAGCTTGGCCTATATAGGATGACTATGGGCAGAGAGATGGAACCTCATCATCATACTAAGAAAAATAAGTTCTTGAACCAGTTGGATGAAGCATTTGGTTTCCTTTGCACTCACATCTACAGGGATCTCCTCTTTCATCTTGAGGGATTGAAGACTCCTAAAGAATATTGGGAGAAGCTTGAATTCTTGTTTGGAAAACAAGATGAGATTTGGGGGCACATATTGGAGAACGAGCTAATAGCATTGTAGCCCAACAATTTTTTACAAAATTCAAGTCTCTAGCACTACAATGTAAGCAATGTGGAATAGAGAGGAAGGATGAGTAGCTTGTGCTCTCTGTTCTCAGCAAACTTGGTTCTAAGTACTCTGTCTTCATTCTCTACCTTCCATTCTAGAAGAGATTCCATCCCCAATTGGAAGATGCCTTCACTTGATGGATTTTCTGAGTCTTTAATATAGGAGCAGGATAATTTGGTCCAAATGGGAGGCCTCCAAACTTCCAAGAACCAAGCTCTTCTAATGTCAGACTCAACCAATGTGCAAGCTAAAGGGAAGCACAAGGGGAAGGAGCCTAAAGCCTATTATTCGAAGCTAAAAGAGAGTCAGAAGTATTCTAAAGGAGATTTGGTCTCCAAGAAGAAGAAAAAGTTTGAAAATACTAAGTGTCCTTATTGTATGAGGGGATTTCATCCTGAAAGCCAATGCATGAAGAAGCGGATCGACCAATTGTCCGCCCTCCTTGAACATAACAACATTGCCCTTCCACAAGGATCCAAGAAGTCTTATGCTGACCACAGACATAAGATCATGAGAGATTCCATGCCTTGAAGGCAAGCCTTACTCAGTCCAAAGCTTACTTGATTGATTCTAGAGCATCCAACCACATGGTTGCCTCCAAGGAATCCTTATCCACTCTCACTCTATTAGGAGTACCTAGAATTCACATGGGATATGACTCCCAAATCCCAGATGTCGGGAGAGGTTCAGTTAAAATCCAACATGGTGAGTTCAAGAGTGTTCTCTATACGCCCTCTCTTGTAGCAAATTTGTTGTCTATTTATCAGATGACCCAGACAGGCTCTCCCAAGAGAGTTACATTCGACTCTCACTTAGCTGAAATCACAGAAAAAGCTACTGGAAAGCTAACAGCGAAAGTTATTGCTAATCATGCCACTAAGGCTTATGCGTTCTCACATTTTTTTCATGTTTCACCTCCTACAGCTCTATTGACTCATGCTAACAACACTAGCAAGGCGTGGCATGAGAGATTTGGGAATATCAATTTCAAATACCTCTAGAAACTCAACAATGATAAAATGGTTGAAGGATTTCCTCTTATCCAAAATTCCGATGGAGTATGTCCTGGTTGCTTGGTAGGTAAGCATCCAGAGAAGAGGTATGAAGTTGGGAAGGCACATAGGTTTGCCTCTATACTTGATTTAATACACAGTGATGTGTCAAGAATAATGCTACAACATCAGTTAATGGTTCCGGGTATTTCCTTACTTTTATTGATGATTGTTCTAGGTTATGCTGGATATATTTCATGAAACTGAAATCAGAAGTATTTAGAATTTTTAAAGTTTTTAAAGTTATGATTGAGAATAGTTTTAGGAAAAAATATCAAGTCCATAAGATCAAATAATGGAGTTGAATACATTAAAAGATACTTCCAGCAATATTGTGAATGAGAGGGGATTGGAATGGAACACTCAGTTCCGTACACAACACAACATAATGGTGTGGCTGAGAGGAAAAATAGATCATTGAAGGAGATGGAAACTTGTCTTCTCTAAGCCAAGAATCTTCCTCCTTCTCTTTGGGAAAAAGTTGTAAACTGTGCTTCATACATACAGAATAGAGTGCCTCATAAATTAGTAGTTGGGGCCACTCCATTCGAAGCACTACATGGGCATAAGCCCAATGTCTCTCACTTGAGAGTTTTTGGTTCCAAAGCTTGGGCCAAAATACCCATTGATAAGAGAAAGGCCTTCCAAGCCCAGAGTAGTGAATGCATACTGCTGGCATATGCAAAGGATGCAAAATAATACAAGTTTATGGAGGTTGCAACTAGGAAATGCTTCATTGAGCGCAATGTTCAGTTTGAAGAAGATCAGTTGTTTGATCCACCACCATCTGAAGCACAAGAAGGTATAACCACTCTTCCACTACCTTTTGATGATGATGATTTGTCACATGTTTCAGGTTTAGATGAATAGGAACAATATCAACATGATCTTGGTATTGAGGTTGAACCTCATGAGATTCTAGATCCAGATCCAACATCCATTCCAAACCAAAGGCCTAAACCTAGATGGGCCCAAAAGCTCATTGCTGCAGCTGGGGATGGTGCTGGGAATCCATAAGAGAGAAGGAGAATAAGGTCCCAGTATCAGAATGAGCATGTTTCTCTCTCTCTTACAGATTCACTCCCTATAGAGTGGTGCAACAAGGTTCTAGGAAAGTGCTACCTGATGATAGCGAATGATCAAACACTTGGCCCATAGAAGAAGAAATTTGATCATTCCCTTCCTCCTCCAGCAAGAATAAACACATACTACAACCATCATATCAAAAGGAAATTGAGAGTTTCACATGCACAACTTCAAGATGTTGCTGCACAGAAGAACCATGTTGCTGCATAGTGCTACAAATTGCAGCAGAGTTTTTGCAAGTTATTTCCCAAAGAGGAAGTTTTTTTCTCCTAAGAATAGCTTATATTTCCTACTCCTTCTTATTTTAAGGTGGGGGGTGGGGGGGTTCCCATGAGGTTTTCCCCTATTTCCTCGGTTTATTAAGCAATATTTTTTAATTCTTTTAGATTGTAATGGGTGACTTTTGGCCTTGTTGTGAGGGCCCACAGTTATCCAAATTAGGATTAAGGGGGGTGTTAGGAGATATAATCCTACCTTGTCCATACTTAGTATATTAGATTATATTTTCCTAACTTAGGATTCATTAATTAATATTGGTTCCACTAGTACCATTGGGTCCACTTGGGCTATTGGTGCCACCAGTACCATTCATTATAGTGTGGGGAACACACATAGAGGTTAACTGCAACTGACCATAGCTTCATGCATCACTTTATGTGCCTTTGAGACCAATCCCTACAATTTAGGAGACACCGGGAGTGCCACCACCAACCTCCTTCAGTTGTTGGTAGTTGATAACTAATCTAGCTAAGTTATGCTCTAGTTACATTCAGCTAGATGTCCTCTAGTTCAGTTAGCACCAGTGTTGCATGGTTGCATGTGGGTAGGCGCCTATTCTCACCTACCTCATCAATTTAACTGGTTTAACTGATTGTAACTGATTGAGAGATTGAATTATACATGTGGAGTTAGACTAGTGAGCTCCAATAGTGATTTAGACACTTCTAGTTAGCCATGCAGTCAGATTGAGTTGGTAGATTCGAATCATATCCACATGATTCAAGTTCTCCTTGATGTAACATTGTTGTATACTATTGGGATTAATTTTATACTATAATTATACTAGGCAATACTTATAAGTTTTCTGTGAAAATTGTCTTGATCAAGGTGTATTTTTCATTCCATTCCACTACACAATATTACAATTCAATTGCACTTATTGCATGTAGATCAATGGCACAATCATTTAACATTCAAGAGGTAGCTTCCAGAATCATAATCAGAATTATGAGCTGAAGATTGTTATTGGAAAAATTTATCTGCCATAATTTTATGGTTCATGGGTCCAAAATCTAGATACATATTAATAGTGTTGTTAGCATGAGTCAGTAGAGATGTAGGAGGAAGAACATGCAAAAATGTGAGAACTCATAAGCCTTAGTGGCATGATCAGCAATAACTTTTGCTATGGTATTTCTTGTAGTTTTTTCTGTGATTTCAACTGAGTCAGATTTGAATGTAACTCTCTTGGGAGAGCCTATATGGGTCATCTGATAAACAGACAACAAATTTGTTGCAAGAGAGGGCGCATAGAGAACATTCTTGAACTCACCATGATGAATTTTAACTGAACCTCTCCCAACATCTGGGATTTGGGAGTCATCTCCCATGTGAATGCTAGGTCCTTCTAATAGAGTGAGAGTGGAGAAGGATTCCTTGGAGGAAACCATGTGGTTGGATGCTCCATAATCAATTAAGTAAGCTTTCGACCAAGTAAGGCCTGCCTTTAAGGCATGGCATCTCTCATGAGCTTCTGTCTGTGGTCGGCATAAGACTTCTTTGATTCTTATGGAAGGGAAATGTTGTTCTGTTCAAGGAGGGTGGACAACTGGTCGATCTACTTCTTCATGCACTGACTTTCAGGATGAAAGCCCCTCATACAATAAGGACACTTAGTCTTTTCAAACTTTTTCTTCTTCTTGGAGACCAAAGCTCCTTTAGAAGACTTCTGACTCTCTTTTGGCTTTGAATAATATGATTTAGGCTCCTTCCCCTTGTACTTCCCTTTAGCTTGTGCATTGGTTGAGTTTGACATGAGAAGAGCTTGGTTCTTGGAAGTTTGGAGGACTCCCATTTGGACCAACTTATCTTGATCCTATATTAAAGACTTGAAAAAGCCATCAATTGAAGGCATCTTCCAATTGGGGATGAAATCTCTTTCAGAATGGAAGGTAGAGAGAAAGATAGAGTACTCAGACCCAATTTTGTTGAGCACATAGAGCACAAGGTGCTCATCCTTCCTCTCTATTCCGCATCGCTTACATTGTAGTGCTAGAGACCTGAAGTTTGTAAAAAATTGCTGGATAGTTTCGAAACTACTGGGCTGCAATGCTATTAGCTTGTTCTCCAAGATGTGCCCCCGAAGCTCATCTTGTTTTCCAAACAAGAATTCGAGCTTCTCCCAAGCTTCTTTAGGAGTATTCAATCCCTCAAGATGAAAGAGGAGATCCATGAAGATGTGAGTGCAAAGGAATCCAAATGCTTCATCCAACTGGTTCAAGAACTTATTTTTCTTAATAGGATGATGAGGTTCTGTCTCTCTGCCCATAGTGATCCTATACGAGCCAAGCTTGCGCAAGGAGACCTGCATATCTGCCCTCCAATCAACATAGTTGAAGAGTGTAAGGATTCGTGGTAAGCAAGCAGTGGAATCCATCAATCCTTCCTTCTAAACAATCAATTTCTTCAATTAAGCTACGTAGCACCTATAAGAAAAACACTGCAAAGTAAAAAACAATTCACACTATGTCAAAATCAAGCCTTCCATCTCGACATGTAAACTTTCTCAGGGTCTATCACACCTGCAGAGACTTCACTAAACAGATCCAGAGTTAGCAATGCACACTTTACAGGACTTATGTGGAAACCCAAATGCTTCTGGTGTACAATGGAGATTGGATAGACTTGTTGCTTAGCTGAATAGGGTTTGATACCATGTTGAATTATTGTGCCACTAATCTACACGCAATGAGTGCAATTGAATTATATTATTGTGCAGTGGAATGGAAAGAAAAATACACACTGATTAAGACAAATTTCACAAAAATATGATAAGTATTGCTTAGTATAATTACAATTTAAACTTCATTAATACAAGAAGTATAGAATAGTGTTACATAAAGGAGAATTCGAATCACGTGGGTATGATTCGAATCTACCAACTCAATCTAACTGCATAGCTAACTAGAAGTGTCTAAATCACTATCATAGCTCACTAGTCTAACTCCAGGTGTCTAATTAAGTCTCTCAATCAGTTACAAATAGTTAAACTAGTTAAAATGATGAGGTAGGTGAGAATAGGTGCCTACCCACATGCAACCATGCAATACTGGCACCAACTGAACTAGAGGACATATAACTGAATGTAACTGGATCATAACTTAGCTCGACTAGTTACCAACTACCAACAACTGGAGGAGGTTGGTGGTGGCACTCCCAGTGGCTCCTATATTGTAGGGACTGGTCTTAGAGGCACATAAACTGATCCATGAAGGTGCAGTCAATTGCAGTTAACCTCTATATGTGTTCCCCACACTCTAGTGTCTAGCACTGGTGGGACCAATAGCCTGAGTGGACCCAATGTTACTAGTGTACCCAATATTAATTAATGACTCCTAAGTTAGGAAAATATAATATAATAGACTAAGTATGGACAAGGGAGGATTCTTTGACTGTCAAGTCTCTTCTACTTTCTTCATTCAGTGTAAGATATTCGACATGCTTGTCTTCCACTGTAGAAATGTTTTCATTATGAATTTCCAACTCTTCTCTTTACTGATCAAGGAATTTGGGCATAGTGGGCCTTGATTTACTTGGAGGCTCGTTTGTGAATTCAATAGGTTGATTGTGAGGCCTAGTACTTGAAAATACAAGCCCTTTAGGGATCCTCCTTTCTTCATGTTGTGAACCACAGCTGCTCCCTTCACCATTCTTATTCTCTAGATGCTTAACAAGGAATTCTCTTGTTTCTTTTCCATACAGGATGATGTTACGAGTCATGTCCCAAAATCCTTTCATGATACTTGAAATCATATTTTGGATCTCACCATTTCCACCCATGCTGTGTCTTTCACTTTATCCTTGGAATTTTCCTTCAACAGAATTCATTTCTTCATAATCATTCCCTAAAGGATCTTTCTTCTTTGAATCCAGATCTCTTATGTGACTCATGATTGAACACCTGAGCAGGTTTAGAGGACCATACTATGATACCAATGTAATGTACCGACTTGGATATTTGGCACACTAACTCAAACAAGTTAGCAAATAATGGATTAGGTGACTCAAAACTAGGATTTTGACCAAGGATTGGGGTTATTGTGAGTTCAAAATAAGAGAAGAGATTATGTTCAGCTTAGGATCCTATGCAAAATGCACTGGGACCTTTTATTGTTTCAAAATCAACAAGGATAAAGTTTACTCCCAAGGATCCTATGCACCCTAGTATATGCAAACTAAATCCTGTACTTCACACATCCTAGAAACCAATGGAAGTGGATTTGGACTTGGATAGGATTAAATACATTAAATATTAGTCAATGAACTCTTGGGATTCACTCCAACAAATTTGATAGAGTTATGAGGAGGTTTAAGAGGAAAACTAGTGAGAATTACTTATAGGACTACTCAACTAGTTTGACTTCAGGATGACCCAAACAGTGCAAGGAGAACTCGATTTCTCAATTTCAGGTGTAATATCCCGAATTTTGGACCTACCATTTATAGGCATGAGCCTATTGATCATGATGATTATATTGATGTTTTATTTTTATATTGGGTCAAAGACCCCACTGCATATGAACATGATGATTTGCTTTGTATATTGGGCGTAAGCCAATTGTTGATGATATATATATATATATGTTGATTGTGTTAGGCGTGGACCCTAAAGCACATTATCGATGAGATGTTTTGTGTTGAGTGAGATGCTCTCGAGCACATGAGTACTTACATTTGTGTTGAGCATAAAGCTCTGGAACACATGAAAATATAATTGGAAATGTTGGACATAAGCTCTAGAGCATTCCATGTTGATGTTGAGCATAAGCTCTGGAGCATCGGATCCTTGGCCATTGTATCCCTAGGTGTATCATACAAGTACATCCTAGCATTTAGTGTTGAGCAAGAGCTCTGGAATTGCACTATGTTTGTAATTCTCTGTTATAAGCATTGAGTATGGGCTCTGGTAAGCGCTAGGGGTTACTGAAAAGATTAAAATCACCTCTGAGTGAAAACGACTCGAGAATAATATTGATGTCATCATACTTATTTTTAAATGATTAAATGAAATTTCAAATTTCTATATTCTCATCTAGTACTGAATAACTACCACGTTATACGAAGGAAATCCAACATGCAAGGATGTTTAGAGTTGCCTAGCCTAGTAGACCTGAACCATCTATCTATTGACCTTCATAAAGAAGTGTCGTTAAGTCTAGGGATCATGATACATGATGCCCGAAGACAAATGTTAACAAGTATTTTAATACTATGTATTTTATACATAGTATGTATAAAGAATTAATTATGATTAATTATATAATTGAATAAAGAAAGAAGAGAAGCTCCACCAATTATTATTTATTATTAAAGGATTAATAAATAGTGAAATATCTATGAAAGACTAACTAGGAACTAGTTAAAAGTTCCTAGGTTAAGGATTGAAAATTACCCCAGTAAATTAAAAAGGGTTAAATCAAGAAATCCTTGATTTCTTGATTTAACTGCCCCTTTGACTGAAAAGTTCGGCTACAAAGACTCAAGCCAAGCAAAGGCTTGGGGGTTCTGATTTTTATCTAGGAGAATTATTATTCTGCCTGTTTTTGCTCTTAAGTGTTTTCTTGGAGAACTTTTCCTGCAAGGAAAAGAGGATCGATTCAGAACTAATTTCCAGTTAGGAAACCCTACCTTAGGAGCTCTAAGTTACTTGCATGTTGGAGTCCAGCTCGGGGGGGGGGATCCGGATTAGAACCAGGAATGATTCTGGGTCATGATTGGGAGGAACGTGGTAGTTCCCAAGTGATTTGGTCATCAAAATTAGAGGTCAGATTTGTTTTAAATTGATAATGCTGGTTATTTAAAAAATGTGCAGGTTCAGCCATTAAAGGAGTTTCAGGAAGATTGATTACAAGTATGAGTTCTTAGTATGTCAAAGTTCATTTCTAGGGTAAATGTTGGCTGCTTTATGTAAAAGCTTATATATATATTATTAAACCTGGAATTGATTGGTTCTGTCAATATCTCCTAGGGTTACATTTCTTAAAATCTAACCCTAGACTTTCTATGCTATCTTCTAGATTATATAATGAATATGTTAGATGGATGATTCCAATGAATTTACTAACCCTATGTAATTGATGTTCTACCTAGATTCTGCTAGGTTTTGTATTCTCTTCAATACTTCCTAGGGTGGTAAATATTATCATAGGTTGTATATAGCTAGGTTTCCATCTCTAAAGTTTGTTTCTGTATTCATTTCCATATTCAGAAATTAATACTGTAAACTAGGTAAATCAAGACCTGCTATTTATTGTTCACCTATTATTTATATCTCTACTGACATATTGAATTTGTCAGTATAGACATGTTTCAGATTATAGTAGATTTAATCATAAGAACAAGTTTTAAGAAATAAATATAATAAATAGATACCTGAGGGTATTATTTACAAACAGAACAACTTATAGATAAAAATATATACATATATATACAGATAAGGCCATCAGGTATAAACACATATGAAAACTATCTATACATTTAATTCCAAAATTTAATAACTCATCTAAGACCATTTCAAGGTTTGTATCCATATTACAAATTTACATTAAAAATACTCCACATAAATGAAACAACATTATAAATAATCAGAGGAGGCATCGTGACCATCCATGTGGTCCTTTACAATTCTTTGATCATAATTCATAAACAAAATTACATAACTCAATAAGCATTACCATAGCCAATTTAAAATAATATATCTTATACAGTAAATCATATCATAGTAAAACAACATCAAAATCATATCATAAATCCATATATTGCAAACAGTAACAGGAATCGAATCCTGTGGGCATGCAAGCCCAGTTTGTTTTATTTATTAAAATACATTTCATTACAACTCATTACATTAAAAAACCCCGCTAGCCAACAGAGGTCGCGACATCGATCCCATGGATGTCTAGACCAAGGCAAAGCCTTAATAACAAACCATACGTAATGTATATACAAAACGACAACCAAATCCTATAACCAATCTCACACAGGCCACACTATACATCAAATTGTATGCGGGCTGTGGTTTATAAAATACATCCATTAAAATGTAAATACACAGAGTCCATTTACATATTAAACAACAAATTCCATTGAGCATATGTAAACCTTGGCCTCTACGAAACCCACTAATGCACAGCGCTCACATAAGTCACGACCTCGGCCAAATTTTAAATCTAACACACAGTCTCTACCAAATTAACCCTATGCTATACTATCACAACACTGTGGGAAGCTGCATGGCATTCACGACATGGCCTATACCCACGATGTCTATATCTCTACACTACAAACTAAGTCATGCCGTAATACACAGAACTTTCAAGCTGACGAATGCCCCCATAAATCAACCATAACCACATAATAAACGCAGCGAAATTGTGCTATGCACATCACAGATTAAACCATGGTAAATCAAATAATAAAAATAGTATGCATCCATTCACACAAAGCTTGACAAGTAAACTACAAAATCATCATATTAAAACTTATAAGCAAGTTTACAAAGGCATGCTAATGGGCTAACGCACCATTGCAAGCAATGGTGCAGCCCATGGCTAAAATGTCCAAACGAAAATGATTTGCTTAACCAGAAAAACCAAATGTGCTACGAAGCCCAAATATTCCTCTCTTCGTTGCTAAAATAGCCCAAGTAAAATTACAAACCCAAATTTATACACAGAACCAGAGGGAGTGTGACTTCACTCCACGACCGAAGCCATCAAGATATTGTTCAAAACCCAAGTCTGAAATCGTATGCCCGAAGGCGAAGTTTAAAACCCCACATCGAAACCCATAGCATAAAATTTGTTAAAATATTTAGACACTTAGGAGTTAGTTAAGATCAACTTGTATAATATATCCGTTAGGTAAAAGTGTGTTTCTTTAGTATGCATTCGTATGAATTTGTAAATATTCTAATCCGATGGTCACGATATGTTCTAAACATAGAGTGATCCGACAGTTCAACTTCTCTTAGATCATACCTACCATTGATCCGTGGCATAACACCCGATTGGTACATGTCTCTATTTAAAGAGCATGGAAGGTCCTTGGCTAGTTGATCGATTATGAGAAGCTCATTTGTAACTTTCTTTCTTTTGCATAATAAATTGCTCCAAGTAGCTATTTGGTTAGGGTCGTGGAATGTTTCCCTCTCGAGGGTTTTCACCACGGGACAAACATCGGTGTGTTGATCTGTGATCTATTTGTGTGAAGCAATTGCTTAAGGTGTTCGGTCTTTTGGGAGTACCCTGTGTACCTGAACATGGTATCAAAGCGTTTATGAAGAGCCACTTTCGGTTTTGATCAAGATCTGGAACCGGTGTTGCCGAAACTTTGAAAGGGTTTCTGGCTCTGGATTTTTTGTGCATTTGTGGCTTGTGGGAGCTATTCCATTAAGTCCAGAGCATCGTTTCCATTGGGATATAGTTTTCGATGATCGAAAACTGTTTCCGTTTGTTCCAAAAACACTCATTTCGGCAAATCTGAAGGTATAATGTTACAGTGACGGATTTGTTTTATTTTTTTAAATCTCTCATATTTTATCAGTTTTATTATTAGATCTTTACTGTTTTAGTTTCGAACTGTTGTCTTCCCTGGCTACGTATGCTCTTTGCTGTGCACCTTGCGCGATAGCGGCGAATCAGAAATAGAAAGGGAAAGTTTTTTTTTCTTGTCTTCTCGGCTACGTATGCTCTTTGTCGTGCACCTTGTGCGATCATGGCAAATCAGAAACAACGAGAAAACTTGAAAACGTAGACTTTTCGGGTAAGCTAACCAAGGTCTAACCCCATTGTGTGGAAAAAGTTTTTATGTTTTTTGTTTTTCATTTTTTTTGTGATTTGCAGGGAAAAAAAAGGCAAGCACGGAGAACAAGAGACAAAAGTAAAAAAAAAAAACCCTTCCTCTTTCCATTTTTTTATGTATATTTTAAACTTAGCTCACTTGGTCCAAAGTTGTTTTATTCCTTAATAGGTCTTGAGTTCAAGCCTTATTAAGCTATTTTTTAGTACATGCAATTTCTATTTTCAAGTTACTTTATTGTAAAAGTGCATCTCACTTAAATAAATTAAAATAAAAAGTGAGTTACTTAAGTCTTTTAATTTATTGCCACACTATTTAAAGTAACGTTATTGTAAAAGTGAACATCATCTATTCAACAAAAGTGATTCACTTAAAATCAACTTTATTGTAAAGTGATTGTCAAAGGTTGATCTTGGGAAGAGGGGTTCTTTTTTTTAGTTGGTCAAGTTAATATCTGTCACGTCACTATTGGGGACATATTCAACATTTTCTTTGATCAAGCATAGCTTCATTATCCAGAATCAGTTTTCAGTGCAGTTTTTTTTGAAATCACATATTTTTTCAAGCTCTTTGCATCCAGATAGTTAGTTTCTATTCTTTCAGCCATTATTTTACAGTAAGTGTTGGAGTAGGGTCCCGCAGCTACAGAAGAAGCTGCCAGTTTAGCGGAAAGATAAAGTTTTGGCGGAAAGAGGATAAGGCGAGGCTATGATGCCGTAGCACGTTTCCAGCTGTAGAGCAGAGCCGAAAACTATGACTTTTGGGATAGAAGAGTCAAGAGGGCAACGGTACCCGAGCGCCCGAGAGAAGAAAGCTCAACCACTGCATTGAAGGCAGTGGCGGAAGACGGGAGGGTTCAGCAACCCTCATAAAGGAGAAGGAGCAACGAGGCTCAAGCATTGAAGACGAAGGACAGAAAGTGAAGCGGTGCATAGTACCCATGATCAGTGCCGGGAAGCATGGAAGACCGCAAAGAGCTGTGGTGTGACAGGAAGCGGCTACCTCAAGGACAGAGAGGACCGACTGTTACTAGTTAGGGTATGGGTTTTTACTGTTGGGACAGGCCCACAGTGTTGTAATGGCGAGACCTTCGGGCCGCCTATAAAAGCTTGTATTTTGTATTGTAAAGGGTTGGTTGGTTGGATAGTTAGTTAGTCAGTTGGTTGTTTTGCTGGGTTTTGAGTAATAAGATCAGGAGTCAGTCAGACAGACTGTGTTGTAACGATCCAGACACTTAGTAGTCTGTGAGTCATTTGAGTCTGTATGTAACTATTCTCAGAGATTGACAGAGAGGGAAGGATATATTGTAAGAGAGGCAATATAGAGATAGATATAGAGCAGAGATCTAGGAGAGATCTCGCGCTGCACCTGCAGTGCAACAGACTGTGCTAACTTCCCTCAAGATATATAATAGAAGCACAGTTTGGTGGACGTAACTCCCATCCTGGGGGTGAACCACGTTAAATCCGTGTGTTACGTGTTATGTGTTGTGTGAATGTGTTTATATTTGCTTACTGTCACTGGTTATTCTGCATATGATTTTAGTTACAGTAAATGAATGTATGTAGTGTTCAGCTCATAGTAATAAAGAAAGATAAATGTAAAGTGAATTAACTCAGCCAGTTGCATAAAGACTCTCTATGTTTGTTTCTAATGACCATTTGATCACAGTATAACTTCTTGGAGGCCGAGTTCGCACGTCGACACAGTCAACGCTAAGAGTGCAAAGTCGTGGAGGTAGGATATCGCGGAGAGGCGATATCGCACCGGCAGAGGAGCTGCGGTGCGCGATACTGCTAGCTGAGGGCTTAGTGTTGAGACGAGGTTGTGTGTCCCGCGGTACGCAGCGACGCGACAGGATAGGAGGTATTGCGAGTAAGTGGAAGTTGTGCGATGTGGAGAGAAACTGCGCAACTTGCGCATGGGTAAGAGTCGTGGAATTAGAGGAGCTACGAGTAGAAGAGGACGTGCGATGCGCAGAAGTAGCTGATCTTGTGATTAGCAGAAGGAATAGAGGAGAAGTAGGATGTCCAGAACCTGGTCCAAGACACTTGAGTCTCGGCCAACCCATTAGATTCACTTCAGGTGAGACTTCAGATCGCTTCGCGGTCTGTCGCCGAAAGGGCCAGTGAGTTAGGGGTTATTGTTGGTTGAATATAGTAAACCCGGGTCTGCCCATGCGACCAACAAATGGTTCCGTTGCCGGATTGAATGACTGGACGTCAATGTTCTGTTGGCATCCTACCAGAGAAGAATTTCACCAGTGGTTGGATTCAAACTTAAGAGAGTTTGCTGAAAAAGAAAACCTCAGCCCTAGACTGAGCACAGAGGACTGGCTAGTAAAACATATCGCTTCAGATATACATGCGATATTCTTTGAAACTTATGGAGATGAGCTTTACGACTGGATATCAAAGTTGACAGATAAGAACATATTCAAGAGGAAAAGGAACATTGTTTGGACACCAGAGCTGATTCAGTCCATCCAGAACCTTGACGACCCCATCACGAGAGCAGTGGATTTCTAGCTTACAAGTGTGCTCGGAGGCTTTGTTACAGAATTTGCAGTTGACCAGAGGAAAAGCTTTAGTGAAGCTGAGCGATACTTCTTCAAAGGCTACCGTGGTAAGTACCTAAGATCTCTAAACCTATCTCTTAAGATGCTGCTATATGAAAAGGGAGTAATAGACATGATTTCAGAATAAGAAAAGATAGTAATGTCACAAGACTTCGAAAGTGACTTAGATGACATTGGAAGAACACGTAGTGGAAAGAAGTATAAGATAGACTACAGATCTCCAATATTTGAAAATAGCTCAGACAGTATTCAATGACAGAGTCCTAGCACCACAGAAGAATCAGACGAGGGTATACCTTACCATCCTTATACCCCACAGAAACACACCGGAGCTCAAAGTAATCCCGTTGGTACTCCATCTAGTAGCTCACAAATAGTACCTGCTAGTGCTACAACACCCTCACCTACACCGCTGAGTGGTAGTAATCCAGCTAGTCAGAAGCCACCACAGAGAAATAGAATGGGAGATGATATGAAGCTACCTACCTTTAAGGGTACAGGAACAGAGGACCCAGAACAACACTGGTTTCTATGTGAAGCCATGTGGACTATTAAAGCCATCAATGATGATAACCTTAAGCTTGTACAGTTGGTCACTACACTAAGAGACCGAGCTTTAACATGGTACATAAAGTATACTACGCTACCCAAGACGCTCGCACAGGTCAAGAATGCCATGATTAAAGAGTTCAAAAAACCTAAGTCCGAATCTCAATGTATAACAGAGCTCAAGGATATTAAGCAGCTTCCATCAGAGTCAGTATGGGACTTTGACTAGAAGTTCAAAGCCCTTATAGACCAAGTAAGCTTTGACTTTGCGCCGAAATAACATAAAGAATGGTTTATTGCAGCACTGCTCCCTCACATCAGACTGCCATTGATGCAGCAGAAACTCCAGACATAGGATGAGGCATTGGAGATGGCAATGAAGTTAGAAGCTTCACCCTTAGCTGACACAAATGTAGGCATGACAACCTTACAAAACCAGTTGGCAAACCTTATGCTACAGATACATGAACTTAAGAAGGGGAAAGAGGTTATGCAGGACATATGGTGTTTACGATGTAGAGCACCGGGTCATACCAAAGACAACTGTCCAGTCTTTGTAGAATATTCAGCATCAGGGGCTCCTAACCCCTTACCACATTCACAAGGACCATGGTGTGAGGTATGCAAAATACACGGACACCCACCTCAGCAATGCCCTTTACTTCAAAAGTATGTACAGACACCTAAGAACTTATACTGTGTCTTCTGTAAGTCCGTTGGACATGACCAACAGGATTGCCGGGCATACGATCTCATGTCAGAAAGAAAGCATGATGCATACAGAGTCCAGTCAGAAACACAGGGTCAAGCAGCAGGACCACCGCAGGATCAGACTTATGGAGGTCGAGGAGGAGGATTCAGAGGACGAGCTCGAGGAGGAGGCTTTGGTCGAGGAGGAGGATTTGGCCAAGGTCGTGGACCAGTCACTTGTTACAACTGCGGAGTTGGAGGACATTACGCTAGGGACTGTCAGTCCCCCACCACTACCTGTAACTACTGCAAATCTTATGACCATACTATTGAAGAGTGTCCTACCTTTATAGCCAAGATGAAAGACCCTAAGCCAGCAGCACACCAGAACATCCAGCTCATTGCCGCTGAACCTAAGGAACCAGAACCAGCAGTTAACATTGTGACACGAAGCGGTGCTTCCACTAGTGGTACATCGCAGGCTATTGAAAAGAATACAAATCAGCCGTGGGTACGCAGAGCTCCTAGCAAGACAACAGTATTAGACCTACAGAGGAACAAAGAGACATTCCACGAAGCTAAGGCTTCCTTTGAGGAACCTACCCCATCAGGACCTCAGATGCAGCCACCTAGGGGCGTACCACAGCAAGCGCCTCGTGATGACAGCAGAAACCACACACCGCAGGCTACAACATCAGGGAGACGCGACGAGGATGAATCAACAGAAAGTGTACACTCCTTCTTGAACAGTTGCTTGAAACTATTGAGAAATAACAAAGCTATTAGCGAGCTATAGCGCATAATAGATCAGTGTCAGCAACCTTCCCTTTCGAACAGTGCACACTGTGCTGTTCATAGCATTACAAGACATATGAGGACCGAAAGAGAGATGAAGCTCATTGCGCAGATTGGAGAATTTGAAATGGATGAGGTCGTCCTAGACCTAGGATCAGAAGTGAACATTCTGACCAAGCAGACATGGCAATAGATGGGAAGTCCTCAGTTAATCAGATCACCTATCCACCTGAGATTGGCGAACCAGCAGAAAGTATCACCACTGGGTAGACTGCCACAGGTACCGGTTGATATTGATGGAGTTCGTAGTTTCACGGACTTCGAGGTTATAGAAATCATTGGTGATAGTCGACCATATCCGGCATTACTAAGCATCGACTGGGTGATCGCTAGTAAGGCTGTCATTGACCTAAAGAGAAGACAGATGAATTTCAAGGATGCCCAGATCCGGGTCATCACGCCATTGGATCCTCTCCAGGGTCCTAGATATATTGAACCTATCCGAGCAGAAGAGGAGGCATATAACATCGACAATCTCTACCAGATGACTGCAAACCAGAATGATTATATAAATCCCACCGCAGAAGGGCATATTAGTTGGCGATGTGATAGCTCATGCGCATCGGATTCCGACGTCGACCTAAAGAATTGGCAGAACAGCCTTTATGAAGTCTCAACGCGCAGATGTGCGCTTGTAAATAAATCACTACGATGGATTGGTGCAGAGATTAGTGAGATTCCATCATACCATGGACTGACAGACATCCAGGACTTCTTTGAACAGTTTGAGCAACAGATCCCTTACGAACAAAGGATCCCAGCTATGGACCTTGTAGTACGCGCCACACCTGCAAGATGGTGGTATGCACACAAAGAAAACATTACTTCATGGGATGATATCAAAAGACTCATGGCAGTCAGATTTTCTGTCGACAGAGAGTATACCCAACACAGGTACACAGGAGAAACCGATCCCAGAACACACATTCAGGCATGCGAACAGAGCTGGTCGAACGTCCCCGAGGACGAGTGGACTCATCGATTCGTCCACACATTGGATAAAATTCCACGGAACTGGTACACAGAGACCGAACTACGCAAGGGAATGACCACATGGCCACTTATGACAGACAGTTTCCTACTTACCTTTGCGTTTGAATCAGAACATCCAACTATTGCTCAGGCCTTAAAACTAATCAAGACTAAGATATTTGAAGACTGCACCACATCAGCACCAGCCGAACCTGAGTGGACTGTTCAGTTAAAAGAGGCATTGGAATGCTATAATTTTGCATCAGAACCAGAGGACGCGGATGAGGATCCTCGCAATACTAACATTCCTGAGTCAGAAGGGACTCGTGACGTCGAAGGACCACAGCTAGAGATTCCAGCAATCACTAAACCCATTAAGATTAAAAAGGTCAATATTGGCACCGACGCAGAACCTAAGTTTGCCTCTATTGGAGACTACTGGAACGATGAAACAGTCGCACAGATCGCAGACTTGTTACATGACTATCAGGACCTGTTTCCCACTAAGTTCACGGAGATGAAGGGAATAGTCGGAGACTTGGGAGTAATGAGAATACCATTGAAGGAGGATGCTAGACCAGTCAAGCAGCGCCCATATAGATTAAACCCACGGTATAAAGAAAAATTCAAGGACGAGATTGATAAGATGCTAGCAGCAGGAATCATTGAGCCTGTGGAAGAAAGTGAATGGGTTAGCCCTATGGTTGTGCAAGAAAAGAAAACAAAAGGGGACATCAGAATCTGTGTTGATTTGCGCAAGCTCAACGATGCATCACTTCATGATCCATTTCCGACACCGTTCACTGACGAAGTATTAGACAATGTAGGAGGACAGGAGGTCTACTCCTTCACCGACGGCTTTTCAGGCTACCATCAGATCAGGATACATCCAGAAGATAGATCCAAGACCACCTTTGCAACAGAATGGGGCTCATTCCAGTATACGGTAATGCCCTTTGGTCTTAAGAATGCACCAGCTATATTTTCTAGAATAGTAGTTGCTGTATTTAAAGAGTATATCCATAAATTCTTAGAGGTATATTTTGATGACTGGACTGTATTCGGACTAATCAACAAACACATAGGAGATCTCAGACTGATGCTAGAGAAATGTAGGCAATACCAGATTTCTCTAAACTTGAAAAAATGTATATTTTGTGCACCATTTGGAATTTTGTTGGGTCACATTGTGTGTAGACAAGGCTTGATGGTAGATCCCGCGAAGATCGCCATCATTGTGAACCTTCCAGCACCTAACACAGTCAAGCAGCTAAGAACAGTACTTGGTCACACCGGGTACTACAGAAAGTTCATCAAAGGATACGCAAAGATTACAGCACCAATGGAGAAATTGCTAAAGAAAGATGTAAAGTTTCTATGGAACGAGGAATGTCAGCAGAGCCTAGACATTCTCAAAGAAAAGATGGTTACAGCACCCATCCTTGTATTCCCAGATTGGACTAAACCATTTCATGTACATGTGGATGCATCAGGCATCGCACTAGGAGTTGTCTTGACACAACCAGGAGAAGGAGATATTGACCATCCCATTGCATATTCTAGCAGAAAGCTATCAACAGCAGAAAAAAACTACACCACCACAGAAAGAGAAGGCTTAGCTATGGTGTATGCGCTACAGAAGTTCAGACACTATCTATTGGGAGCCTCATTCAAGATGTTCACTGACCACTCTGCATTAAAGTACCTAGTCAACAAGCCAGTGTTAGGGGGGAGAATCTGCAGATGGTTACTCCTCTTCCAAGAGTATGACTTTGAAATCATTGTGAAACCAGGAAGACTGAATGCTGGACCTGATCACCTATCACAGATAGACTCAGGAGAAGAACCAAGTAACCTTGAAGACAATCTGCCCGACGCACAGTTGTTCTCCATACAGATCACAGATGATTATTATGCTGATATTATTCAATTCCTCACCGCAGGAGTAGCACCGGATGACCTTACCAAGCAGCAAAAGAAGCAGTTAGTTGTTAAAGCAGTAGACTTCACCCTTATCGCAGGACACCTATATAAGTTAGGTCCGGATGAAGTTCTGCGCAGATGTGTGATGCCGCATGAAAAAGATGCCATTATCAGAGAAGCACACTCAGGAATCGCAGGAGGTCATTTCGTTGGAAAACCGACTGCGCAGAAAATTTTAGAAGCAGGCTTATGGTGGCCTACACTACATAAAGACAGCAAGGACTTCTATAGATGCTGCGATATCTGCCAGAGGGTAGGAAAACCCTCGCGACGCGATGAAATGCCGCTGCGACCACAGGTCACGCTGCGCACATTTGACAAATGGGAAATAGATTTTGTGGGTCCTATCAACCCACCAGGAAAGCGCACAGGTGCGAGATATATTATCACCGGAACAGAGTACCTCACCAGATGGGCAGAGGCCAAGCCAATAAGAAATTGTGATGCTGTTACAGCTGCACAGTTTATCTTTGAAAACATCATCAGTAGATTTGGATGTCCAGTAATTTTGATGAGCGATCAAGGCACACATTTCTTGAACCACACCATCGAGGCTTTGACAGAGGAATTCCAGATTCAGCACCATAAGAGCACTCCCTACCACCCACAGGCTAATGGTACGGTGGAGGCCTTCAATAAGATTCTAGAAACTGCTTTGACCAAGGTCTGTAATAGCCAAAGGAACGATTGGGACCTTCAAGTTAACGCTGTATTATGGGCATACAGAACCACATGCAAGAAACTCACAGGACATACACCTTTCAGCTTAGTGTATGGACAAGAGGCTGTAATGCCTATGGAGTATATTCTTCCCAGTTTAAGAATCGCTCAGATTACAGAGATGACTGATATAAACACAGTGGAGGAAAGGTTGACACAGCTGCTCAACCTGGAAGAAGACAGATTCATCGCTGGATTCCATCAGACAGTCCAGAAAGCACGAGAAAAAGCTTGGCATGACAGACACATTAAGAACAAGACTTTCCAGATCGGAGACCTAGTACTCCTGTATGACAACAAATTCAGTAAATTTCCAGGGAAGTTCAAAACGCATTAGCTAGGACCATACCAGATCCAGCAAGTCACAGAAGGAGGTGCTGTTCAACTCAGTCAGCTGAATGGGGAGCTTCGTCCCACATGGATCAATGGCAGTAGGCTTAAACTTTACAGTGACATCCACCCCCACATTACAGCCCTAGCATGAACAGTCGATGGCAGTGCAGATGTCCAGTGTAGTTGAAAGGAGGCATCGCATCGGTAACTAGTCTACACTAAAAAAAAAAAAGCTAAAAAAAAAAAAAAACAGAGGTATTCTTTTGCGCAGATGACGCAGAGTCGCATCGCGGCAGTGCGATGTTTCTCGGTGCCACGTACTCAGTTTGCAACCATCAGCGGACCGTCAAGTCACTGTCTGATAGGCAGTTAATAAAGAAATGACCGGTATCCCTTACCATAGATTTGGCGGCAGTATAATAAATATATCCAGATTTGGTAAATCCCCGACGAGACCGGCGCTCGTACACACGTTTCGAGGAAAATTTGATCAGATTTAGCATTAATTAGCAGATCAGATGACGAGTATGGCCTTAACCAGGTCATTATTACAATCCACGGGTATCACCGGAGACGACCTTCGCGTCCGAGACTACCGTCTTCGGCATAAAGGAACAAGTTCTCCACGGCGGAGGAGTACAGTTATCAAATCCGAGAGCTAAAGAGAAAGCAGTTAAGTTTTCCTCGTGCATAGAACTGAGTCATTTGCAGAGTGTTGTGCTTTCTAGAATCAGAAGCCAGTGCACGGCCAGGCCATTCAGCCAAAGAGAGAAGCCTGCATGCGGCCAAACCCATGGAAGCCGTATTGAAGCAGTTGAAGCGTGATGGCTTTCTAGCCGCCATGACGACACCACCCAAGGTTGTGAAAGTAGATACATCACAAGTCAGACAGCCACCAGGGATGACCCATCGAACCCCTGTAGTAGAATTTGTTACTAAAATCCCTGCTAAGGAGAAGAAGAACGCCGAGCTGACCACTGAAGATAAGAAAGCAGAGCACAGGCGTGTTGCGAAGAACTCTCTCGCCAGGTGGAAAGTAAAAATGAGAAAAATAAGGCAACGGGAGAAGGTCGCCGACCTATCTGATCAGCTAAGAGAAGAACAAGAGATTGCAGAGGTACCGAGGCAGCAATCAGATGATCAGAAGCGGCATGTACACCTGGAGCACTTCGAAGAGAAGAGAAGTGGACAAGACCGGAAGAACCAGCAGCCAGTGAACTTCCAGCACGAGGACAAAGGCTTGTTCTCGGAATGGAATTCATGGTTTGAGGCTCTCCCGTATACAACGCTCCAGCTGGAAGGAAATGTTTGAGAAGGCTGGAAGATACAGATTCCTGGGTCCTCTGTGATAAAAGTTCTAACCCAGAGAAAGAGGAAAGGATATCTTTGGCCAACTCACTGAACATGGATCTCCTGGACTGGTCAAGAGCCGGTCCCAGCGAGAAGTCTTTCAGAACGAAAAAGAAGGAAAGACAACAGCAGTTCTGGATATGAGCGTAAGTAACACATAAAGATCCATGAACCAAGTTATAAGAACTAAAAGAAACAGCGCGCCGAGGCGATGAAGAATGAAGTCGCATGACTTCAGAGCAGGTTACAGCGCACTTCGTAGGAGGCGAAGGACAAGCTACAGCAGGAGATACCCGCTGGTAGTGGCTCGAGGACGAGCCACAAGTAAGTGTTAGGGCACTGTTGGAGTAGGGTCCCGCAGCTACAGAAGAAGCTGCCAGTTTAGCGGAAAGATAAAGTTTTGGCGGAAAGAGGATAAGGCGAGGCTATGATGCCGTAGCACGTTTCCAGCTGTAGAGCAGAGCCGGAAACTATGAATTTTGGGATAGAAGAGTCAAGAGGGCAACGGTACTCGAGCGGCCGAGAGAAGAAAGCTCAACCATTGCATTGAAGGCAGCGGCGGAAGATGGGAGGGTTCAGCAACCCTCATAAAGGAGAAGGAGCAACGAGGCTCAAGCATTGAAGACGAAGGACAGAAAGTGAAGCGGTGCATAGTACCCATGATCAGTGCCGGGAAGCATGGAAGACCGCAGAGAGCTGTGGTGTGACAGGAAGCGGCTACCTCAAGGACAGAGAGGACCGACTGTTACTAGTTAGGGTATGGATTTTTACTGTTGGGACAGGCCCACAGTGTTGTAATGGCGAGACCTTCGGGCCGCCTATAAAAGCTTGTATTTTGTATTGTAAAGGGTTGGTTGGTTGGATAGTTAGTTAGTCAGTTGGTTGTTTTGCTGGGTTTTGAGTAATAAGCTCAGGAGTCAGTCAGACAGACTGTGTTGTAACGATCCAGACACTTAGTATTCTGTGAGTCATTTGAGTCTGTATGTAACTATTCTTAGAGATTGACAGAGAGGGAAGGATATATTGTAAGAGAGGCAATATAGAGATAGATATAGAGCAGAGATCTAGGAGAGATCTCGCGCTGCACCTGCAGTGCAACAGACTGTGCTAACTTCCCTCAAGACATATAATAGAAGCATAGTTTGGTGGACGTAACTCCCATCCTGGGGGTGAACCACGTTAAATCCGCGTGTTACGTGTTATGTGTTGTGTGAATGTGTTTATATTTGCTTACTGTCACTGGTTATTCTGTATATGATTTTAGTTACAGTAAATGAATGTATGTAGTGTTCAGCTCACAGTAATAAAGAAAGATAAATGTAAAGTGAAGTAACTCAGCCAGTTGCATAAAGACTCTCTATGTTTGTTTCTAATGACCAGTTGATCACAGTATAACTTCTTGGAGGCCGAGTTCGCACGTCGACACAGTCAACACTAAGAGTGCAAAGTCGTGGAGGTAGGATATCGCGGAGAGGCGATATCGCACCGGCAGAGGAGCTGCGGTGCGCGATACTGCGAGCTGAGGGCTTAGCGTTGAGACGAGGTTGTGTGTCCCGCGGTGCGCAGCGACGCGACAGGATAGGAGGTATTGCGAGTAAGTGGAAGTTGTGCAATGTGGAGAGAAACTGCGCAACTTGCGCATGGGTAAGAGTCATGGAATTAGAGGAGCTGCGAGTAGAAGAGGACGTGCGATGCGCAGAAGTAGCTGATCTTGTGATTAGCAGAAGGAATAGAGGAGAAGTAGGATGTCCAGAACCTAGTCCAAGACACTTGAGTCTCAGCCAACCCATTAGATTCACTTCGGGTGAGACTTCAGATCGCTTCGCGGTCTGTCGCCGAAAGGGCCAGTGAGTTAGGGGTTATTGTTGGTTGAATATAGTAAACCCGGGTCTGCCCATGCGACCAACAGTAAGGCCACCCCTTGTGATATTATACTTACAAGTTTTAATTATTTTTCATGGAAATCTTGTATGGAGGATGTTTTATGAAGTAGGGGACTTTTTCAGGATAACCTCACGATAACCTTAGGGAAAGAAACAGAACCCACTATTGATGATAAGAAAATTAAATGGGCAAATAGATGTGATGAAGCTCGTGGATTGATTGAGATGTCAATTTCTACTGATTTGCAATTCCACATATCTGGAATTAATGAACCTGATCAAGCTTGAGAAAAGTTGGAATCTGTGTTTGGTAAACACAATGAAATTCAGGGTCATCAACTTGAGAATGAATTGATTTCCTTGAATCCAAATGATTTTTCATGCATTCAAGACTATTTATCTAAGTATAAAACTCTTAGACTCTTATGTGCAGAATGCAAGATTAAGAAAGAAGACAAACAATGTATTTATCATATTCTTTTCAAACTTGGACCTGCATATTCTATTTTTGTATCTACATTCTACTCCATGAAAGAATCCTTGACTACAGCTAGCTATCAAGAGCCTAGTCTTGAATCCTTTTGTGATTCCTTAATTAGAGAAGAATATAAGCTCATTCATCTTGGAATAATTAACAATGCAGATACATATGGGAAAGCCTTATTGTCCCAACAAAAAGAAAAGTCCAAGCCTCCCAAGAAACATAATTTTCACAATAATAAGTCAAATAACAATGGTCCCAAACCCTCTTAGTCAGCTCCTTCTTTAAAAAATGACAAAGGATCCAAGCCAAAAGGAAAGAAGTCTAAGCGTCATTGCAATTTTTGTGGGAAAGATAATCATGATGAATCTAAGTGTTTCAAGAAGATGACGGTCTTGGAAGCAACAATGAAGAAGCACCACATCAGCCTAGATTCGTCTTTAGAATATACCTCTCATGGACTTGCACTTTGTGCTTCTGGTTACTCTTATACTGCTCTTCTTCTTCTACTTCAATTGAATGGCTCATTGATTCTGGAGCATCTTATCATATGGCTAAGGATAAAGCAATATTTTCTACTATGCATGAATGTAACACCAAACAAATATTTGTTGGTGATGATAGATCTCTAAGTGTTGTAGGATCTGGAATAGTTCCAGTAGAAAATGGTCATTTCAGTGATGTACTATGTGTTCCAAAAATTTCCTGCAATTTGTTATCAGTTTATGAAATTTGTCATTCAGGTGAAGGTAAAACTGTGACGTTTACACCTCACCAAGTTGTAATCAAGGATTTTTAAAATCCTCAAAATGTCCTTGCTACTGGAACTATTGATGATATTACCAAGTTGTACAAATTGAAAAACTTTTGGTTATCACCTTTTCCTTCAGTTTTTGTTGCTCATAGTGATAACTTGAGCAAACTTTGGCATGAGCGATTTGGTCACTTAAATTATCGCTCATTGCAACAACTACGTAAAGACAATATGGTGACTGGTCTTCTGATGGTATCTTGTAAGGATGGTGTTTGTTTCGGTTATGTACTCGAAAAACATCATCGGGACAGTTTTGACAAACGTGCCTCTTGGCACGCCTCGGTTCCCTTGGAGCTTGTGCATAGTGACTTGTGTGGTCATCTTCCATCTGCATCCTTTTCTACTTTCAAATATTTCTTAACTTTCATTGATGACTACTCCAGACACACTTGGGTTTACTTCCTAATACTTAAGAGCGAAGCATTTAACATGTTCTTGGTCTACAAGGCCATTGTTGAAAAACAATCTGGTCATCAAATTATTAAGTTAAGATCTGACAATGAAGGAAAATATGTTAACAACAAGTTCACTACTTTCTGCACTGAACAAAGAATCCAACAACAACACATTATTCTATATACACCACAACAAAATGGTGTAGCTGAATGGAAGAACCGCACTTTAAAAGAAATGGCTAATTGTATGATCTAATCTAAGGGACTAAGTCTTCAATATTAGGCTGAGGCCATAAATTGTGAAAATTACATAGTTAATCGCACACCCACTAGAGTTTTACAATGTATAATACCGGAAGAAGCATGGAGTAAAATTAAACCAGATGTAAGTCACTTTCGTTTGTTTGGTTATGAAGCATGGGCTCACATTCCAAATGAAAAACGGAAAGCATTGTAGCCTAAAAGTGAAAAGTGCATATTTGTTGGATATTCTGAAGATGTAAAAGGTTATAGACTTCTTTAGCTCCATTCACATGACACAATCATTAGAAGAGATGTTAAATTTGATGAAAATCTCTTGGCCTGCGAGCCTGATTCGATGATTGTGCCTTCTTCTTCTTCTTCTTCCAACTTCCTTGACATGTTTCCAACTCCAGTTTCTGATGATGATAGTGAGGATGGAAATCCACCTCTGCCTGCTCATGTTCCTCTAATTGCACCGACACTAATGCCTCCTCGATGGGTCCGTTCAACATGTGAAGCAGCTGGTGATCTTGCCGGTGATCCTAGAGATCAACGTTGAACATGTTCTCAGTTTCAGTGAGATTCTTCTCTTTTGGCTCAAGTTTTCAAGAATCATGATCCAAAAACTTTTGTAGAAGCTTCAGGAAATCCAGATTGGGATGCAACTATGGATGAATAATATCATTCCCTGATGGCGAACAATACTTGGGATCTTGTTCCCCTTCCAAAAGGAAGAAAACTTGTCAGATGTAAATGGGTCTACAGAACTAAGTATGCATCAGGTGGAAGTGTTGAAAGACTTAAGGCAAGGTTAGTTGCCAAAGGTTTTTCCCAAGTTGAAGGGATTGACTACAATGAAACCTTTGCTCCTATCGCAAAAATGAATTCCATCTCCCTTGTTCTTTCCCTTGTAGCCTTACATAACTAGGAAGTCCATCAAATGGATGTCAAGTCTGCCTTTTTACATGGTGATTTATAGGAGGAAATTTACATGGAACAACCTCCTGAATATGTTTAGGATAACTCTAGCCTTGTCTGTCTCCTTAATAAATACTTATATGGCCCTATGCAAGCTCCTAGAGCTTGGTATGCCAAAATGGATAGCTTTCTTCTTGACACTGGTTTTTCTAGATGCCATTCTGACCCCAATGTCTATACCAAGAAAGTCGAAAACCATCTCATCATACTTGTTCTTTATGTTGATGATCTTATCCTTACTAGTAGTGACCCTAAACTTATAACCCATGTGAAATCTAGTCTTGAGACTTAGGACATTTGCATTATTTTCTTGGTCTCCAAGTCTTGCAAACCAAAGAAGGAATCTTTCTTTCCTAGTCTAAGTATGCTTGTGACCTTCTTCGACGCTTCCACATGGAAGATTGTAAACCAGCCCCTTCTCCCTTCCAGTCTGGAGTCAAACTTTCTGCCACTTGTACTTCCCCTGAAGTAGATGCCACCTTGTATCGTCAGCTTGTTGGTAGTCTTTTATACTTGACTCATTCCCGTCCCGACCTTTCCTTTGCCATTGGTCGTGTTGCCTGTTATATGCAAACTCCTCATGAAATTCACTGGAAAGCAGCAAAAAGAATACTTTGATATATTCGAGGTACAATTCAGTTTGGGATTCATTACAGTACAGGAGGGAAACCTTTGTTGGTTGTTTCACTGATTCAGATTGGGTCGACGATCCTGATGATCGAAAGTCTACTGCAAGTTATGTTTTCAAACTAGGATCTGGACCTGTCACTTGGGCTTGTAAGAAACAACAAGCTCTTGCTCTTTCTTCAACAGAAGTAGAATATCGAGCCGCAGTTAATGTCAGTCAGGAAGCTTTATGGCTTCGACGGATCCTTTTAGAGTTTGGATTCGAGCAGCAACAACCTACTACACTTTGGTGCGACAATCAAAGTGCCATCAAGCTTGCCAAAGATGCAGGTTCTACATCAGCGCGGCAAACACATTGAGCTGCACATGCACTTCATCATAAATCTTGTTCATGATTGTGTTATTGAAGTGCTCTATTGCCCTGTAAATGATCAAGTTGTAGACATCTTCACCAAGTCTCTTACAGAAGCGAAGTTTTCTAAACTTCGGTCGATGTTAGGAGTTCAGGAATGTGTCCTTAAGGGGGGATAGGCTCTAATTCCTCCTTCCTTCTCTTATTAGTGTCACTTTTGTAAATCCTTCAATCCTATCCCAAGTTGCTCTTAAGGGGGGATGTTAGAATATTTAGACACTTAGGAGTTAGTTAAGATCAACTTGTGTAATATATCCATTAGGTAAAAGTGTGTTTCTTTAGTATGCATTAATAAATATTCTAATCCGATGGTCACGATATGTTCTAGACATAGAGTGATCCAACGGTTCAACTTCTCCTAGAGCATACCTACCATTGATCCGTGGCTTAACACCCGATTCGTCCATGATCTCTATTTAAAGAGCATGGAGGGTCCTTAGCTAGTTGATCGATTATGAGAAGCTCATATGTAACTTTCTTTCTTTTGCATAATAAATTGCTCCAAGTAGTTATTTGGCTGGGGTAGTGGACTGTTTCCCTCTCGAGGGTTTTAACCACGTGACAAACATCAGTGTGTTGATATGTGATCTATTTGTGTGAAGCGGTTGCTCAAGGTGTTTGGTCTTTTGGGAGTACCCTATGTACCCGAACAAAACCCAAAACCAAACAAAAATCTATGCGCAGTCTGCCCAAGAGGGCCGAAGGGTAGCAAGTAAGAACTCGCTCACAGGCTTACCGTAGCAACGAGTGCAAACTTTTGGAGCCACTGAAGCAAAGCCACGCTGCTCCTCATTCCCTTTCGGCACCTGCAAACACAAGCCAAACGAGGAATGAGAAGTATGGCCATGAACAAACATTAAACCAAACCAATGAGCAGGCGTGTTAAAACCAACATGGACATACCTCACAGTTTGGAGGTCGCCTCCATGGTTTTCCCCTTGCGCAGAGCCAAAGTGCAAAACCCAAAATGACAAACAACACACAACCATCGTGAGACTAGCCTAAGGGAAGGCTGTCGTGTTTCACCAAACGCATTGAATGCACTAGCTGGAAACCATTAAACCCACTTAAAAACCCACTCTCCATAGTTTTGTTTCGTTGCTTACAACGTGACCACCTCTCACATAAAGCTTAAACCCTACTATTGTATGGTTTATACTCTATGTTATGTCGCCACCCCAAAGTCTATCACATGATTAACCTTACAAAGTTTGCATTATGGTAAGTTTACAATAGTACATAGTCCATAGGATGCGTTAGCCCAAGGTGTAGTGCCATAAGGCACACCCCTTATAAGTTAAATGATATACACTTTAGGATTATAGCCTTATATTAAAATCTAATACGAGATGTGTTAAGCTTAAACGCTCAGTGAACATGGCATATGCAATATGCCATGTTAAACTTTGTAACCCTCACAAAAAAATCAAAGGTCTGCTCTTGAGCGAATATAATAACCTACCGAATAAAAGAACATAAGAGATGTTAATAGGTATAGTAAAAATATATATAGAACATAAAATGTATTAGTGACTTATAGACTAGTGAATTTAAAAACATAATGAAGAATAATTAGTGTATAGGAAATTTAGCCGTATTAGCTATATTGACGATAACGACACTTACCAAGTTATAAAACAAAGTCTATAAGTAGCATAACAACTAACAGCAAGTGATCTAGGATCAAGACGGTTAACACACTTTACACCAGATCCCGTCGCAAAGTAATGAACTGCGTAAGTAATTAAAAGAGGTGCCTTAGTTCGATTGAACTAAGTAAGCCTACGTAACCAAGTAATACTTTACCTCTCAAACCGTCATGGGAGAACAAGTCCCGCCACTCCACCACTTTGTTTCCCTTCAACAAAGTTAAGTTAGTTTTATTAAATAAACAAAGTACACATGTGCAGGAGTAAAACAATGATCTATACAATTCATTAATTCACCGACAGTAATAACTAAGATGTATAAATAGTTTAAATAACATAATTAAGACATAAGAAGTAAACGAACTAATAATCACTGAATGGATAAGAGATTAACAAGACAATATGGGCAGTTTCTGAAGAGATCAAAAGTATAAGTAGCGCATGTAATTCCGCACGAGTAATAATGATCCCCTTTAGGGTAGTTTCCACTAGCCTATATTTTTTTTTCAATTTTTGGGGACATTACATCAAGCATGGGATGAGTTAAGTGACTTGTTATTGAATAACAATAAGTGGAAGAATCGAATTTGGAGTTATTATGAAACATTTGTGACTCAAACACTGAAACTCGCTCAGTTTAGATAGACATTTAGCATAGGTGCACACAATAAGACATGAATCATAATTTTATTGATTTGTAGTAGGAAAATAAATATCAGAGGTATGATAGAACATCAATGACAACCTTCAGAGGCTGAATTACAGCAAGAAGTGATCTCAAGAATATAAGAGAATAAGAGAGAATTCTCCATGAGAAGAAATTAGGAAAATATGGAGATTCGAATTGGAAGGCTTCTTCAATCACACAATTGTCTTAAACTTCATTGGATCTGATCATAGGACCTGCAATAAGATCAATGATGAAGACTGTATGTTCTCATCCTCACAATAGAAGCAGAGACACATCTCCCATCTTGGACTAGGGGCACATCTCCCAAGTCTAGAGTAGCACAATGCTCTCAATTCAATTCTCAAACTGTCAAAAGATGGACTAGTGGTGCACACATGTTCTTTTATAGATTATAGATGACTTGTTCAACAAGCTATATAGGTTGGTGCACCCTCATGGATGGATAAGGTTGCTTTTCTTTCTTGCTTTACTTTTTGCCTTGCTTTCATGCTTTACTTTTTGCCTTGCTTTACTTTTTTGCTTTGCTTTTCTGCATTTGCTTTTGACTGTTTTTTCCTACTTTCATGCCTTACTCTGCTTTATCCTGATTTTGCTTGCTTTTCTACCTTATCCTTATTTTCCTGCTTTATCCAACTTTCTATTTTATTCTGCTTTTGCCTGCTTTTCTGCCTTATCTTGCTTTTCATGATTTATCCAACTTTATGCTTTATTCTGCTAAAGCATAAAGTTTGACCAAAGCAATAAAGAAGGTTCATGAAAACATATAATAAGAGGCTTATTCCAAGAAGGTTACAAGGAAACCATTTTAATTACATTCAAAGAAAACAAACGAGGTTTGCTAAAGTATATATAAAAGTTAGAATTTCGTTTACCTTACATTTTAAAAAGGCTACAAAAGGTTTGCCAAATTATATATACAAGTTTAAATGTTGTTTATCTTACATTTAAAAAAATTCAAAGTAGTTTATAAACATCTGTTTAAATATTTTTAAAAAAATAAAATTTATGTTTGAAGTTATTTTATAAATAATTTTATAAAGTATATATATAAAAGTTTAAATGTTGTTTATCTTACGTTTTAAAAAGTTCAAAGTAGTTTATAAACATATGTTTAAATAATTTAAAAAAAATAAAATTTATATTGAAGGTTATTTTATAAAGTATATATATATGTTTGTTATTTTGTTTATGATTTATGAAACTAGTTTGTGGCCTAGGAAATAGCGATAAGCTATTTAAATTCTTAGAGACTGCATTTAGTCTTAGCCACACCAACTTAGTTTTAAGTATTTTCTTTTGGCTACTTTGTAAGGTCTCGAGTCACCATACAAAACGAAACTGGTTGAACCAACTCTATAGTAAGATTTAACTTTATTATTATATAAAATTGAATACAATGTTTAATATTATCTTTTTACATATATTTTTTTCTCTATATATATAAATGAAAAAGGAAAAATAATAATATCGAAATATAAGTTTTTTTTATGTCATTGACTCATTAGCTCTCACAAAACAAGCTTTCGTTGACGAGTTAGATACTTTTTATGAGATAATCACACTTCCTTTTTCTCATTTTCTTGTTTTATGTTTTGGGATATGGTAGCCAACATTAAAATAACTTCAAAGATATTTGATAATATCTTAAAATAATTTTAAAAATGTTACAGTATTAATAAGTATTAATACTTTGTATGACCTTGGATTAAGATTTAAAAAGATTATTAATTGGTTAAAAGTTTATCTTAGAAATAGATTAATGATCAGAATCTAAAATTATTAGAAAAAAATGAAAATATATTTTATTATAAATAACTTAAAAAATTTATTTCTAATTACCTGGTTTTACTTAAATACTAATATTGAATAATAATAATAATAAATCAACTTATATTTTGTTATCTGATAACTATTTTACTACTAATCCCAGGGGTGGTAGGTGCGGGAGGGATCCTCTTGGATCCTGAAGGAAAAATTGAACAAACCTACGCCTGGGGAATTGGATGCAGGACCAATAATGAGGCGGAATGGATAGCCCTTCTTTAGGGATTGATGATCCTCGTCGACTCCAATCACTACAAGGTCGCAATATTTGGCGATTCTAGACACATCATATATAAAATGCTCAATGGATACATCTGTGGCTCGATAAAATATCGTCGTTTGTATGATAAAGCTGCCTCTCTGCTCTCTCCCCATTATGAATTCTATCATATTCTCCAAGCAAATAATGTGATCGCTGATGAATTGGCAAACGTGGGGGCTTCCCTCCCACAAGGGCACTTTCAACTCAATGGGGTTAATTCCCCCCCTAAACCCATTCCATAATGAACTATGGCTTAAAAGGATCATTTGCCATTGCAATGGTCACGATGCAAGGGGTATATAAGTGGGTTTCCACAACGAACTATGGATTAAAAGGACCATTCATCATTGCAATGGCCACGAAGCAAGGGGCATTTAAGAAGAAACCAGCGCACATTTGGCTTGTTCCATCGCCTCCCATGCCATCACCGCGTGTGCTCCCGCTCTCCTCGATCCTCGACGATATTAACTTCAGTCCTGTCCTACGTTATGGTTATTGCAGCTCACACGCTCCAGGTCCTGTCATATTTCACATTATGGCTTCTCTCAGACTCCATTCTCACTCTGCAGCTCCTTGGAACAACGGTCTGATCCTTGCTCGCTCTGTTTTCTCACCGGAGAGGACGCTGTTGAAGGTAATTTCAGGTGTTGACGAGGGATTTCTCCAGGAGATTCCATGGGAGTCTCTTCCTTTTTGCAAGGTGTTTGTGAAAGAAAGGCTCGCTCTTGCTGCCTTCTTCTCCTGTCATTGCTCTCCCCACGATGGCGGACCTCTGTGGCGTTTGAACTCGGGTTTCGGGCTCAGTTTTCCTGTAGGTGAGGTTTTCACAGTTGACAACAGTTTGATTCTCGATTGCAAGTGTTTTGGGTGGAAGGAAGGAGCCATTGGTGCCCTTTGCTGTAAATGCAAAGCTGACCGTGATTCTCTTCTGCGAGAAGTCAACATTCTTCACTCGGCTCTTGGTGAGTTTTATGGTTCATAGACTCAAAATCTGGAAGGTGCTGTTTTTAGTTTTTCTCGCTTAGCTCTTGACACTTGCTCTCCTAGGCAAGGCAATATGAACCCGACAAATGAGAATGCAGGGATTGCAGACCTGAAGAAAAACCTCAGACGCCTGTATGAAATGATGGCAATAAGCATAATGGATAACAAAGCTCTGGTTCAAGAGGTGAACGATATGGGTGAGGTGGTCAGCTATACCTCCTATCAGATAAGCAACTACGATTCAAGGATTGATGATATCGAATCCAACCTTAGAGAAATGATGGTCAAAGTGGATAGAATCCAGGAAGATCTTTAGCGTTTGGTTAGTATGAATCAAGCCAGTCAGGCCCGTGAAACCCCTGTTGCAGTTCAACCCATGGAGGAGGAGTCGGTGGAACAGCCAATGAAGCCGCCAGGCTAATTCTTAATGACTTTCTCTGTTAATGTTTTTTTTGTTTATTTCTAAATCAATAGTATATTAGGGTATACACTACCACAATCCATCGAATATATGTAAAAACTATATGTGGAGTTCTTTGGTCTCCCCTCTGGACCAATTTTGGGACTGTCCATCGAATATATGTAAAAACTATATGTGGAGTTCTTTGGTCTCCCCTCTGGACCAATTTTGGTTTTATGTTTTTTGTACAGCAAGTCTTGGCTTTTTTGTAATGAATGGGTGTACATAGCTTGTTTAATACCATCACCTTTTACTGTTTCTATTAGATAAAAAAATATTTTACTACTAATTAAATAATTAAAATACAATAATTTTTTCATTCCCAATACCCCACCATCATTATACGAACATGATTAACAACCCCAAAAAGAGTGTTTTCTAGGTAGTTCCCTCTTGAGTATGCTGAATCAACCTTTCCCCCATGAAACATGTATGGATGCACATTAACAATGAAATCTCTGTACTTTAAAATTGTTTCTACCAATTCCTGTCTCCTCATTTATAATGATCCATTTATAATCGATAACCTCTCTTCTGCTACACAAAAGTACATGTTGCGAGGTTGAGTGAGTTGCTATCGAGTGGGGTTCAATCCAAGTCCATCCTATGCGTGTTTGCAGTCCAATACTGGTAGCATGAAAATACCAGAACAAATCGCCGAAGCTTTAACATTCGAAGTGCCTAGCAGAAACCAGGCAGTATCAATACCGACTGCGATTACATTCCAGCTTCAACATCGGTGTAATGACCGTTGCAACACAATGCAGTCTGCTCAATTCTGGATTCCCAAGGTCTTACATGAAAGCCTTCCTCTTGAGTAGAGAATCAACGAGGGCAGTTGCAACAGCATTTTCATTGCTGGGGAATGAGAATAATATCAAGGCTCTCTCGTCCTTGGAACCCAAAGCCGCCAGTATTCCACAGTGTGGCAGTGGCAAACAATTCCAACAACAATGCCATACCAGCCATATCAACGGGGGATGGGGTAGAGGATATCGTTAAACTTTGTAAGAACAACCGATTGAGAGAGGCGCTCAACCTTTTACAACGAATGGATCACCCACAGTTTTCAACTTACGCTTCTCTCCTGCAGGGTTGCATCAACATGACAGTCTGCCTGGAGGGAAAACTAGTCCACGCCCATATCCTTCAGACTGGCTTCGAACCCGACACGTTTTTAGAAACCAAACTTATGATAATGTATGCCAAGAACTGGTGTCTCAGTGAAGCTCGCCAAGTGTTTGACAAAATGCCTCAACGAAACGTGGTCTCGTGGAATGCTATGATTGGAGTTTATGCTAATCATGGATTTAGTGAAGAGGCGTTAGCATTGTTGTGCAAAATGCAAACAACGGATATCCAGCCGGATCAGTTCACTTTCAGTGGCGTTCTTCCAGCGTGTGCCGACCTGGCGGCTCTGGGATACGGTAAAGAGATCCATCGAAACATAATCCTAGGTGAATTTCAGTTTAATATCTTTGTGGGGAGTGCTCTGATAGACATGTACATCAAATCTGGAAGCATAGAAGATGCACGCACAGTGTTCGACAACATACCTGAACGGAATGTTGTTACATGGAATACAATGCTTGCAGGATATGCTCATAGTGGGCGTGTTGATGATGCACTGAAGCTTTTTCAGATAATGCCTGAAAGAAATGTTATATCTTGGACAGCCATGATTACTGGATATACTCAGAGTGGTCAAGTTGATGAAGCTTTCAAGCTCTTTCAAGAAATGCCTGTAAGAAATGAGGTCTCTTGGACCGCCATGATCACTGCATATGCACAGAATGGATATGTTCATGAAGCCCGGGAGCTTTTTGACAAAATGCCAGAGCAAAACGTGGTCTCATGGAGTGCACTCATTTCAGGGTATGCTCTCAATGGTCTCTTTGATGAAACTCTAGAGCTATTTAGACAAATGCAACAGAGAGGTTCAAAGGCAAACTCGGTTACCTTTGTAGGCATTCTCCCTGTATGCGCAAACCTAGTAGCTCTTAATATTGGCAAAGAAGTACATGAAGAAATAATTAGAAATGGAATCCATTCTGTTATTGTGGGGAATGCTCTGATAGATATGTATGCTAAATGTGGGAGCGTAGAAGATGCATACAAAGTATTTGACAAAATGCCTAGGCGAAATGTTGTTTCATGGACTGCCATGATTGTAGGATATGCCATACACGGTCATGGAATGGAGGCCCTCAAACTGTTTGAATATATGAGAAACTTCCATATGAAGCCAAACCATGTCACCTTTATTGGTGTTTTGTCTGCATGCCGCCATGCAGGGTTGGTAGATGATGGTTGGGAATACCTTAAATGCATGGGTCGAGATTATAACATCCAACCTGGTCTGGAGCATTATTGCTGCATGGTTGACCTTCTTGGTCGTGCTGGGCGCCTGGATGAGGCACACAATTTGATAAAGCAAATGCCAATAAATCCTGATGCTGCTGTGTGGGGTTCTTTGCTTCTTGCATGTCGTATTCATTTTAATATTGAGCTAGGAGAACATGTAGCAGGACGCCTTTTTGAGTCAGACCCTGAAAATGCTGCTCGTTATGTCTTGTTGTCTAACATCTATGCAGAAGTCGGTAGGTGGGACGATGTAAAGAGAGTGCGCAAAATGATGAATGACAAGAGGGTAATAAAGATACCAGGATGCAGCTGGATGGAGGTCAAAAACCAGGTTTATGGTTTTCTCACATAACAAAAATTAAACCTGCATATCCACTATGTTACTGCAATATTGGATTCATTGGAAGAGGATGAGGCAGGTTATATTAACAGCATGACGTGCATGAGTATACAGGGATATATGTTCGTCTCCTCAACCAAAAACTTCAGCTGCTAGAGGGCATTTTACAATGCTTTCAGGTACAAGTACCTGTATCCTAATAAACCTTTTATTTGATAAGTGGCACTTGGTCATCGTTTTTCATATTTAAAATTGCAGAAGGGATGCAAACCTACCTTATCTATTTTAAATTATGAACAGCATTGTTTTAGGCTTTTTGCTATTATTTGCAATAGTGAAACAAGCAAAATGTGGAAACTTTCATAAAGAACTCACTCAAACTATAATCCTTGCACACGTAGGCGAGGATGCCTTGGAGCCTATCACTTTTCTGAAACTCCCAAATACTTCTTAATTTTCCATGTGTGTTTACTCCCTAACTCCTCAATACCAAATGCCCCCTTCACTGCTACGATCTTGATTCTAGTCAGAATAAATAACTTTCTGAAACCCCCAAATACTTCTTAATTTCCCATGTGTGTTTACTCCCTAACTTGTTAATACCAAACATATGCTTCAATGCCAAGATCTTGATTTTTTTGGCTAGAATAACTAATGTTTTTTACTTTTAGCTAATCATGCAATTGTTTAATTTTATTTACATTTCAAGTTATTGTTAAAACCTAGCAATAATCAAGGTAATTAACAAAAAAACAAGAATAATATACAAAGTAGCGATGGGACTCATAAGAGTATTGTCAATTGATGATAGGATCAAGTTTTGTATTAAAATCTAGTGAGACCATCTTTTTTTGTTAGACATGTGTTAAACCCCTTTTCTGATAGAAAGAAACCAATTTCGTGAGGTCAAACACCTTCCCTCACATAGGTACACTCCAGGGCTATACACTCGCTAGGGTTGGAACTTGTGTTGTTTGTATCATTGCACCTCGCCCCAGGACTAACTCAAACTCACAACCCAATAAATTAATCCACATATGTTCAATTTGAAATGAAGCACATAAATTGATAATTAACTTTAGAAAGAAACAAGCAAAGTAGATGCAATGCAAGAAGATTCGTAGTATATATAGTATATACATTTGCAGGCTCTATGATAGGGCTCGTGGATTATGGTGAGTACTCAACAAATTAATATGTCTTGCTATCTTCCAGGTCAAATTGAAATTTCGGTAAAAAATCATTGTGTTGTGGTCAAACTTAGTGAGTTTGACTAGAATTGCAAAGTTTGACCTAACCTCTAACAAGCTTCCAAAAAGGGCAATTATACCACTACTAAAAATGGTTGCCACTAGTAGAAGTGAGCCAAATTGCTGCTAGGAAGATAGAATAAATTCCTTGACACAACATGAGGAAATTCGAATGCCATGGAAGGGCATATATGAATAGAGAGATTGTTATCCAATTGATGCTTTGGTAAATTTAAAAGAATCATTGTTGATAGGTCAAAGTTGATATGTTGAACAATGCTAGTTCCCATCTTTTATTCTATCTATTCGCCAAATCTGGTCTTAAGAGGATAATAATCCAAGAATGTGTATGGAGAGGTTTACAAAGAATAAGGTTTCCACTACTTGACTAGTCTGGTTTGACCTTAACCTGTTTATTCTTCCCATGAATATCAATATTCATCCAAAAATCCATCCAAATATCCATCCCAAGAGATAGTGACTCTTCCACAGGATGAAAAAATCCACAGAAATACATGCACATTGTATATAATAATATGAGAATATATATATTCTTTGCAACAATGAACAATATTTATATTCATTATTTTGCCTTCCTTTGATCTATCCCGGAATCGTACAAGCAAGTAGCCCTTCCCTCTCTCCCTGGAGCATCACAAAACCAACCTACAAAATTTTAGAGATATAAATAACGAGATGGAGGGAGCAATTTCAAATACATAGTAAACTCATTGCTTGAGAGGCCTTGGGGCCTTGCAACGAATTGGCAATAAAGGGTGTGTGTACTTTTGATCCTCAAATATTTGGGGGTAGTTGTGTGTGAAGTTCTTATGAAGGGTATAGATTCATAGAATAGGGCGAGGTGTAGTGGAACATATGTTCTAAAGATTGTTACTCTAGGTCATGGTTTTGTTAAGGAAAGTATTTCTATTCTATTGTGTTGTGTAATTGAAGGTGCTCTGGGTTCCCATTGAAACTCCAAAACAAAGGCCAATAGTTTTTTCATGCAATGCATTTGCCTCCCATTGATTTGTTGATTATTTAAAATTTCTTGTTGTGGTAGTCAACAAACACATCCCACATACCAAAATGGTCAACATTTCTTGTCAACATTCCATCGCCAATTAGACTTTCATGCCGTTGTGGAGTGTTAGAATTTTATACTTCAATGATGGTTATATTAGATCTTCAAACGACTTGCATTATATTACAATAATCGTATGCAATGGGATCACTGAAAGAAAGACAAGCACAACAAAACAAAAGTACACAAAGATTTCTCCTCTAGGAAACCCTTCAAGGGAAGAAAACCCAACAAACTTTTTCTGTATAGATTCGCCAGTAAGTACAATGTCTTCTAGTACAATCCAAGAGCTAAAGGCTCTTCCACAAAGATTCCGAGAATAAGATAAGATAGAAGCCCCAAGAATAAGATATCTTCACAATATAACTACTCTTACTCCTCTAGCGAACTTGATCTTTTTTTCTTTTTAGTGGATATGCTTATTTGCTTGATATGTCCAAATGGGAAGGGTGCCTCCCTTATTTATACTTATTTTCCAAGTGACTTTTCCTTATGGGGCTGACTTGGTAACTTCCCTAATTAAGCCGACTTGACTAGGATACAATACAATATTATTTACATGTTTTTTTTGGATTCTTTTAGGTCGACTTAACTAGTAGGGTTTACATTGATTCTTTCAAGGTTCTTTACATGATCATTTACTATAATAATATCCTCCGAAGGAAGTACAATAATAATAACAGTAATACAATGAAAATACACGATCATCATCATCACAGCTACTGCAACTCTGTACTCAGACGATTGACTTTTGATATCTCTCGAATCTATACATCATAAGAAGTTCTCTATGAGCAAGCCATTAAGTTGGAACGACTCAGGAGCACAAATTACGTCACTAGGTGACTACCTGCGTTACCGCACTAACATCTCGTGAGTTAGCCTAAGAGCACAAATTAAGTCACCTAAAGTGATTAGCTGCTACCACTTAACATCCAGATCATCTCGTGAGTGTAGCATAGGAGCACAAATTATGTCACCAAGTGACCACCCGCTACCATGTCACATCATGTGGAGAACAACCTAGGAGCACAAATTACGTCACCAAGTGACTTCTTGCGTCTTCGCACATGCGTGTATGCCCTCCATAGCACCAACAGTGAGGAGACTCAATTACATCACCAATGTGGCTACCTACTGCATCCTTGTGAGTGTAGTCCAGGAGCACAAATTACATCACTGAAGTGATTACCCACTACAACATCACCTCAAGTGGAGACTTGCCCAGAAGCACAAATTACGTTACTAGATGACTATCTGCATCTCCCACGTGCTATGTCGCTCACTACTCCCTCTTTCGTGAAACATCGATCTGGACAACTCCAAGCTTGTCCCTGAAGTACTCAAACTTCACTCTTGACAGAGGCTTGGTCAACACATCGGCTATTTGCTCGTTTGTCGTCACATACTGGAGCCTCATTACTCCTCTCTGTATCATATCTCTGATATAGTGGTACCTGATGTCGATGTGCTTCGACTTGTCATGAAACACCAGGTTCTCGGACAACTTCACACAACTCTGGTTATAGCAGAAACTACAAGTCACCTCTAACTCGAGATCAAACAATCCTGCAAGTAGCTTTCGAAGTTGCACTGCCTCACAGCTAGTTGAACAAGCTGCAATGTACTCTGCTTAGGCTGTACTTAGTGCCACACTCGTTTGCTTCCTGTTGAACTAGGAAATCATGCCATACCCCAAACTGAAGCAACATCCTGAAGTGCTCTTCTTAATGGTGACACTATCGGCCCAATTTGAATCAACATAACCATGCAGGCTAATCTTCTTATATGACTCATACCCGAGTCGATACTCAAGTGTACCCTTCAGGTACCTCATTGCAAGCTTTGCCGCAATCAGGTGAATACATCTCGTCTCTCCCATGTACTAGTTGATTTTTCTGAGCAACATCGAGAGCCATTCTCTTAGGAGAACGGGGACACCTGCTTCGAGACCACGGTGTGGACTCAATCCAATATTGAGTAACCATTCTAATGAATGGTAGAGATCTGGTCCGGGACCATGATGTGGACCCAGTCCAATACTGGGGGACTCAACCTAGAGTTGAGTGACCATTCTGTTGAATGGTAGATATCTGGTCCGGGACCATGATATAGACCCAACTCTGCCCTGGGTAGACTCAACCCAGTGTTGAGGACCATTATGTTGAATGGTAGATATATGGTTCGGGACCATGATATAGACCCAGCTCTGCCCTAGGTAGACTCAACCCAGTGTTGAGTGACCATTCTGTTGAATGGTAGACATTTGGTTCGGGACCACTATGTGGACCAGTCTAGTATTGGTAGACTCGGCTTAGTTCTGCGTAGCCATTCTCTGCAGGCGCTTGGTCTGTTACCAAGTATTTGACCCAGAGTCAAATTATGAAGCCTATGGCTGAGGCACCTGGTCTGTTACCAGGAAGGCACTATAAGCCCTAGACTGGGTGTAGGCATGTGTGACACTCTGACCCTTGATCTATGGGCTTTGTGTACTTCTCCAAGGCTTAGCTACCCTTGGTCAAGTTACCCTAGTACCTGATCTTGGTGTCATACAGAGTGGAATAAAACTTAAAAGCATTAGTAACTCTCTTGGTTTATGATGATGTACTTTGAATGGAATTAAAAGACCACAGGTGAAAGTTAAAAATACAAAAGTATTTTTGGACCAAAGGAAAAGGACCACAGGTGAAAGTTAAAAATAAAAAAGTATTTTTGGACCACAGGAAAAGGAACACAGGTGAAAGTTAAAAATACAAAAGTATTTTTGGACCACAGGAAAAGGACCACATGTGAAAGTTAAAAATACATAAGTATTTTTGGACCACAGGTGAGTAAAAAATACATAAGTACTTTTGGACCATAGGTAAAAGTCAAAAATACATAAAGGACCTTTTTGGAGGAAAAGGTAAAAGTAAAAGTTAGAAAAGAATAAAATAATGTTATTGTATTTTTTCTAATTTTGTCCACTTACAGGTGACTCAAGGCTATAAAAGAAGATCAAGCCAATTCATTATTACACACTTGCTCTGACAGGTACAACTACTCAAGGTTGAAGAAGAAAGCTTTGTGATTGTGCCCTAGCATGGATGAGTCTAGCTAGGGCATCATCATCCTCCATTGAAGATAAACCCTAAGTAAGGTTTTCTTATATTTTCTGTCTTAAGGGTTTTTACCAGGTCCTCATCTTCAACCAAGTTTAGATCTAGGGCAGCCACCTTCAGATCTTCAGATCCGGGCAACCATCTTGAGATCTAGGGCAACCATTTTCAGATCTAGGGCAGCCACCTTTAGATCTTTAGATTCGGGCAACCATCTTCAGATCCAGGGCAACCATCTTCAGATCTAGGGCAGCCATCTTCAGATCTAGGGCAACCACCTTCAAATCTTCAGATTCGGCCAACCATCTTCAAATCTAGGGCAACCATCTTTAGATCTAGGGAAGCCACCTTCAGATCTTCAGATCCGGGCAACCATCTTTAGATCTAGGGCAACCATCTTTAGATCTAGGGCAGCCACCTTCAGATCTGGGCAACCATCCTCTAGATCTGGGCAACCATAATTCAGATTCGTACGGTCGGGCACCAGCAGGTTACAGTCGGGCAGTTAAAATAAGATCTGGGCAGCAAATTGAATTTCAGGCAGCCTGAAATTATTGGGTAGGATAGAGAAAATCCTGTTTTTCTGAAGAAGCCCTAATTGGGCAATTTTATGTAATTCTGGAAATTGATCTTCTGTCATTGTGGTTAAACCCAGATTGGGGTTTGAGGAACTTTTTTGAAGAATTTCTAAGTCATCCCATTTACGAGATGAGCTACTAATGCTTTTTGGGGTTATTGTCCTTTGAAGGTTTCCCCAATGAAAAACTCTTGTGTCCATTGTGCTGATGTGATGAATGTGTTTTTACTGCACTTGTCATTTGTTATTTAAGTTGATCTGCAATTTTTTTAAGTATTTATGCTAATGCTAAATTTCAACAGTACTGACTCAATCTGTCAACCGCAAAGCATATATATGGGCTCGTGTTCGTCAAGTACATCAACGAACCAATCATCTGTCTGTATACCGTGGCATCAACTCTCTGAAATAGTATCACACAACAACTTCAACTTTGATGCCATCGGTGTAGCCATAGCCTTACAATTCGACATCTTGAATCTGTTCAGGATCTTTGCTGCATATTTTCCATGGCTAAGGAAAATCTCATCTAGATTTCACCACACCACTAATCCCAAGAATCATGCCAAGATTCTTGAACTCTGAGATCTACTCCCTCTCAGTGAGGGAAGACATCCAATATCACTTTGAGCATATCCCTAGGATACTGAGGCAAATGACCCTTGCTAGATAGAGACTAAGTGATAATGTCTTTCAATTTGTCTCCACAATCCGTGCTATAGTCACTCCCTTTGAATTGGAGCTTCCTTGCTCCCTTTGAAACTAAGCACCATGCCCTCTTTACATCTAGACATCCTGTACTGGAGTGACTGGTATTCTTTTTTGTTGTTGATCTTCTATGTATCCATCTGTGTCATCTCACATCAAATGAGTCTACTGAGATGAGCTTCTTGTTCTCAGGGTCACTATTAACCAAGATCCATCATCTCAAACTCTGCGACAAGTTTCTTATTGGTTTTTGTAATGAGCTTCTTGTCTCATGTTAGAAATAGGCCATCTTCATATAGTAGCTGTTGATTTTTCTGAGCAGCATCGAGAGCCATTCTCTTAGGAGAATGGGGACACTTGGTCCGAGACCATTGTGTGGACTCAACCTAGAGTTGAGTGATCATTCTGTTGAATGATGATATCTGGTACTTGACCATGATATGGACCCAACTTTGCACCGAGGGGACTCAACCTTGAGTTGGGTGACCATTCTGTTGAATGGTGACATCTGGTCCAAGACCACGATGTGGAACCAGTCTAGTAGTGGTAGACTTAGCCTAGTTCTGAGTAGCCATTCATTTGAATGGAGGCACCTCGTCGGTTACCAAGACTCAGCCAAGGGCTGAGAGCCATTCTCCGAGAGAATGGAGGTGCTTGGTCTGTTACCAAGTATTTGACCTAGTGTCAAATTTTGCAGCCTATGGCTGAGGCACCTGGTCTGTTATTAGGAAGGCACTATAAGCCCTTGACCGGGTCTAGGCATGTGTGACACTTTGACCCTAGATCAATGGGCTTTGCGATCTTCTCCAAGGCTTAACTAATTGTTGCCGTCTTTCACACACCTGGGGGGGGACGTGGCAGAAATCTTCAAGCCACTCGGTGTGTCCTTGGGGGTAAGTCTCGAGTCAAGGCTGTCACCTTGTTCTTGACTCCTCCATTTAGGATCAACTCATAACGAAGCCAAGGGGGGTAGACCCTATTAAGTTACTAAGGCAAAATTATTTAGTATGATGATGGTATTAAAGAGTAAGTTCTTTAGGAGTTTTGATTTAACAATTGTAAACAACAATTAACATGATGAGATAATCACAAGTAAGCACGAAATGACACCCAATCACATATAGATTGAAATAAATAAACAGTTGACTAGTGCCTTGAAAATGAAGCGAAAATAATTAAGAGTGCTTGCAAGTGCTAGAATGAATGTTGTGCAGTTGTATCTTGGTAGGTTTTAAATTAATGTGAAAAGATGAGTAAATTAAGTTAGGCAAGGGGACTCCAGATATACCCAGGGGGTACTAGGAGTATGTCCAAAACTAAACCTTCACGGCTACCCTGCAAGGAATATGTGGGCTGAATGGAGTCTATGAGACTGTTGTTCATAATGCACCCGAAGGTGTAACAGAGATCGGCACCTCGAGGTCACTTTTTAAGGAGCTCCCGCTTCCTTTGGGTATTTTGCCACCGTTTACGGTTTGATCGAGGCGTTGGATTTTCGCCTGATGGTGGTTGATTGGGTAAGGCGAAGACTAATTAAACTAGTCACTCACGTTGCTTTTGATGCAGTTTGACTGATTGGACGAACCGCAGCCAAGTGCAGAGCATACACACCGGAGTCTTGTCAATTTTAGTAAATTTTAAGGGCATGTTCTTGTTAAAAAGAAGACCCTCTAGGAATCTCTTTCGGTCCAAGTGGACCTCAATCGGGAAATCAAGGAGGGGTTAATTTTACTGCTTGCACGTGAAAAAATAACAATGACAGTAGAATCAGAGATATACAACACCGGTTTTCTAATTAGTCCTACCATGCATCTCTTTCTCCTTTTGGGTCAATCGGGAAGTCGTGGGGTAAGTAGTATGATTACTTTAAATTCAAAATATGGAATAATGAAAAATGTTATCAAAGTATGCAATCTTGCATAACAAGACTAAGCTAGAGCAAAACGGTAAAAAATGCAAAAAAGTGAAACGGATGCGGATCCCCCCTGGGGGGATGGGGAGTGGGCTCGAAAGAGCCTACTCGAAATGATTTATTATTATTATTATTGGTTACAATATCAGCAAACTAAATTATGCACTTTGGTCTTTGTTATCTGGGATCCAAAGGCTTACAACAAGCTTGTAACAAGCTAAACTAAAATTACAGCGGTGGGGGAAGCCTCCGGGAAGCTCTGGTTCGCCCAAGAGTCGGAAAACGGGCAAAATCTCCTTCTTTTGTTTGTTAAGCCTGCTAAAAAACAACGAGCAATTAAAATCAAATGTGCCCAAAAACACTTTAAAAGTGTTTTGGGTCACCACGCTAGTTACCGAAAAAAAACTAAGTAAAAAATTGTTAAAAGGGGCTAATCTAGTTTTGCAAAAAGGAACCAAGGAAAGCTTTCCTTGGGATCTTGGCTTGCTGTTTGGGCAGCTAATGAGATATGCACTTTTCTTGCAGAATTTAAATCTTTAAAGAACGAAAAAAGAAACTACCTTATGCGCAAGCTTTAGATCTATGATTTAGGTACTTGCAAAAAAGGAAATTTCTACACCTAGATCTATCTTTATGAAATGATATTCTTTATGAAATTACAGATCTAAGCAACAAGACTCTTATGAACTAGATCTAACAATATATAATCAATTCTTAGAACTAGATCTGATCATAAGAGGAAGGAACAGGTAACTAGAAGAATGATTTTAATAGAAAGGAGGAAGAGAAGGGGAAAGGCCCGTTGTTGGATGGATCTGCAATGGAAACTTGTTAGTGGAATACAGAGGGGCAATGCCTTCACAAAAATGTTGGATGTACAGTGGAGTCAAACTAGATCCACAGCTCGTCCAATCCTTGCTACCTGAAAGTTAAACACACAATCCTGCACGAAACCTCATGAGATCTGGATATATATATGAAAAAGAGACAAGAATTAGATGCAAATAAATTTATTAAACATGTATAATCTAGATCTTCAAACATATATGCTATGAGATATAGAAAAACAAGTAACCTTACTTGCCCAACTATACTCCTATTGATTCAGCGGAATCGTTCAAGCCAGACAGGGTTCAGATGCAAAAATTGAGAGAAAAGCCGGCAACATCAATAGCCGCAAGACAATGCTTAATCCACACACATGAGGGCATTACACCATTTGGCCTCCAAAGCTTCTTTATTTCAACAATCAAAAGATTACAACAATATTACATTAGCAAGCTCTTCAATCCAACTCTCACTAGCTTGGAAGAGGAAATGGCTGCTTTATTTATAGCAAAAACAGGAAATCTAGCCCAGGGGGGTGCAATTCCCAAGGAGAGAGAGACTGGAGCTACATGTGGAGTGAATCTGAGCCTGATCTGAGTCTATTTGAGTCTGATCTGAGTCTCACTGAGTGCAACTGTCCATTGAAGAGCTGATCTGACTGACACCTCAACCTGCTAACTGAAACATCCACCAAAACTCATCCAGATGAGCCCACACATGTGGAGGAGAGAGGGAGGGCGCAATTTCCAAGATTGCATGCATAAATGTACTCTCTGTTCAGCCTAGATCACCTCCTTCTGTCAAGGGATGGTAAGATCCAGTCAATCCCAAGCCGATGAGACTGATTTCAGTCAAAATGGAGCAAATCCCAATGATTTAGGATTTGGGGTTTTCTCCATTATTTAAGTAATTTATTAATTAAATAATCAATATTTGATTTTTAGGGATTTTTGACCTGAGTGATGGACAAATCACTCAAAACTTAGAAAAAGTGGGTTTATGGGTTTACATGGTGCTCTTAGCTTGAAAACGAGCACCCCCATGACTAAAACTGATTTTCGAGCCCACTTTTATTACAAAACCAATTTTTCCAATTAGACTATTAAAAAATAGCCTAAGTTTTGTGGAAAAATAAAAAAAAAAACTTAAAAAATTTAAAAAAATATAAACCTAAGGGGACTTAGACTTGTTCATATGACTCGACCATGATGCCTAGCATGTTTATACATTGACACATAAACTCTAATAACGTCAATAGGCCTAAATGCCAAGCCGACCACCCCAACTTTGGAGGTATTGAGTGAAAAACTCAGAAATTATCAGTCGTTTATTCAACAACCAATAATAACCAAGGGAAAAAACACCCTGGGCTGATCAGATTGACAAATAAAGTCTAAGAGATCGAGTCTTTTACAGACACTATCATGCTAGAACATCTTATTACAACTCCCCTATGGGGTATGAACATGTGATATAGTACAACAAGCACTTCCCAGAAGCACTTCCGAAGGTCTTCTGAAGTCCGAACAAATCACCTTTGTCCTGTTCACCAGGCTCACTTGGTAAAAAACCACTAAGTACAACTTAGGTGGTAACACTACCCTTGGTTAAGACACCTTAGTACCCGATCTTGGTGTCACACAGAGTGTGAGATAAAAGCATTAGTAATTCTCTGTGTTTATGATGATTTACTTTGAGTGGTGATGAAAGACCACCTTGACCACATGTGTTGACCACAGGGGCACTTGAAGAAGGCTAAAACAAAAGTCAAAGATACTTAAAGACCTTAGTACCACTAAGGTGTAAAAGTGAAAGTGCAAAAAGACCTTTAGTACCACTAAAGACAAAAGTCAAAATTAGAAAAGAATAAAATATTATTATTTTGATATTTCTAAATTTGGTCCACTTACATGTGACGCAAAGGATATAAAAGAAGGTCAATCCATTTCATTATTACACACATTTGCTCTCTCAGGTACAGCTGCTCCAGCTGAAGTTTTTCATAGATTATTGAAGAGAAGGACAATTACTATGGTGCCCTAGCATGGATGAGTCTAGTTAGGGCATTCACAATTATTTTGGCAAACCCTAAGCTAGGGTTTTACAGCTGCTGCAAGTTTATCTATTTTTTGTGAGCTAGGGTTATCAACTTAACTCCCTCTTCATCTCTGGGCAACAGATATCTTCACTCCTTCTCTCACCAGGCATCTGCAAGGGTTCACAGGAAGCCCTAATCTCCATGGGCTACCCCTCGTTTTCTTCATCGTGAGGGTCCAGCCCTTTTCTTCACCCGCGGGCAACCTTCACAGGCTTACCCGTGAGGGTTTTAGCCTACGACCAACCCTCAGGTAGCCTCCAGGCATACCCATGAGGGCTGTAGTAGCCACACATACCTCTGGGCTGCCTACCCATGAGGCATCTGCAGCAGCCTGCAAAGTTATCGGGTCTGCACAGGCCCTCGGGCAGCCTACGGGCCAGCCCTAAAGGCCTCGGCTTGGGTATTCTGCCCTCCGGGCAGTAGTAGGGCTGCACAACAAAGCAGCCGGGCAGAGGAACAACCAGGCGGGGCAGAGCAAAGCTGCCAGGTAGGATCTCGGGCAGCATAGCAGGGCAACAGGGTACAACAAGGCAACAATACAGACATGTACAGGGTAGCCAATACAGGACAGAAGGTATGGGCAACAAATTTGAGTAGCCTGCTAATTTGAGCAGGAGAGAGAAAAAATAGGGCAACAAGCCCTAATTTGTGAAAAAGCCAATTTGGCATTTTTTGTGTGAAAAGGATTATCTTCTGTAATTGTGGAATTTTGGAAAAATCTCAGTCATCTCATTTACGAGATGAATTACTAATGCTTTTGGGGTTTTTGTCCTTTAAAGGTTTCCCCAGTGAAAAATCTTGTGTTTAATGTGTTGATGTGATTGATGTTGTTTATTGCACTCGTCATTTGTTTATGTTAGGCTGCAAATTTTAAAAGTTAATGCTAATGCTAAAAATTCAATAGTAGCAATATCATTGGTCTCCCATTCTCAACTTTGTAGTAAAGGTTGGAATCTGCTTTACTCTTGGTAAAGCCCAAGCTCGTCAGAAAACTATCAATCCTGCCATACCACATCTTGGGTGCCTGCTTCAATCTGTACCGGGCCTTTCTTTCAACTTGCACACATGTGTCTGTCTGTCATGTGTCTCAAATCTCAGTGGCTGCTCCACCTACACTTCCTCTTCTACTACACCATTCAGGAAGACTGTCTTCACGTCCATTTGGTGTACCTTCCACTTCATCACTGTAGCAATCGTAAGTATAGCTCTAATCGAAGTGTATCTTGCTACAGGTGCAAATGTCTCCTCATAGTCAATTCCTTCTTTTTGGGAGAAGCCATGAGCCACAAATCTTGCCTTGTACCTATGTAGTATGCTTGATTTCGTAAATCTTCTTGAATATCATAGCTGAACAGTCGTCTCTTGTTTTTTAGAACAAGTCTCATCATTCTTCTCTTGTAGGTGATTGTACACGATCTTTCCTACAAGTCAAATTTAGTTGCATGATTAGAAACATTTCATAATTTTCAAAACATATAAATATTGACAAATTCTTATGCATAATGACATAGGTCACACAATCATGTAACTATCTTAGCCAATGCTTCAACACAACACTCATCCATATTCCGTATACATATGGTAACTTGCTAGATGCCTTCCATCTCTACAAGAACATTGTTATCACCAACCTTGTAGTTGCCTATGTGAAGTGGATCTAGGATGGATGGTAGAGGGGCAAGCAACTAAGGAGATGGAACCAAGACTGCCCAGACTCCCAAATGGATGGCTGTCACGCCAATCAAGGCAGCCTTCACTTTATGTGTCTTAGTCCAAGATAACAAAGGGGGAGACCCGGATCTACTCCTGACAGGAGAGATCCAACCTAGACACCAGATTAGATCAAATGGACTTGAGGTATGTAAGGTGTAAGGTAGTGGAGACCCTAGATCTATGGATGAAGTCACGAGGTGAGTCAAGGCTTTGGACCAAGGTTTTGGAGGTTTGAGGTTCGATTCAAGTTGAGACACAGGTGACCTATATGGTAAAGACTAGATCTGGGGTTGAGGTACTAGCAACAAGTGAGGATATCCGTTGCCTTGGGAAACGTAACCAATGTAGGGAGGGCAAGGACAGGATTGGGGCTATCTAGTACCGATGAATAGACTAGGTGACAGGTATGACAATAGCAAAGTACCCGAGTCATCAAGGAAAAATCAGATTGCAAGGTAAAGAGGCCAAAGAGGGGCTAGCGCTAGGGTTGGAGATCAGTGCCTTGTCAGATTTAGGGCAATGGAGTCACTATCTGCCCAGCATTGGAAGAGACCCACATGGGAGATGCCTCGATCTACAGACCCAGAAAGGTACTTGGCCATAAAAGTCAGTTTATGGGAGAAACTAGCAGCAAGGTGGCTAGCGCTAGGGTTTGGAAGGGTAGATCCTCAGATCTAGGACAATCTGGAGACCACCAGCTTAGTGTTGGAGGAGAAATGGAATGAGGATGACTTGATCTACAAACCCAAGTTGGAAAAATGCTGGAAAAATCAAATCTGGGAAAAAGTCAGAAAAATGATGAGGTGCACTAGGGTCCTGGAAGATAGTTTCTCAGATCTAGGGCCACTTGTCAGCATCTAGCTTAGTGTTGAAGGTGATTTGGAGAGAGGAGGACCCGATCTACAAACCCAAGAAGGAATTTTGCCAGAAAAATCAAATCTTGGAAAAAGTCAGAATTTCGATGAGGAGCGTTGGGGTTTGAGCAGACAGTTTTCCAGATCTAGGGAAAACCAGCCACTTTCAGATCAGCGTTGAGGGTGAAATGGGGAGGGGAAGACTCGATCTACAAAACCCAGCAGTGGTTTGTCCAGAGATTGAGCGGTTTATTTTTTAGTATTTTTGGTTTTTTATTATTTATGGAATTTTCAGTAAAATGAAGAAAAGCATGAGTCCATGGATTGAGATCCGGAAGAAAGGAACTAATCTGCAGATCTTACCTGGAAATCCTTGTAGATGTCTTGAAGGTGATGATCCCTGCTATCCCAATCATTTTGAGAAGACCTGTGTGATTTCTAAGCCCATCGTTTTGCTCCGTGACTAATGCGCCCTCTTTCTTGCACAAGCAAACGTCAACAATATCAGATTTACTGTGTCATGAGAAAAAGACGAGATATACAGAAAAATAACAAGATGTAATCATAGATCACAACGAAGCTAATGAAAACCCCCTGTTACAAATGAAACCAGTCCAAGCGAGTTGTCGTCCCCCTGTAAAAATGCCTAAGTGAATTCGTCCTCCTGTAGAGAAGACAACGATCTCGAAAAATACAGATCTCACACAATTTTCCCGAATGCTAGGAAGCAAAAGACTTTCCAATCACCATCTAAGAACACCAGATGCAAAGGAGATCCAAAAAATATCCACAAGAAAAGTTTTTCTATTAATCAGATCCAAGAGCCAAAGACCTTACAAATGCGAAGCTCTCTCCTTTAAATAAGAACGAGAGGACCAAAATCCTAACCACTTTCAAAACGAGTGGCTATGATTAAAAGATATAAATGTTCTAATCAATGGTTGAGATGAGCTCAACATATAATACATGGATCAATATAACCATAAAGTACCAAAGTGGACTAGATCACCCAAAAAGAGGGTACCCCACTCAACAAGAAATAAATGAAGCACATGGTGGGTCCATGGAGTGTTAACTAAATTCCTCTGGGTGTCCCCATGGCACAATAAAATAATATAATATTTTAATTTTTGACTTTGTGTCTCCTTGAGGAAATCGTGAGCCTCCCAAAAGCCCCAGAAAATAATATAAAAATGCACCGAAAATAGGTGTGGGCCCAATCAGGTGTTGCAATTGCTGGAGAAGGTGCGGAGGACATCACACTCATCATCATGACTCATCCCATGTCATTTCCTTGCCTCAGTAGCACAAATCGATTTCTTCAGTGGCCATTTAATCATTTTTTAATATGCCTCGAGAAATGTGAACCTGCGAAAACAGCCTCCTAGGGTGCCTACGTTGTCAAACTAAGCCACCCAGGCTCTCTAGGATAGGGGTACTATGGTACAATCAAGTGGCTGCACCCCCTATGCCCCATACAGCGCCCTAGGAGATCCAATAAAAACATCTCCCTGCTCAGACACATCATCCAGTGAAGCAAAACTGCATCAGAAGGTTAAAATGAGCCTGATCATCTCTGCAAGTGCCCGGAATTGATAACAAGCTGTCTCATTAGACTCAGAGAGTCCAAATCCATCTAGGGTATATACTCATACCCTTTCCAGGTCTCTACTTGATCATCAACAATATCCAATAGACAAAATAATACCCTGTAAATGATCAGATAACCAATATAACTTAGGTTGACATCCATATGTTGCAAGTGTTCAAAGCAAGGTTACTTGGAAGCGGAAGCGGGAAGCGGGTGCGGAAGCGGAAGCGGGAAGCGCCTTTTTCAAAAGAATCCGGTTAGGAAGCGTTTTCGGAAGCGTTTTTTTAAAAATATATATTTTTATATATTTTGATAACAAAAGCACCTAGAACATTGAATTAGTTATGAAAAGCATAAAAACATGATATAAACCATGTTCCATATTCATAATACCATATAACATCATTAATCAATCATTAATGATTCAATCATCTAGTAGTGAATTCGTCAACCATAGGTCCAATATCCAGATTCCATATTACATAACATCAACATTTAAGCTTCAAATTTTAACATCAACCATGAAATGAAAGTTGAATCAATTCAATTTCACGAAGCATCATAATCATTGATTCATTACCAATAATGCAAAGTTGAAAACATTGAACTTCAAAAGTAGGTTCAACTTCAAACTTCAAACTTGAATTGCCATGTAATGTTTACAAAATGTCAAAATATACCATAATAAGTTATAACTATAAAAGAGTCAATGTTCTAGAAAATGTAAGGTACTGCAAACAAGAAAAAACAAGAAAAAATCTAATGTTTCCTCTTGCCACGAGAAATTTCTAATTTCTTTTCCCGTGGCCTATGAACAATGGGAGTTGTATCATCTCCCCCTGTAGCTCGTGAAGCTAGAGCTGCTGAACCACGTCCAACACCTGCACGCCCCCCACTCACTGATGCGAATGGAGGTCGTGAACCTGAAGGCAAAGCTGGTGCATCGGATGGGAACAAGCTACAAGTTGACGGTGGCATTGCTGCTGCTGCTGCTAGGTCATCTTCCTCGCCCAAAAGCTCTTGCTCCAAGCGCTCTAAAGTTAAGGATCCATCCTCCAAGTTATGCTCCTTCGGATTGTTGTCCCAAGTGACATATGATCTATCAGTTTTGGCCTGCTCACAGTAATGACTCAACAACCTCAAGTTGTAATGTACATAAACCAAGCTTTCTGCCCGGTTTTCATTTAATCTGTTTCTTTTCACGGAGTGTATGAAGCTATAGGTGCTCCAACACCTTTCTGCAGAGGAACTGTTAACCACCTGTGAAAGCACTCTCATTGCCATTTTATACAAGCGCGGGCATGGTGAGCCATACATGGTCCACCATTCCATAGAAGACACCCTATCTCGATCTCTTTTTGCATGCAAAGTACCAAACGGACCAAGCTCACTAAGGTATTTGCTTAATTCATTGCGCAAATAGTCACATTCATCGAGATCACTAACCAACTTATCTATAGCAGTCATGTACCCAGCCTGTACCTCTAAATCTGTGTGAGGCTTTTTCCTTTCCATACCCCCAGGTGCTGGTTTGGCCAACCAAGATGGAGAATAATGTTTAGGTGTTAATACATATGCCAAGGCATGCAGTGGAACGTTGAGATGGTCCCACCTTTTGACCACTTGTGCGTGAATATGCTTATACAAAATGGGATCTTTCGGATCAACAATGTCTTTTATTTGGCCCAGCATGCTATCCATTTGCTCATACACCTCGCCAATCACCGGCTTATCTGTATTTGCAAACCGAATCATGTAATAGACGGGCTTTATAAATTGCAAAACATACTTGACATTTTTCCAAAATGCAGTATCAAGAACGGTGTCCTCCACCTCCTGAAATTGACGCCTGTCAGATGTGGATGTAGCTCTATCTTTCAAGACCTGCCATGATTCACTTGATACCATGCTAGCCAATGCCTCTCTTACCTTCAAAAGGCGCCTGAAGGTGAGGTAATAGCTAACAAATCTAGTCTTTCCTACCTTCAATAGCTCCAACTTTGAGTGAGTGCGAAAAATGCCGTGGGCATTGCTATGATTGGTAATAAATCTTATCATGTGCTTGCCCTTTTTGTACAATGCACCAATCCATCTGTAATCATTCTCCTTTGTCTTAATAATGTCATGCATCAAAAGGTTCAACACGTGAACCAAACACCTAGACCAAAATATGTTGGGGTATTTATTTTCAATGATTGCTCCTGCTGATTTGCAATTAGCAGCGTTATCGGTTATGACTTGAATGACATTG
>LPNX010916525.1:0-41657 GCA_001517045.1 Pseudotsuga menziesii | reverse complement strand
TATATATATATATTTTTAATTGAAACGGTTAAAAAATTTTTATTATTAATTTTGTTTTGAAAGAATAACGATTGGGCCTCAGCCTAAACAATAAGAATTACATGGAGTTTTAACTCACTTATCCTTGTTACATTCTCTCTTGACATTTCCAGAAATCAGAAGCAAACCAACTACAGAATACATAAAGTCAAAGGAGCTTCAACATTCTTTCTGAATACTCCTTGTGTCAAACTGCATCCCTCATTAGCTTTTGCATCTGTTTCCCTATTCAAACTGCGAAGAATGTGGAAAGAAGCAATAGAAGAGAAGGAATGTAGTGACCCCCGCAGCCGGTGAAGAGTATTACTGATAGCCGGATTGTTAAAATAATCCTCAGAAATTTAGCATCTTTATTAAAATTTCTGAGTCACCGAAGACTTGAAGAGCCGTATTTCCATGTTCCTGCGCCATCTGACATCCTTTGAACAATCCAAGAATTTCTGCCTGGTTGTTTGTATTTTGTCCTAATCCTCAGCTGAAACTGTCTTTAACTAATCCGTTATGGGAGTAAATCACCCCACCTGCACCTGAAATTCCTGGGTTTCCTTTGGAGGCACCATCGAAGAAGATTGTTACTTTTCCTTATTTTCTCCACCAGTCTTGGAATTCTAAATTAGACATTCGTATGTTCCAAGCAGGGTTATAGATTGGACAAGCTAAATTCTTCTTCCTGTTCCTATCCCGTATCAGCAAAGATCCCAACCAACTTCTTTCTTCAATTGTAAGAGAGGTGTCGGGCTCAAACGAGTAATTTCCAATGCTCCAATTAAAAGAGCCTTGGCTTTGGCAACAACAGACAGAGGAGAGTGCTTGGAATTATTAAAATCCAGATCATTTCTCACCAGCCATAGCTTCCAGCAAATTAATTTGGGGATGGAGAGCCATACATGATTCCACAAACTGTTACTGTTCAACACCCGCGAATACTGTGTTTCAAAGTGGAGAAAAGAGCGATGATAGAAATCTGAGCAGGAACGGTTGCATTAAGTCCCCGAAGCACTAACGCTCAAACCGATTGAGCAAAAGCGAAGTCCACAAACAGGTTATTTGAGTTTTCATAGGCGTTACGACACATAGTACACCTATGGGGGCCTTGTTGTCCGCTGAATGCACACCTGCAACAGAAATCTAATGAAAGCTGTCTCCTCACTTGAGAAAGTGGGAGAGGTGTGGCCTTGGGGGCAAGCACAGAGCCGGGTACTGTCACCTACTCCTAGCTCCTCTGTTTAGGCTAACTCCTAACGAAGCCAAGAGGGGCAGTCCCTAACAAAGAGTTTCTATGGCTCAATGTTTTAAATGTTTTTTTTTTGGTGGTTGCAGATGTGGATGGGTGTTGTTTAGGAGTTTTCTGATGGGAAGATCACAGTTTTAACTTTAAAAAATTACAAAGATATGCTTGCGGGATTTAAATGAAACACAACACTGATTGAATTAAGCAAAAGCATCCATAATGATAAGATATTGAACAATACACTTGAGATATGAAAATACAATAATAATAGACCAGTGTCTTATCCAATGGGCATGGAGTCAAAAATTGTAGTGCTGGGATGCTTGATACAAGAGTTCAATGTTTGTGCGATCGTTTTGCAAATGCTCTTTGTAAATTTTATCAAGTTTTAGTGATCTTGGATTATTAAGGCTGAGAGAACAAGGTATCAAAGTCCAATCGGAAAAAGTATTTTAAGTTGTTCCGTTCGAGACCTGTCGGCCTGTCCAGTATCTCGGGCTAGGTGTTCGGAGAAATTAACTAGCAAGCTGAGAAACTTAGACAACGGGGGGTTCCGACGCCCTTACTGAGAACAACTCGAATGCTTTTGACAATGTCGGTGCGTTGGTTGTGGGGGTGAATATTTTATTATGTTATCACTTGCAAGATTAACAAATCCGATCACTGTTTTGAGTACGAGTCCAACTTTTCAGGGTCTGCAGAGCATACTAGGTGAGGGATAGAAACAAAGTAAATTTTAAATTGGGAAATGTGAGTTGGAATGATTTTATTATTATGAGCACACAGTTCAACTCTCCGACAGAGAACGCTCTTGACTTCGTTTTATGACGGAAGTTCAAGAGACTTTTGCTATTCTATATGCCTAATGCAAGGAAAATGCAAATCTAACTATGCTCTCCAACAGAGAGTGCTCTTGACTTGGGTTATGGCAAGTTCAAGAGACTTTGGTTTATTGTAAGAGGCAATCAGATTGTAAATATGAAACCACGTGATAGCTCAAATAAAGTAGAAACTAATCTAGCAATTAGTATTCTAAGCAAAAATTAAACTAATCTAGGTACTTGAAGCAAATCTAAGCTAAGAACACACAAGACACTCTTCCCCAAATGGGGAAGAAACACAAACTATGGGAGGCTTTATTCCACTTAGCCTTATTTTATTAATCAAATACAACTTTTGAGGATTTTCAACCTTGGAATTAGAAATGAAGATGGTAGAAGTGACTTTTAAAAGGGCTCTTAAGAGCTTTACAAAAAAGGAGAGTGTTTAAGTCTTCATGGTTTTGATCTTGGTTTCAAATCTCCTCTTGGTTTTGCAATCTTCTTTTTCTCTTTGATAATCTCTTCTTCTTCTTCAAGTCCCCTTCTTGAGTTTGCTTTTGCTCAAACCTACAACACAATGCAAATCACACTACAAGCACCCTCTAGCATTAGTCAAATCAAATGAAAAGGAAACTAGAAGCAACTAAGATCTAAGTATGAAATTGAAATTTTTTGTCGTTTTGAAGTAAGAAAACTAGGAAAAAGTACATGCAAAAAGAGTAAAAAGAAGGCTAAAATAAGATGAGGAAACAGGGCAGCCAACAAAGGAGTTGGATGGCTGCAAAAAAAAGAAAAAGGGGCAGCCAAGTATGAGAAAAGATGGCTGCAAAAAGATGAAGAAAAAAAGGCTCGAAGAAAGACAAAAAGTGGTTGAAAAAGTGCCCAAAAGGGCTGAAAATTGAGGTGAAAAATGGCAGCTAACCAAGAGAAATGTTGGCTGCAAAATAATGAGGAAAAGAACAGCCACACAAAGGAAATGATGGCTGCAAACAAGAAGACAGTTGGCTGCAAAAATTGAAGGAAGAGAGGCAAAATAGAAGAGCTAAGGAGAAGGAAAAAATTGAGGGGAGGAAACAAAAAAAAACGAAAGCAAGAAAGGTGTTTTAGGGCTTCTAAGGTAACCAAGTTTTAAAGTAGTTTGTAAGATGGAACTTGAAGCAAACCAAACCCTTAGTGCCTTCTTCTTGAAATAATCCAAGCTATGTAGATCCCGAAAAGAAAACCAATGTCAAACAAACAAGCTTGTGATTTTGAAGACGAGCTAGATGCAACTGAGCTCACACCCTTCTCCAAGATGGCAAATCCTGTCCAAAATCAGACCACTCAAACAACCCAGTGAGATCAATCAACTAGCATGCTAAGCATATAAAGATTCATCAACATTAATACAACTGAATATTTCTTGCTCAGGAAATCTTGATCCAATAGCATAATCAACCAAATTATCAACTGTAAATGGGAGATTTTACGTTCTATATAATAGACTTCTAAAACCAATTGATTGGATCACACATAAGCATTTGAATTGAAACATATGGAAAGCATTCACCTCACAAAGTTCATTCACCACTAGCACCAAGTCGCATGGACCTCCAAAGTCTTGATCTTATTCCAAATAATGAGCATAAAGCAATTACAAAATTCTACAAAGTAAGTTTACAACAAAGGATCCATCCTAAGAGAGAGCAAAGCAACTCTATATTTACAAAAACTAAGCCCCCGAGGGCAATTAATGAAACAGAGATCACGCTCAGTGTAACTGAGTGATCTAGAGCGAAAGATGGGTGACAGCTTGAGTTGATTTCCAGTTGAGGTGGTGAAGCTGGCGCCACCTCTCATGAGATCTCTCCACGCCTGCCCTGGAGATGCCGAAATGCAACACGTATGGCAATAATTGAGATAGTGTGACCAACCTCGAAGGCAATCACGCCGAGGATAAAATAGATGTGGATCCGACCTGGCTCACCCTTCAATCAAGACGCCAAGCAAACCTAACCTCAACCGCCAGATCCAAACGCCAATCAGCTTCATCCCATTCACGCAAATCCAAATCTGTACGGATGCCATGGCATGAGGAAGGTGCGAGACTTAGGATAGAGGTACATGATAATATGAGATCGCATGATGTGATGAGGTCACTCCATTTTTAAGTTGGAAAAATTCCAAAGTATCTCATCCTCCAATCGTGACTTTTATGTGATATCACCATGGTGGGCGCATGCATTCTTTAGACATGTCATGCTTGGCCCAAAACTTTACAATACAATGAATCTTTGCCAAGGGATGAAGTCGCTACCAGTCTTGGACCAATGTTATACCATTTAAGATTTGATTTCATTAACGTGGAGGAGGTCCACCCCAATCCCATTCGCTAGCCTCCAACAACATCATCACATGCTAGCATGACTCTTCCCCTCCATGAGTTGATGTCACCACTCCAAAGAATTAAATCATAGCCACACCATGGAATGATTTGTTTGGACCATGGTTTAAAAATAATATAAAGTTTTTTAAGTGGGGAGGGGTCCACCCTCACCCACTCACCATTTCTCCACATAAGCGTGAGTCCTTTCCTCACCCTCACGTCACCCTTCATTTAATTTAATTCAAACTTCAAACTTAAACCAAAGTTCTAACTCACATCATATGGAAAAGGGTCGTAAGTTACTTGGACCCACATGCCAAGTCATCCCCACCAATAAAATATTAGTTTTGACTTTGAATTTTAACTTTTCTAAATTTGGACTCTAGTGCATTTTGTCCAAATTTAGCATTAAAATGCCACTCTGATGCTCAGTTAGCCGAATACTGCCTTACGGGGTGCTCCGACTGCCGGGATGATGGTGAAAGTGGCCCCTAGGGTAAAGATGCTACTCCGAGCTTGAAAATGAGCCCAACCATGCCAAAAATGGACTCCTGATCACTCTTTTTTTTACATTTGAATTTTCTCATTTAAACCATTAAAAAATGGCTTAAAAACGGAGAAAAATTTATTTTTCTCGAAATCAAACGAAACTCTAGGGGGACCTAGTACATGTTCATACGACTCAATCGAAATGCCTAGCATGATGAAGAACATTGACATGAAGGCTCTAATAACCTCCGAAGGCCGAAACATCAAGACAACTACCCCGGTTTTGGAGGAGCGAGTGAAAAACTCGGAAATTATTGGTCGTTTGTTCAACAACCAGTAATAACCAAGGGAAAAAACACTCTGGGCTAGTCGGCTTGATGCCCAAGTCCGGGAAGCCGAGCCTTTTATAAAACTTTAATGGCTAGGACATTTTTTACATTTTCCCCAAGGGGGTATGAACATGTATTTTACAAAAAATAAAAAGTTCAGCCAAAAACTGGCTAACTCTGGAACACACTGAACCTCTGAACTCTGGAGATGAGCATTCATCATGCTCGATAACTGGCGGCTCAATAGGAAGTTCAACTATTGTACAAAATAGTTGGTAACAGGCCTAAAATTACACGCTTAGCTAAATTTTCACCTGTCAAAACTCTTCTCTGCATGAGCACCCATGTGAAAAAATTGACCTTAGGCAGCCCGTGAGCTACCCAAACGTGCTTCCAAATCGAATGGTTCAGAATTTGGGTATGAACCGGCTATAAAGCTGCAAAGCCAAGAGCCGATGTGTAATATCTTGTCTTCCCCCAGCTCCAACGATCAACGACATGGAGGTTGATAGGAGCCATTCCCTTCAGCGAATCCAAGAGCAGTTGTTTTTGGTGCAACAAGTGAACAGGGAGCGCTGGGAAAATCCATTCCATCGAATTCCCTTATTATCCCAAGAGGAGATGTCAGTGAGCTTGACCATTCCATGCTGCGTAAGCCACTCTTGGATAGGAAATAATTCAGGAATGTTTTCAAGAGGTGGATTGCCCAATATTTTATCAGACCAGATCGTAATCTGTTTGCCATTCCCAGGGATGCGGCTTAATTGTCTTGGAAGAAATCAAAACATTGTCTGCAGAGAGTCCATAACAGAGTGCCTTTTGGAATGCTGGCAATCTGAAGGTTTCTTAGTGAAGCACCGTTAAGATATTTTCTTTCGAAGGAGCTGACTTATAGGATGGGAGCTATTGGAATAGAGGTTCCAAAGAACCTTACCACCAAGAGAAAAATTGACGATACCTGGATCTCGCATATTGAGACCACCTTTCAACAATGGTCTTTTCACAATATCCCATGGAACTAGATGGAATTTCCTCTGGTTTCCTTTGCCACCCTGTCACAGGAAATCTCTGAACAGTTTCGAAACCTGCTCCATGATTGCCTTTGGAGCAAGGAGGAAAGAAGCTTGATAGATAGGAATAAAAGACAGAACAAATTTGATGAGGATTAACTTACCAGCATGATTAAGCCAATGCCCTCCCCATACTATAATCTTGGCTTTAATCTTGTTGATAACATCGATCCAAAGAGAAGATCTGTTGAAACCCAATGTTAAGGGTAAACCGAGATAAATGATTTTATCCCATGAAGCAAACCCAGAAAAACCCAAAAATCGAGCAATGCGAAGAATGGTTTGTTCATCAGTATTCCATCCGTAAACAACACTTTTTCTTTTGTTAACCAGGGCTCCTGAGATGGTACAAAAACTTTGAAGAATATCCTGCAAGACCTTTGCGATTCTCAGGGAAGCTCCTCCCAGAAGAAGAGAATCATTAGCAAACAATGCATGGTTGATTGGTTCTATTCCTTTCGTCAATCGAATGCCCGGGATTGTCCCAACATTTCGTTCAACAGTCGGTTTCATGCTCAATGAATCTGCTAGCATAATGTACAAAAAAGGAGATAGCGGGCAACCTTACCTTATCCCCCTAGTTGCTTGAAAATATGAGGCAGGCCTCCCATTTACCAACGAGGCTATCCATGGTTTTTCAGTACAAGCTTTGATTAAGTTAACAAAACTGACCTGAACCCAAAAGAGAGTAAAACTTTATAGAGAAAGGAGAGTTTCACCCGATCAAATGCATTGGACATGTCCAGTTTAATTAGCATTCCTTGCTCCTTCTGATGAAAGCTAGAGTGCATGGCTTCCTGAACAAGTATCACGTTGTCCAAAATATGTCTCCCTTTGATGAAGCCACCTTGGCTGGGAGAGATAATCTTATCTAACAGAGGTTTTATTCTGTTGGCTAGGAGTTTCGAAAGAATTTTGTAGGAAGCATTACATAATGAAATAGGTTTGAATCTATTAAAGGAAGCCAGATTCACTTCTTTAGGGATTAAAGCAAGGAAGGTGGAATTGGTACTTCCTCCCACTTTGGCCTTTTGCTGAAAGGCTTTAACCATTCTAAATAAATCATTCTTTATGATGGTCCAACTGACTTTGTAGAAATGAAATGGAAGACCATCCGGGCCTGGAGCTTTATCGGATTCCATAGCCCACACCACTTGCTGATTTCCTCCTTAGTAAAGGGCGTCATTAGATTTACATTATTCTCCTCACTAACCAAAGAAGGCATATGAGAAAGAAAATCAAAAGTGAACTCCTTATTTCCAATCCCATCCTCTGTATAAAGATGCTGGAAGTAGATATCAACAGCTTCTTTGACTTGACCAAAACCTTTAAAAACAGTCCCATCTGCTGAGGTGATTTTTGAAATATGATTTTGGGAGATACGGGCTCTGTACTGGCGATGAAAGAAAGTTGTGTTACGGTCTCCAGAATTTAACCACAGACTTTGAGACTTGAGCCTCCAATATTCTTCTTCATGTCTGAAGGATCGAAAGGAAACAAATTGAGCTGCTTGCTCCTTTTCCAAAGTTTGAATAGTTATGTCACTGCTCTCGAACTCCATCTGTAGATCTGCTAACTGTTGCACAACCACTTTTCTCAAAGCATGGGAGAATTGGACGGACATTTAACCCACTCTTTCAAGGCTAATTTGGTAGCTTTTAATTTCTGCTCCCAGACATAGCTAGGAGACCCAAAGATTGAAGTGGACCAAGCCTTAGCTACAACTGCCAAAAAACGGTTTTGCTCAATCCACCGAGGACTGAAATGAAACAAAACCGGGCCCAAGTTTTCTTCCTCATCCAGCAGCAAGAGGATGGGTTTGTGATCCGAGGTAAGTTTTGGGAGAATTTTTGAAGAAACTATTTTCTTGTCCAGTAAAAAGGAGCTCTGAACTAAAAACCTGTCAAGACGGGCTGAAATGTGAGCAATGCCTATTCTATTATTAGACCATGTATATAAGCCCTTCTTGGGTTTAAATCAATAAGATCCCACAACTTGATCAAATCCTCAACAAAAGGAAGCAGTTGATCTCGACTGTTGTTACCTTCTCGTTTTTCCTTTGAAAGGTTTAGATCTCCAGCTATAATGATGTTTGAAGGAGAGATGGATTCCAAAAAATCATATAGCGAGTGCCAACACTCTTTCTTCTCAAGAGGATGGACAGGAACATAAAGGTTAAACAAGGCAATAGAAGACTTATCTAATTTAGAGCAAAGCTCAATATAAATCCAATGCTGTGTTTCAAAAGTACTTACCGGCTGAAACATTTCCTTCGGCCAGACCGTGGCAAGCCCTCCTGAGGAGCCCCTTGCACTTACAGCCTTTCCTAAATTTAGTTTCCATTTAGTACGGCTTAAATCAAGAAGAGTTTCCCCTTCAATTTTTGTTTCTTGAAGCATGAGGATATATGGAGTTTCCATTTTCAAAAGATCTTTAACTGCTTCAGGTTTCAATGAATTCCCCAAACCTTTGCACTTCCAAGAAACTATCTCCATTATCTATTTGGAATGGACGACGAAAGACCTCCCTTGGGTGGCCTTGCTTTGGTATTCCGTCCAATTGACATTTCTAGAGTGGTTTGACTTCCCTGCATTTTCTGCCTCTCTGCTTCTTTCTCTCTTGCTTCCCTGAGGGATTTCCTCCTTGCCTTTTACGAAGGTCTTTCGAATGTCTCATCTTCCGATGAGCCGGGCGATTCCAGAGGTTTCTTCTTTGTCATATTAGTGTAGGAGGGTGAAGAACCTCTAGCTGGGGAACCCGGATGTGCTAGAAGAATTCCTGCATTAACTTCTTCAATGACTATAGAGAATGGCTATTGATCCCTATCTTTAACAGGGACAGGAGGATCTTCTAAAGTGCTAAGAATTTCAAAAGGATTCGAAGATACTTTTGCCCGAGAAGAGGCTGCAATCCCTTCCGCCTGAGGCTGGTCCGAAATGTGTGCACTGGGTCCTATTGATGCCCCTTGAACTCTGGGTTTGCTGGTTTGCTTCTTCAAAGTCTGTTTCTGAACCTTTGTCCATTGATCACCTTTTGCCTTCTCCGAATCATCCTCAACCTTCTTTTTACAATGCCTTACAAAGTGGCCATATTCATAGCAGTGCCTGCACTTAAACGACAACTGTTCGTAGTCCAATTCTTGCACATGAGACCAATCTGCTATTGTTAATTTAATGGCTTCCGAGAGCCCTATTTCCAGATCAACCTCTACACAAATTCTTGCACAGGAAAACTGATCTTTCCTATCTGCTTGGTCAATGTATTTTCCAAGAGTATTCCCAATTGCTTCTAAGGATATGGGGCTCCAGCAGTGCAAGGGCAGATGAGGTAGACGTACCCACACTAGGACAGTCGAAGGAACGTCTTGGGCTGGATCAAAGTCCGACGTCCATTTATTCAGATATAGACCTTGAGGGCCCATGAAGTAAGGCCCGTTCCTAAAGATGAGGGTCCTATCTTCAATGCTTTCAAAGATGAAGACGAAGTAACGCTTCCCTACAAAATGGCTTTTGATTCCTTCTGAGACCAGCGAACGCCAATTCCTCTACACCCATGATTCAATGGCTCTTGGAGATGGCCATAAATCAGTAAACTGACCTATAAGACCCCGTTCAGTGAGATTCAAGGCAGCATGACATGGTTCTTCCGCCGGGAGAGCAACAGTCGGAATGGCCTCCAATTTCTTAATAAATTTCTTTTGTGAAGCTGAGACAAGGCGCTTATCGCAAGCATTTATCAGTTTCTTGAATGCAGAGAGCTCGGGGGAGAGGGAAAAGGGGGGCTCATTGCCCCCACCCGAGACCATGACGACGGACCAGGTGTGAAACGCGAAAACGCACCAAGATCCAGGTTCTGGAAGAGAGATGTAGTGCAGACTCTGAGACCACTCCCAAATCTAAAGCAACCTGCAAAATCCAAAGAAAATTCTTCCAAACAAGGGATCACAAACTCCAAGCGGCCAGATCCTGCCGATTCAAGAGAGCCAAGGAAGGAGCAGCGCTCCAAGATCACACAGCCCAATGGTGCAACCAGAGAAAATGTCTCTGCAACAACACCCATTTTAGCTGCCTACAAAACCAAAAAACAAATTCTCCCTAGTCGTGATCACCAAGCATCGGTACCTATGAATTCAAAGCCCAGGAAGCTTCATGAGACCTAGAGAATTTTTTTAAAAATCTTCATGGAGCGAAAAAAGTTCAATTCAAGTAGATCAATCAGCTCATGTTTATATATATATTAAAACCAACTAATTTATCTTATATAATAACTAGCTCTTAATATTAAATATAGATTTTAACTAACATGTAATCTTTTTTTCCATAGGAAATTCGACTCCCTGATATTCTGTTGAGAATCAAGGGAGCCAGCTTGAGCCTTGGAATAAACCCCTAATCATTTTCACTGGTGCGCTATTTCGAGCGGATTAACTAACATGTAATATAATTAACCAATATATCTAATATATTATACTAGATTAATATGAATAAAATACACACTAATTAAAAGTTATAATATTATACAACATAAAGTATATTATAACACATACCATATAGTATTAGTAACAGTATTACTGTGTTCCAGTGATATTATGTGTTAGATATAATATATTCTATGTAAATTAACTATAGTAATAGTATATAGATTAACCTTCATTAATGAGACAATATAGATTAACCTTCACTAGATGACACCTCTTTAACTTAGTGTGACATGGCATATTCTTAGTGTGACATGGATTTTTTAATGTTTTCCTTGGGAGGCCCATTTTAGACCCCAAACTTGATCTAATTTAGGTTGAAAATCTCAACCACCAAATATATACATGTCCAACAGCTCAAAAAAAAGGGGAACGTCCTCATCAAATACATGCAAATGTCCCACGTGTATGCCATAAAAGGGAGCGTTCGAAGAGGATGGCCTCCAAATGGCTCAATGGCTCAATGTCCATGTGCCAACTCATCGATGTATGTGCAAGGGCTAGACATGGAATAGGGAAACCATCAATCAAGATAGAAGCATGCAAATTTAAGGGCATGGTGTCATAATAGTTAACGAACTCTATGCAGAAGGGGATGGCCCCTTCTACAAGCCATGAACATGTCTCTAGACATGTGCCAAGAGAGGGAATCAAGGGCAACGTTCCACTAATAATGATAGTAAATCATGCCAATATGCCAACCAAGAGCTAAGAACCAAGGGCGCTCCATGGAAAATGTGTAATACCTCGATTTTGACCCCATGGTATTAAAATTGTACATGATGTAATTACTATTATTAAATCATGGCAAGGAGCTCAAAGCCAAGGCCCTGCCATTGATTTGGTGTTTTATGTATAGGCGATCCAGGTGGATGTCGATGGTTCTCATGCTGGTCAGGCACAATATATTTTGAGGTATAATGTAAATATACAATTTAATAAAATACCACAACTAGCTATGCACTGCAACGAAAGAGATGGGGGCATGATTTCACAAGGAATAGGGAGGGGATTTATCCAAACCCTTCAGCCAATAGGGTGAGATCCGATGTCGATGAGAGAACCCATAAGCTCTCATCTACCCTTTTTGTCCTCTGTACTTGATCATTCAATTCTTCCAAAAGTTGGTTGAGGCAGTTAAAACCTTGGGGAGAGTGAGGCATGGCAGTCGGTTTCGTGACTGAGCAAGCCTGTAGTTTGAGCAAACCTACAGCCTGGGGGAAGCCGCATTCTTGCTTCTGAAGCAAGTAATCATGTGAATGCGTGCCCAGTCCGTCATTCCGGAGTCGCCTAGAACATTTTTGCTCATTCTTCCATTCCATTCGATTCATTATGTTTTCACTATCCTGAGTCGCGGAACGAGTTGTTCTGCAATGTATCTCTTCACCTATCCTTTGCTGGGAACCCTGCTTGTTGTGTTACAGTGTTTTTATGTATTATAGAGTGGCATGTAACCCTGGTTGTCTGTGTTATAGAGTGGAGCCCTTTGTTGTTGTGTCTCCTTGTGGTTTGCTGTTATGTGTGCCTTGGTTTGGGTCTGAACTATATGCAAAACTTAGGAGTGGAAGAGAATTGGCTTGATAAACCTAGTGAATAGAGGAACCTCACAAAAAGATAAGAGTGGATGGTGAATCTTCTATGCACATCTTGAAGAGCACTGGAAGGGAAGGTATAGCGCGAGGGACTGTGTAGTAGAGAAGGGGATACTTCCTTGTGTTGAGTGTGTAGGTATTGTGGATGCCTGGCCAGATAGATCTTGTGGAGGTGTCCCTAGCTTTGTGAATGAGTCACTAGCTTAGCCATTCTACCTTTGCACTGCCTTAGCAGCTTGATAAACCCAAACGTAGATTGGCTTGGCTGACATCCTGATAAACCCAATGGTATATTGGCTTGGCTGGGCAGCCTGATAAACCCAATCGTATATTGGCTTGGCTGAGTAGTCTGATAAACCCAACGGTGTGTTGGCTTGGCTGTGTCTTGATGTGCATTGGCCATGTGTGATCCTTGGCTGGACAACCTGATAAACCCAACTGTTAGCTGGCTTGGCTGAGTAGCTTGATAAACCCAACAGTGCGATGGCTTGGATGAGTAGCCTGATAAACCCATCTGTTAGTTGGCTTGGTTGGCCCTCAATGTGAATGTTGGATTGTTTGCCTTAGCAACCCGATAAACCCAAACGTAGATTGGCTTGGCTGACAGCCTGATAAACCCAATGGTATATTGGCTTGGCTGGGCAGCCTGATAAACCCAAGCGTATATTGGCTTGGCTGAGTAGCCTGATAAACCCAACGGTGTGTTGGCTTGGCTGTGTCTTGATGTGCATTTGGCCATGTGTGATCCTTAGCTGGACATCCTGATAAACCCAACTGTTAGCTGGCTTGGCTGAGTAGCCTGATAAACCCAGCAGTGTGATGGCTTGGCTGAGTAGCTTGATAAACCCATCTGTTAGTTGGCTTGGCTGGTCCTCAATGTGAATGTTGGCTTGTTTGCCTGCAGCCTGATAAACCCAACTGTTAGTTGGCTTGGTTGAGCAGCCTGATAAACCCAGCAGTGTATTGGCTTAGCTGGACAGTTTGATAAACCCAATTGTAGGCTGGCTTGTCTGTGTTTGATATGTTTTGACTATGTGTGAGCTTGTTGTTCCCTAGTTCCTTGTAGAAATCATGCCCAACTCAGGGCTGTCAGTTGTGTTGAGAGATTGATGAACACAACTGGCCTATGGTTGGGTGGAACTTTGCAGCGATATAACTAGTTGCGGGACAATTTCATCTTCAAGATAAGTATTCTCTGTTGTATTATTTCTGCAATGTATTTGTTGAAGAATTATTATGAATGCGTTGAATGCTTGGTAAAGATTCAAGTAGAGTTTACTGTTGTTATACTTTATTGCATTTTACATCTGTATACGCTTTTTGGTTTCCAATGCATTTTGCTGAAGTTCATGGAGGCTAGAAGCCTGGTTATAGAGTCAGAATGTATACGATTTAAGCGTCTCCGCACTGTGGAATCCGCCAACAGAAGGCGGAATGTGGAAGCGGAAAAAGGCCAAAAAATTCTAAGGAAAAATGTGTTTTCCGCATCCCGGAATCCGCTTCGGAAGGTGGAAGGCAGGAGGCGAAAGTCGGAAAGCAGAAAAAGAAGTATGGCAAAATGTTGGTTTTCTGCGATCCAAATTTCGCAGCGGAATGTGGAAGACAGAATATGGTTAAATGATTCCGTCGTATTTTAAGTTTCTGATTCCCGAAGTCTGCAGTGGAAGGCGGAACGCGAAAGGCGGAATGTGGTTAAATGATTCCGTTGTATTTTAAGTTTTCGATTCCTGAAGTCCACAACGGAAGGCAGAATGTGGTTAAATGATTCCGTCATATTTAAGCTCCGATTCCCGAAGTCCGTAGCAGAATGCGGAAGGCGGAATGTGGTTAAATGGCTCCATCGTATTTTAAGTTCCGCTACCCGGAGCGCGCAGCGGAAAGCGAAAAGGCAGGAAATCATAGTGGCGTTTTGCAGAGTTCCGTCTGCCGCAAGCCGCATTGTGGAATGCGAAAGGTGGAAGGCGGAAAAGTCAGGTTTAGTGCGAAAATGACTTTTTTGGTTATAGAATGGATCTGTGAGCTGCGGAACGACTATTATCGTGGTTTTTAACCCTAAGAATGAATGTTAAAGGATGAACATGACCCAGGACTGTGTTTAAAGAGGAAGAAATAATAAATTTTAAATTTTGATGCATATTAGTCAGGTGTATGGGCATGTGGGTACATGACAGTGTGGTATCAGAGCGAGCAGTGAAGTTGCGTTCCTCCCTTAAGTGCTGATGTAGAGGGGAGGGGACTTGACAAAATGAGTGTTAAGCCATCAAACATATGTTAGAAGTGAGGGTGTTCCGTGAAAAACCAATAATGAATCATTCCTAGATGTGAACCACAACTAAAGTGCTCCAATAGAAGATCTCCAAGCATTCCACCAAAAATGATAGTCCATGTCATCAAGATGTCAAATCAACCCACAAATGCTAGGGTGCTCCATCAAAGGCAACATGTCATGAGCAAGTGAAGTGCAACATCATCTTCTATAGTGTTTTAGCTAGGAGGTCTTAAACCCTCATAGCCACATCAATAATAATCCCATAGGTAATGCTTCATCAAGGAGAAATGATTAACACTTTAAAACTCAAGGAGACCCTAAGTTGATGGGTTCCCATTTCATGAATGCACAAAGTGTTATATAATAGCTATACACCAAACATACTCCAAGCATGCCAATATCATCAAGATGGAAATGCATTAACATCAAAACACCATGGAGAGTTCATATCAAGAGCTACTATCACCAATATACCATGACTATACATCAACCAATCACCAACTAGGGCATCATCACAACATGAACCATAACTAATATCAAGCACCCAAGGCGTCCAACAATTGCATCAGCTTGTTAACAAAGCACTGGTTATGAAAATCACAAGTGTAGGGATACATACAATATATAGGCTAACCGACCCCATTTTACCCACTGGATAAGACACTAGTTTTTGGTCAATTCAGCCTTATTCCTTAAAATACTAAACCATACATTATTTTTCCATCTCTTCATTTTACCTTGGACTCCATTGCAAGCTCTAGTAATCCTAATGTAGGGAAGCCCCCTTTGAGTTGGAGAAGAGCCAACCTAAAAAGTAGAAGAGTGTTTGGTGGGTGACATTGGTGTCCCTCTTAGTTTCATCAAAACCGTACCTTGAGCTTTAGGACTTTGTCTCTAAGGGTGTGAGTTTGGATGATAACATTTTGCTGTCATTGTCAGAGATAAAGTCCATTTCATGGAAAATTTGAAGACTTTGAATGCTTCATGTCATGTTGTGAAAGTGTTACCAATGAAGATCGTATTATCACGTAGCGACTCCATGAAGGAACAAAGCCCTTGTTCCTTGTAGATTTTTGAAGACATTTGGTGGGTGTTGAGGTGATCAGATCCATCCATCCTGAAGGCTTTGAAAGCTCATCTTGGTGACTCCACTTGAGATATATTTCAGATTTGGTTGTAGCCCTATATTTTTCATTCCATTGGTCGAAGAATGAGGTATATTTTAGATTGTTAAAGTAAAAAGGAATGGCTCCATGGGATTTTAGTGTAGTGTATGCTCTTTGAATTTTTTAAAATGCATGGGATCCTACTCACAGTCCTTTGATTGATGGGAAACGACCTATTTCATGTTTTTATGGGGATCTTATGATACTCACCAAGCATTCAAACATGTTTCATTGGTTGAAGATTTTATTTTAGATTTGAATGTTGAACATGAAGATGTTGTGATGAGGTTATTTGCAAGATATTTAGATTGAAACGTTAAGGACTGGTTTAGATCTTTGGGCAAATGAAATATTTTTTCTTATGCAGGTTTTATTCAAGAATTTATCAAGCATTAAGATCCTTCCTATGATGAAGATCAAGAAGATGAAAGCATTGAAGACCATGTGCATGAAGAACATGATGACTAAAAAGAGGTCAACCATAAGGAGGATCCTATTGCAGCTCTTTATAAGAAACATTTCATGAACCCAATAAAGATCATTCACATGAAGAAGACCCCAAGCATCCATTCCATCATCCCATGAAGACAAGGGTTTGGTAATCTATAATTCCTCTTAAAATTTTGAAGTTGATGATATGAATTGTGATTATGTTGATGAGAAGACAAATTTTAAAGACAAACCTCCGAATAATGATAAGATGGCAAATTTATTTACTTCTTCATTTTTTGAAGATGATGGCATCCTAGAACATGAAGTTTTGGTTACTACTTTTCATATTTTGAATCATAGTAGGGACATGGATTATTGGAAAATTTGTAGAAACCCTATCTATGATATTTGTGGTGATGTGTCTAATGAAGAGATTGCGTATTTTGAGCCTTTGGGATAGTTTATCCTTGAGGAGGGAAGTCCAGAAAATTTGCATGGTATTTTTCAGCCATATGCTCTTATTAATAATCCAGATTTTGGACATCATGTAGAGCAAATCTATGCAGATTTGTTTTAGCCATCTAGGGTAGATTTGCTGCAGCATTTTTAGGAGAATTTCCAGCCATGTTCTATTATGGATAATCCAGATTTTTTCATCATTTGGAGCAACAGTTGCAGGGTTGTTTTGTGATGATATTTTCTCATGATCCGTGGTTGTTTTCTGATGATATTTTTGTAGAAAATTTCTTGTCTAAGAGCCCCTTAGTTTTTGATACTTTTGTGATTAAAAAATCAACAAAGAAACACATTTTTGGGGCTGGAAATGATGTATTACAATAGGGTTTTTATTGCAGAATTTTCTAGCCAGCTTTTCCTTCATTTTTTTGGGAGTTTGCATATGATTTTTCAGTTGGAAAATGTATCATAGGAGCTGGAAATTGTATAGTACAACATTGTTTTAACTACATAGATTTCCAACCACATTCTTCTTCAAGTTTTTCCCATACTTAGTTAAATTTTACATTTTTAGGCCTAGATAAAGTATTTCCTAGTGATTTTCCTTACTGAAAATTACTTTTACGACTCACTAAATAAATTATATTACTGGAATATTTTAACAAAATAAATAGCAGAAGCGATTTCAGTGGCAAACAGATCTACTCAATAAAAAACCTATGCACAAATTTGCTACCCTTCAAATCAACTTTTCATTTATAAATTTCCACGCTTGCAAGGGCTCCCTTACTTGGAAAATGGCCCGAGAAAATATACAACAAACTTGGCTAACTGCTCTCCACAGATGAAATCTAAACTGACTGCAAACAACTGCGAAAAAACTCAGCAATCAATCTGCTGCAACTGCTTCCCTACACTGCCCATGTATGACTACTGTATTAATCCGTACTGTATGACTATGCACGACCGATCCGTACAACTCTACGGATCTGTACAATTATACGTTTTTTCTGTACAGCTGATCTGTCCAACTGTACGACCTGTCTGACTACCCCTTGCAACAATTTTTTGCCTTTGCGTGACTGGTACGGCTGTCTGCTGCTGCTTCTTTGACTGTTGTCTCTCTCTCTTTGCCAAAAAAATGGAAAGTAGAATGTCATTCTTCTCTCTCCAACTCAATGCTTAAGTTTCACTCTTGTGATGGTGTGTCTTCTCCTCTCACCATGGCTGCCTTTTATACTATTGAGATGAACCAAAACCCTAGCTCCAATGGCTGAGATTAGATCTCACTAACTGGAGATAAATGGTTGAGATTCATTCAACTAACTTAAATCACTAATGCTAAAAACCTAGACATTTCTCCAAATTAACCTCAATTAATCTAGAAAGGCATTTACTTTATTAAAGTGAATTTCCTAGGTTCCTGAGACGTATAAATGATGATTTCCATATGTAAGACAATACTCATGGAAATACCTTTTTTGAGCTACAAATATCAACACTCCCTCTTAGTGAGAAATGAGTTCTTTCCCACTTCTAGCTTATTTATGAAGAAGACAAACTTCCATTTCACCAAGGGCTTGGTGAGAATGTCTACAACCTGCTCATATGTGGAAATATACTAGAGCTTGACTACTCTCTTCTGGACCATGTCTTGGATGAAATGATATCCGATCTCAATATGCTTGGGCCTATCATGGAATACTGGATTCTTAGAGAGTTTGATACAACTCTAATTATCACAGTGAATCGTTATAGGCTCCAACTCTTGATCAAATAATCTTGTGAGCAACTTGCGAATCCAAATAGCTTTAAAACTTGACATACGTCTTTCCATGTACTCTGCCTTTGTTGAACTGATTGTTATGGAAGTCTGCTTCTTGCTGAACCAAGAACTGCTGAGCCCAAGATGAAGCAACACCCTGAGGTGCTCTTATGATATGATGCACTCCTTGCCCAATTGGAGTTTGAATAACCCCATGGTTCCACTCCACCTTCAAGATACCTCAATCCATACTCCATGTACCCCTCAAATGTCTGAGCACATGCTTTACTGCTACCCAATGCATCTGCACTGGCTCCACCATGAACTGACTCAAGATGTTCACAACAAAACATATATCTGGCCTGGTGTTGACTAGATGCATCAAGGATCCTATCAATTGTTTCTATACTATGGGATCCACCAACTCTAATATGAAGAATCAATCTTCTTCAGGATGGTAAGCATAGGTGTAGCCATCGGTTTATAGTCCTCCATCCTCTGTGTCTTCACGATCTCCAGTTGTACTTCCCTCGACTAAGAAAGATGTCACTGAATCTTTGCATACCTCTAACCATAAGAAATAATGCATCAAGTTGATGTCCTTCATTTCAAAATCTATGGCTAAATCTGCCTTGCACCCTGCTATAAGCTCCTCAGCAGTTGTGTGAAACAAATCATTTGTGTAAAACACCAAAATGAATGGCTCAAATCCAACAAATATGAAGTACAAGTTGGGATCTGCCTCAGTCTTGGTGAAGCCCATGCTCTACAAATATTCGTAAATCCTAGAATACCATGCCCTAGGTGCAAGACATTATAAAACTTGACAATAGCTTTATACTCAAAACAAGAACTCTTGCCATAAAAACTCAAAGATTTGCATCAAAAACATTAAAAAACAACCATGAATAAAAAAGTGGTGCTACTGGTAACACCTTTTTCTTTTCAGGGATAAAATCAATACTTTTTGGAAACCTCGGCCAGTGTTGATGCAACCAAATCTTTAAATAAACTCCCAAATAAAAAAATGGTGCTATCGGTAGCACCTTATTTGGGGGGCTAAAATTATGACTTTTTGGAAACCTCGACTAGTGTTGGTGCAATCAAAATCCGAAGTCAACCCTTGAATAAAAAAATGATACTATTTGTGGCCCACCTTTCTTCCATCGAATTATTATTACATGCATTTTCAAAATCATGCACAGGATAAGAAATATTTTTTTGGGGATCAATTTTAAAAATAAGAGAGAGCTCAATTTTAATTAAAAAATATATATTTTTCTCAAAAACTTAAAACTTATGAATTTGAAAAAAATAAAGAAAAAGAACAAAAAGACATTTAAAGAATTTAAAATGCCTATTTTTTTAAAATGAATTTTAAATTGAAAAAAAAAACTCAAATATTAAAAATTAAAACTTACTAAATAAAAATGTAAAACTTAAAAAACAAAAATGAATAAATTTAAAATGCCTATTTTTTTAAAATGAATTTTAAATTGAAAAAAAAAACTCAAATATTAAAAATTAAAACTTACTAAATAAAAATGTAAAACTTAAAAAACAAAAATGAATAATAATAATATGAAAAAAACAAAAAAAAATTAAATAAAAAACTGAAATAAAATTAAATCATTAAAAAAATTCAAAATTCAAAAATCTTAAAATTTCAAATAATATTTAAAAATAAAACGAAATTAAGATTTAAAATTTAAATTAAAAAAGGAGTCAAAATTTAAATTAAAAAATCAATGCAAAAAAAATAAAAATAATAAAATAAAAAATAAATAAAAATAAAATAAAAACTAATTTATAAAAAAAGAAGAAGGAAATTTTGAGTGCACTCAAACCTCGGAATCGAGTAGCCACCTTCCTTCCCTCTTTCCTCTCCACTACCTCTTCCCTTCCCTGCCCCTGCTACTCTTGCCATGCCTTGCCCATTCTCCACTCCCATCCGCTCCACCCTCCTCTTCTCTTCTCTCCCCTCCCTTCCCTACATGTGTGCCCTCTTTCGCCTTCCTCCCTCTCGTTTGCTTAACTCTCCCCCTCTCCCCTCCCTTCCTTGTGCGTGTGCTCCCCTCTCCCTTATCCTCTACCCCTTCCTCCCCTCTCCCCTCCCTTCCCTGCGCTCCACCCTCCCCTCTTCCCTTATCTGCTTCCTCGCCTCCCGTCTTCCCTCCCTTTGTAAAGCCCCTACTTGGAAATTTGGGGAAGAGTGATTTTTGGACAATTTTTGAGCTTTGCTGGTCAAGACTGGAGGGGGTTCCAACTGACTCCCAATGGTATCGAATTTGAAATGAAAGGATATGTTGAGTCTTAATACCTCTCAAGAGACTCTCTAACCACTTTAGGACTGACTTTATACCTCTGCAAATTTGTTTGGGGCTAATGACAAAAAAGAAAAAATGACTAGGAAATTGTGATGAAATCCCTCCTAGAGTGTAGGCCAAAAGGGATTCCCAACTCATGTATGACCCTCCAAACTTTGTGAAAAGAGTATGGGGACTGATATAAAACCTCATGGACTTTCATTACACATGGCTATTAGTTCTGCAAACTGGTTATAGAGTTCCACATTGGTTTGTTAACTTTTAGTGAAATTGCTTATGGGAAAATTGCATAACTAGCTCGATTTTGACATATGAAAGGTAGAGTTAAAGTTTCAGATCATGATGTGACATATAGAAACCATATACAACATACAAATTGTTGCCCCAAAAGCATTGAACACCAGAGAAATCCCTTCATACAAGTCTGGTATACAACTCATTCACTATGGGAGTCAAATACATGAAAACTAGTGATTTAATAGCATGAAATTGCAAGAGTTTCACATATGGATTTCTTGGATTTCGACCCACAGAGCACAGGGACATGAAATTATAGAGTAACACATCATATATGGCTGTCACAACATCATCAAACTCAGAGAACATCCCTCATACAAATCTGATATAAGACTACAAAATTGAAGCCAAATCCATGAAAACTAGTTATTGAAGAGCATGGGAATGTGAGCCTTTCACACTGGGGTTTCTTGAATTTCGATCTACAAAGCATTTGGTCATGACATTACAGTGTTATACATCATTTATGGTTTCCCCATAGTCATCAAACTTATAGAAAATCCCTCATGCAAATCTAATATACAACTCTTTCCAAAATGGAAGGAAAACACATGAAAACTAGTCATTCATACATGGATTTTTGATATTTCGACTTACAGAGAATATGAACATAAGAGTACAGAGCCATACTTCACATACCCAATCTTGGGCATCAAGTATCTTCAGCAAAGTGTAAGCACCACTCCAACAAGTGCACCATCAACATGAGGGTGCGGGGGAATGGAGAAGGAGGAATGAGAGAATAGGGAGATAGATGAGAATTCGACTGTATGGACCTTCAACCTGCAACTAAAACTCTTTCATTAAGCTCTAATGAGAGATTTGAATGACCTCTCCATCAACTAACTTGGAAATGAATCCAACTCCCTCGAAATTGGTTCACAAGCAGGGAGAGTGAACACTCACTATGCAATGGACAAGCAAAAGCTCTCCAAAATGCCAAAGGCCAATTAACAAATGATCAAAAGCCATTCTCTTTCCTCATGACACCCTTTTATTAACTTCATGAGGCCTCCTAAGGTTGAATTTCCCTCCATGGGCTTCCTCCAACTCATCTTAGTGGTTTAGTAACTCCCATGACACTTGTTTTCCTTTTCATGATCCAATTCGAATGGTTGTCTATAACTCCCAAATTCGACTTCTTGGTGGCTATTTTTAGCCCTATCATGTCAGATTTGTCATGTCTTCAATCATGTATGAATTTGTCATACTTGTCATAGAATCTTTCCTCTTTCATCATTTGTTGTCATAGAGTGCATGGAATCTCCTTCCAAGTGGCACACATTGTCTTCTAGTCTCTTTCTCTTCCATGGGAGTTACTCTCATTTACCAATTCGAATTTCTTGGCTCATTATATACTATTTGACACCACATCACCCTACAATGACGTTACATTACCCATGTGTTCGAATTTGGATGAAGATCATGCCAAGTGTGTGGGAAATCTAGTCATCCAAAGGCTCCACAATCTTCCAAGTGTCTTTATGAACCCATGCCACCTTATTTTCTTACCATTTATCATTTATGTGACCCATTTAAATGTGAATATGGTAAACTAAAGTCCTTTTGGGTCCCATAGCCCCTTACTACAAAATTTATGTCTCCATCTCAACCTAGGGAAATAGTAGGTTGGTGGAACATTATTTACAAGTATTCTTATTTGAAAATTATTTAATTTGGGACATGACACCCTTTCCTTGGGGGCGCGGGGAAGGGAGGGGCGAGGGTAGGGGAGAAAGGAGGTGGGAAGGGGGGGGGGATGGGGTACGGGGTATGGTAAACTAAAGTCCTTTTGGGTCCCATAACCCCTTATTACAAAATTTATGTCTCCATCTTAACCTAGGGAACTAGTAGGTTGGTGGAACATTATTTGCAAGTAGTCTTATTTGAAAATTATTTAATTGGGGACATGACACCCTTTCCCTGGGGGCACGAGGAAGGGAGGGGTGAGGGGAGGTGTGAGGGGGGGTAGGGGGCAAAGCGTAGGGAAGGGAGGGGAGAGGGGGAAGGTGGAGCCGACGGAAGGGGGAGAAGAGCAGGGAGTGAGAAGGGAAGGGAAAAGGGGGCTTGCATGAAGGGAGGGGATGGGAGAGTGGAGGCATTCACTTTATTAAAGTGAATTTCCTAGGTTCCTGAGAGGTATAAATGACGATTTCCATAAGTAAGACAATACTCATGGAATACCTATCCGAGCTACACACATCAACACTCTCTCTTAGCGAGGAAGGTATTCTCCGCCACTCCTAGCTTATCTTTGAAGAAGATAAACTTTCCTTTCACTAAGGGCTTGATGAGAATGTATACAACTTGCTAATTTGTGGAAATATACTGGAGCTTGACTACTTCCTTTTGGACCTTATCTCAGATGAAATGATATCTAATCTCAATACGCTTGGACATGTCATCGAAATACTAGATTTTCAAAGACCCTAATACAACTCTGATTATCACAGTGAATCATTGTAGGATCCAACTCTTGATCAAATAATCCCGTGAGCAATTTGTGTAGCGAAATAGCTTCACAACTTGCCATAATCATTGCCATGTACTCTTCCTCTGCTGAATTGAGTGCTATGAAAGTTTGCCTCTTGCTGAACCAAGAATTGTGGAGCCCATGCTAAAGCAACACCTTAAGGTGCTCTTCCAATATGATGCACTCCTTGCCCAATCTGAGTCCGGATAACCCTATAGCTCCATTCCATCACCTCCAAGATACCTCAATTCATACTCCACTGTGACCCTCAAATATCTGAGCACATGCTTTGCTGCTACCCAATGCATCTGCCTCGTCTCCACCATGAACTGAATCAAGGTGTTCACAACAAAACATATATCTGGCCTAGTGTTAACCAGATACATCAAGGATCCTATCAGTTGTTTGTATAATTTGGGATCCACCAACTTTGAATATGAAGAATCAATCTTCTTTAGGTTGGTAACAATTAGTGTAGCCATCTGTCTACAATCCTCCATCCATAATCTCTTCAATATCTCCACTATGTACTTCTCTTGACCAAGAAAGATCTCACCCAATCTTTGCATACCTCCAATCCCAAGAAATAATGCATCAAGCTGATGTCCTTCATCTCGAACTCTGTGGCCAAATCTTCCTTGCACCCTGCTACAAGCTCTTTTGCACTTGCAAGAAACAAATCATCCACGTACAACACCAAGATGAGTGGCTCAAATCCAACAAGTATGAAGTACAAGTTGGGATCCGCCCCACTCTTAGTGAATTCCATGTTCTACAAATATCCATAAATCTTGGAATACCATGCCTTGGGTGCAACACATAATACAACTTGATGAAAAGTTTATACTCAAAACGAGAACTATTGACATAAAAACTCAGAATTTTGTGTCAAAAACATAAAAAACAACCCCCAAGTTGAAAAGTGGTGCTACCAGTAGCACCTTTATTTTCCAGAGCTAAAATTAAGACTTTTTGGAAACATTGATGAGTGTTGGTGCAATCAAAACTTTAAATCAACCTTCGAATAAAAAAGTGTTGCTAATGGTAGCGCCTTTTTTAACCCCGGCCAATGTTAGTGCAATCAAAGCCCAAAATCAACCCCTAAATAAACAAATGATGCTACCAGTGCCCCCCCTTTCTTCCATCAGGTTATTAGTGCATGTATTTTGAAACCATGCATCGCATAAGAATTTTTTTAAGTCAATTTTAAAAATACAAAAGAGCTCAATTTTAATTAAAAATATATGTTTTTCTCAGAAAAGTTAAAGTTTAGATGAATTTGAAAAAAATAAAAAAAAAGAAGAAGAAAATGACATTTAAAGAAATTAAATTTTTTAATTTTTTTAATGAATTTGAAATTAAAAAGAAAATTAAAAAAACACAAACATTTGAAATAAAATAAACCAGGGGAGGCAAGCATGTGGGGGGTCATCTTTGACCCCGACGAAAATATGATACATTCCTTTACACGGGGATTGGGAAGCAGGACAAACAATTAGGCAGAATGGCCTGCTTTAATGCAGGAATTAGAAACAATGGCAGACTTTAATATTAGGAACTATCAAGTCTTTGGAGACTCCTAGATAGCCATTTAGAAGATGAGAAATATTCAGTCGAGAAAGGAATAAGCTGTTAGGAGATTCCAAAAAATAATTCTTGCACTCAACCATGATATCTTGAAGATCCATTTTTTTCATATTAAGCACAAGAATAACAAAGAAGCGAATAGGGAAGCCAATACAAGCTCCCGTCTCAAGCAAGGTGAGCTCTTAATCAACAATCAATGTCTCCACACCAAATGGGTATCTTGTTTTCACCTTTAATTAGTAGTCCCCTTGTTCTAAGACTTGGGGGAAGAGATAGGTGTGCCTCTTGGATCCTCTTAGGAAGGATCTTAATCCTCATTTCTCAAGTGAAACATAGAGCAAGGATGGATAGGTGGACGCTGCCCCCCACCGACTTTGTGTGCAATAATTGTGTGACGATGAGAGCATTTACTCCGACCATCCTCGCGTGACATGTTTTGGTCGTTTCCCATGTGATTGCCTTTAAGGAGCTTTCTTGATCTAACCGCTTTCACATTATGCATTTCATCATCCTCAGAAGGCTTGAGAAGGGAGGAAACTCTTGATTTTTTGTACAGGATTCTCGACATGCAATGGCTTCCTCTAGATGCCAAGAAGGAAAGCAAGAAGAGGTAATAGTAGGGAACAAGTCAATTGAAATGGAGTCCACTACGTAAGATGAAATTCTGAGTGAAATATTGAAGTTGTAGAGCTTCTTTGCGGATTACAAGAAAATGTTGTGGTGTGTTTATGCGACTGCTACAGTGGTATGTGTAGAGAACAAGAAGGCTTCGGTGGATATCGCCAACATTAGCTCACGACTGGACGACATCGAGGGAAATGTTGGAATTCAAGCTGGAGAAATTGAGGAAATAATGCGTAAGATTTTGAATCTTGAGACACTCCAACACAGAAGGCATGAGGAATATATGAGGGCCAACAACGTTTTGAAATCTCAGCAGTAGCAGTACTCACAGGTGAACACTGAAAGGAATGAGAGGTGGTTTGAACAACTGCAGGAAAGGCTCAATGCACTTCAGAGGGACGTGGTTGGATGGAGCGCCAAGAAAAATAATGATCCAATGCAAACGTATAGAATCTCCCCCATGGAAGAAGCTTCAACTGTTCAGCTAGGCGCCGTGGAAGACCAGAGCCAAGAATCACTTTCAGTGCTTCTTTTGTTCTTTTTGTTAAATGTATTTTTGTCTAAAAATCTGTGGGAAGTTTGTTAGAATCTACTATATTAAAGGCAATAGTTTAGGTTATGGACATTTCCACTGTTTTGGACCTTTGAAAGGAATGTTGTGGGACTACGAATCCTTAAAGTTTGTATGCTCATGATTTCTTCTGTCCCTTTTGAGGCTGGCTTGTATATAGCTTATCCTTCTTGTTTATATAAATATCATCTTTCTCATTCCTATCAAAAAAATTAATAAAATAATAAAACTTAAACTTAAAAAAAAAAATTTAAAAATAATATTTACAAAAATAAAAATAAAAATACAAATTTTTTGTTACATATTCCTATCACTTAGGGCTAGTGCATTTCAACCATTGGCTAAGAAACCGCAACCCAGGGGAATCTACATCGTCAAAATCACTTGGATATCACACCCAACTTGGGTCACACCAACCCTTAACATGGCTAGATTTTTTGGTGTCTCCTCCCAACTATGTCACCCCAAAATGTATTGAACTCGGGTCACATTGCAAATGAAAACCACACCTTAACCGAACGAGCTAGCAGAAATTGATAAAAAAATAAGTTTTTTTAAACACAATTTTTTATTTTTTTTAATGTAGTTCACAACCCTAGAAGATAGAGGGCTTGCTATGTCAACGCTAATAATTCTCAAGGGGCTCACCTGAAGGGGCCTCGGATTGTCGGCTCTAGGTTCGGGAGCTTAACCCTGAAAGACCCAGAGAATTGAACCTCCAACTTCGACTATTTCGGTCTTGGATTCATAAGCACTAACCTATTGAGCTACCCATAGGGCTCTTTTTTCTAGATACACAATTAAAAAAAAAAAAAAAACAAATTAAGAAAATCAAATAAAAATAGTCATAAAACAAAATAAAAATTTAAAAAATAAAATAAATTAGATTTAAAATTTAAATTAAAAAATAAAAAAGAAACAAAATTAAAATTTAAAAAATAAAAATAATTAAAAAACAAAACATAATGATTATAAAAAAAATTAAAAAAATAAAAGAAGTAAAAACTGATTTAAAAAAACAAAAAAAAACCTTGAAATTTTTGGTGGCACTTGATTCTCGGAATCGAGTAGCTAGCCTCCCACCCGCTTTCCTCCTTGCTATTTCTTCCCTCCCCCAGCCTTCCCCCCCCTCCTACGCCTTGCCCCTCCCCCATTCTCGTCTTCTCTGCCGTCCCCCCCTCCACTCTCCCCTCCCCTACCTCCACTTTCCCCTCCCTTGTGTGCACGCCTCTTTTCCCCTCCCCCTCTTGTTCCCTACCTCTCTACCCCTCTCGTTTGCTCTTCTGTCCCCCTTTTCCCTCTCCCCTCACCCCTCCCTTCCTTGTGTGCACATGCTCTACCCTCCATCGTCCCCTGCCTCCCCTAGTGATTTATCTAATAAGAAATAAATATAGGGAAAATGATGAATCATTTCTTCAAGATTATTCTTAAGTTAGAAAGACAAAAAAAATAAATAATAAAAACATATAAGAAGTTCAAGTACTTTTTTAAAAGATTAAAATAACGAAAATGGCTAGTCTTATGGAAAAAAACAAGGAAGATTTTCAAGTTCTTCAAACATTTATGCTTTAGTGTTATTTCAAATAAAATGAACAATCAGTGGGAAAGACATTACTATTTCTATTGCTCCCGACGAATGCAATAATTATATTAGTGACGAATTTGCTAATGAATTAGTGATTCCAGAGTCAAATATAGGTGAAAGGTTAGACTTTTGAAATAACAAATAATATGCAATAAGTGATTTACAATGGAACATTGGATATTATACCGGCGTCTCGCATTTTATAGTTAAATCTTTGTGGAGTAGTGACAATGACTTAGTTTTGGGATTAATGTGGCCAGAAACATTGGAGACTTTTATCTTAAATGCTGAAAATAAGTTTATGACATTTCCCTACAAAAAGAAGAAAATCACATTGCAGACATTAACATGAAGTCATAATCAGAAGTCGCGTCATCTGAAGACTTCAGAGAAATATCAATGGTGATGTCGCAAGGAAATGAGAAATCCGTACAAACAATACACAAGGATTTCGACAAGGTTGTTGCAGGTAAAGAAGAAGAGATCTCTCGTTTAAAAGATCATAATAAGAAATTACCTCTGCAAATCAAGAAGGCAAAGGATAAAGTTCAATGTAGTAAAAAGTTAGAAGAGAAGATTCAATCTCTCTAGGAAAAATTACTCGAAAGGGACGAAGAAAATTCTTCCATGAAGAAGGTTAATAAGAACTAGATGAACAAAACAATAAATTAAAAGAGGACAAACTGTCACAAGAAGAAAGGTTTGAGAAGATTCAAAATAATAATAATATATTAGAGAAAACATTAGTTCAAATCCAAAAGGAAGCATCCAGACTACCCATACAACTAATTCTAGTTGAGGAAGAAGAAACAAATACACATTCGGTTTCCATCACAATTAAAAAAGAAGCCAATCTACGAGAAAAACAAACAACAAGAACTCCTTATAGACACCCAAACTACAAAAAACATTTTGACCAACGTCAGGGTCAAAATTAACATAAGCAAAGGAGTTATAAAGTTAGAAGCGAAAGAACTCAAAATCTACAACTTAAGCAGAAAACGAGAAGATTTATCCAACAAGACAATGAACAATCACCTCCAATGAAAATAGATCTCGGATGGATCACATCACAGACGATGCGACATTTTTTCCTTGGAATTCGTAACTCGTATCGTCTCATTTCATCAAGTATCGCAAGTCCTAAAATAAAGGATCGAGAGATGACATTACAACTAAGAAATCAGACATAAGCCTTGTCTTCAAGAAAGCTTTGAGGACAAAGCTTCTCTTAAAGGGAGGCAATGTAATGAACAAAATATATATAATAATTAAATATTAATAAACATTAATAATTAAATAAACTAATACTTAATGAAGAGGCACATTGATCAAAATTTATACCTCTTTACGAAGGGCACCCAGTTTGGGTATTTATACAAACATCATTTTCATTGTAATATTATCTCTTATCAATCATATATTTTTATATTCATGGATTACTCGAATCTGGCTTATTTGTGCTGGTTATTTTTATAAAAAACAAAGTGTCTTTGTTTCAGAGTCCAAGAACAAGAATGTGCTATAACTTATTGCACTTGTAGGCTAAATTGCTTTGATAAATAATGAAAGAATGATCATATGATATGAATATACAAATAAGAGTTGATGTATATATATACACCTCGAGGAGTAGGCTCTTTCCCCAATAGGGGGTATAAGCCTATGTTGACTAGGTCAACCTTAGCCACTTTATCTTTGTAGTCTTGTCCCCCTTGAGTTTTATGGTTGACTTTACTAATTTCTTATTGTTATTAATTGATCTCATGGCTACAAATCAAGGATATTGTCTTCTTACCCTTGTAATTATTGATGAGGTAGGTCTATCCTTCCTTCCAAAACCTCCATTCATTGGCTCATTGGCTCTTATTAGGACAATACCATATCCATCTTATTAATATACCTCACAAACATATGGCACAATGTGATGCTCCAACTCATCCATGAATTGACTTGAAATACAAAACTTGAACTTAAAATGGTAAGTGACCTACAACTTTGCATCCTTTTGTAACCACCCAAAGGATATGGTTTAGGATGCGCAATAGTATTTATTCCCGATTTTCTTACCACCATTTCAAATCTTTTGACCATTGGAATTAAAAAATAGTTGCTACCAATGTCTTCTTAGTTTGGATTTTCACATGGAATAATTTCTCTTTCACTGCATCTAAGGACCTCTACCCAAGATTAAAGACCAACACCTTTACTTTAGTTAGGGCATTGTTCTCATCTATCTTACCTTTTTCAACATTAATAATATTTTACTAGGCCATTAATGAAACTTTCTTATCAACATTTGGCGCTCTTATTTTCTTACCTTACCTTCTGTTGTGACATAAAATGCTATTGTTAACAAATTTTTACGTTTCACAAAATTTGCAGAAATTGGCTTGTTCTCCAACACCTTAGAACCACTTTCAATTCAATAAACCTTCCTCACTATGAGTTGTATACTTTGACCTTGTTTATCTTATTATTGTTTTCATAAACTATGATGCAAAGGTCAACTTTTAGCCAAGTTTTCATAATTACCAAAGGTATATACTCAAAATATATTAAAAAATGACTTAGGTCAAAATCTATTAAAAAAGGACTTGTCTTGACCCCAAATTAAACCAAAAATCACCCTTCCAATCTATGATGGTTTCAGAGTTATTAAAGTACTTTTGGAAGGTAATATCTCTAGCTATGAAATTCAAAAAAAATGACGAGTGTGTCACGTGGAAAAAACTATAACAAAAGGACCTATGTCTTACCCCAAATTAAACAAAAATCACCCTTCTGCATTCTGATGGTTTCAAAGTTATGAATGCAGTTTTGGAAGGTGGTATGTCTAGCTTTGAAATTCACAAAGAAGTGACGAATGTGTCACCAAAAAAGACACATGCCTTTGACCCCAAATTAGACAAAATTCACCTTTAAACATTCTAATGGTTTAGGAGTTATAAAAATAGTTTTGGAAGGTGGTATGTGTAACTTTGAAATTCACAAAAAATGACAAATATCTCACATTACAAAGTCATTTTGTTTAAAAAATTTGCAAAATTAAAAGGTTTTGATTTGAATGCAATCTACACAAATGTGTCACCAAAAATATTTATGTCTTGACCCCAAATTAAACCAAATATTGAGTTATACAAATAGTTTTACACTCTCACAAAAAATAGTCATGTTTGAAGGTGGTATATCTTTTAGAAGGGCAATGCTTATAAATCCCAAAATTTTACATTCCCACAATAAATGTGGGATGGCAATAAATGTGGGATGGGTTAAAGTTCCTCAAAATAAAATGGAAAATGAAAACTCATGAAGGCACAACTTATGTTTAAAAGTGGTTTTGAAAGCTTGAAAACGAGGATGCAAGAAGATCGAGCGGCTTTGACGGGCCTAATATTGACGGAATATATTGATGTCAGAGTATAAATTTGCTCTGGTTTTAACTGACTTGCTTACCTACGAAATTCTTGATGGGACGATCTGGGTTTATCACAAATCAACGGCATATTTCCATTTTGGGCATAAAATGACGGGGTTTAAGTTCAAGGTTTCACCTCCAAAATATCCAAAAGGGCTGCTACGGAGTGTTGGGTTTACCGCCGTAGAATGTTAGCGCCACTACAGCATTTGATTAGAAGACACTTGCGGGGATGGAACAACATTCAAGTGGAAGAGTTTGGGAGAGCAATAAGCACCCCACAGCGCAGCAATTAATGCTGAGGCTGCGGGGCACAGCAACCGTTGGATTTGAGGCTGCGGGGCACAGCAACCGTTGGATTTGAGGCTGAGGCTGGATTTGATTCCACCGTTCATCCAACGGTTGCTGTGTCCCACAGCCGCAGCAGCATTAAATGGTTCAGAGGGGGCTAGGAAGCAAGCTGAAAAAGAACTCCAGACAAGACCGTCTGCGATCTTTGGACGTGTTCCGGATGAAATAATTGTCCCGGCTGGTGAGTGTATTGGTGTGAAACTACTGGTTAAAATAGGATGGCGCCATGGTCGATCCATTGGAGCAAGTAACGTTGCTTCTATATCTAAGTCACGTCGGGAAGCTCGAAAAGGTTTCCTTGCATTCACAAAAAATAATGAACCCTCTCTTTAACCAAATGTGGTATGAGACAACCACCTCTAAAAATTGAAGTCATCGGAGACTAGAAAACTAATGAATTGGGAGGGGATGCGGATGCTGCGTTACAGGTAGCCTTGAGTCATAGAGCTAGTACTTTTGGCAAGGAGACTGTTGGGCGAGAAATGACTCTAGATATGTACCTGTGATACCAACTGGTTCTCTTGGCGTAGACATCGCACTAGGAGTTGGTGGTTTTCCAAGGGGCCGTGTTATTGAAGTTTATGGACTAGAGGCATCGGGAAAAATGACCCTTGGTCTTCATGTAATAGCAGAATCCCAAAAGAGTGTAAGGTACTGTGCTTTATTGATGCTGAACATGCCCTTGAACTGTCATTGGTGGAATCTTTAAGTGTGCATACGAAGAATCTGCTTCTTGCTTAGCCTGATTGTGGAGAATAGGCCCTTAGTCTTGTAGATACTTAGCCCTATTGAAGAGCCAAACACTGCACAAATTGAGCCATTCATTATCACGTTGACAAACCGCTCTCATTTTTTTTCAAAAATCAGGCGAGAACAAAGCTGGGTACATTTGGGGAATTTGGAGGCCTAGTGAAGTTAACTCGGGAGGTAATGCATTTAAGTGTTTGCATCAGTTCGTATAAATATTTGATGCAACTCCTCTGTTGCAAAACTGTATATGTGCTCCTCTGCAGGAATCCTGTACACATGAGATAATTACTAAAAGAAAAAAAAGAAAATAGTGGGAACGTCAGACTGTTACAAGCTGGGAACTAACCATTAACAGCGACACAGACAAATGAATACTCATATCCGGATACAGTCAACCATACATAACTCACGCAGAACAGCGAACTTCTTTATTTAATCTCAGTGACAAATACTCAGATCTGAGATTACATCTGGCCCCTGCTCACTAAGAGCTGCCGCCTCTTTATTTCCTACCCGCCAGCTTCAGCAATAAAGTAACTTAAGCAAACCCCTAAAATTACTGAATAAAGAAACAGAAAATCAGAACGGTAAAGAAATACACGCGATCTCCGGAACAGCGAATTATTCCACTAGGTGAGATGCGGACTAAAATTACTGAATAAAGAAACAGAAAATCAGAACGGTAAAGAAATACACGCGATCTCCGGAACAGCGAATTATTCCACTAGGTGAGATGCTCCGCATCATCCTCCCCTTCTTCCAGAAAATCTGAAGCTCGTGGTGATGAATTATTAGATGTAATTGCTTGGCTGTACATGAACGACTCAGCCTCTGTGATCCAACTGTTGTAGAAACTTGGCAATCCTTTATTTAACAAAATATAGCTTATACGGGTTAGAGCGCATGGTTGCTATCTTGGTATCTAGAACTTGTTCAAAACGCTCTCTTTTAAGTTTTCTTCTTTGGTAAGTGCTTGGTCCAGTTGCGGTCTTCCTTCTCATGCTGTTTATCATTTGCTTGGTCCCCCATTGCCTCAACTGAGTATGACTGAAGACCAGCAACTTTAAAATCAGGACTAATGTCTAAATCTTCAGGCAGGTCATTCAAATAAGCATTGTCATTAATTTTCTTCAAAATTGTGCAGGGCCCAATTTTCTTGGGTTTTAATTTGTTGTAGGTACCTCTCCTTACGCAAGTGAACCATGACCTTTTTCCCCTCCTGAAATATTTTCCTTCTCTCGTGTAGATCAGCGTTCCTCTTATATTGGTGGTTCATTGACTGTAACTTGTGCTTAACCTGTTGACGTATCTCATGAATCTTCTCTGCAAAATCTGTAACGTCTTGGCTGATATGGGTTTACTGGCAGATCAATTAAATCCAATACCCTCTTGGGATTGGTACCGTACACAATTTGAAAGGCGGACTTTCTTGTGGACCTATTTATGCTGGAATTGTAAGCAAATTTTGCTTGAGGTATACTGTATTACCAAATCCCATTGCCGGGGATTGTTGCTTACCAAGCATCGTAACAGATTTTTCAAACGTCTATTCTCTACCTTGGTTTGACCGTCCGTTTGGGAGTGGTACGCTGAACTGAATTGTAGTTTGCTGTTTAACTTTTTCCACAGGGTTCTCCAAAGTGGCCTAAAAATTTGTTGTTCCTGTCACTAGTTATGGTTTTTGGAATACCATGTAGGCGCACTACTTCCCTGAAAAACAAGTGAGCTACCTGACTGGCATCATTAGTCTTTTTACAGGGGATGAAGTGGGCCATTTTAGAGAAACGGTCTACAACTACAAGCACAGAATCATGGCCTGGTTCAGTTCGAGGCAGTCCTAGGACGAAATCCATGGAGATATCAGTCCATGGTTCTTCCGACACAGGTAAGGGCATATACAGGCCGGTATATTGTTGTCCTCCCTTCACCATCTGACACACCCTACACGCTGTAATAAACCTGTTTACATATCTTCTCATATTGGGCCAAAAGAATTTTTCATTCACTAACCCAAAAGTTTTATCCCTTCTGAAGTGTCTCCCCAGGCCAGTTGAATGTATTTCCCTTGCGATCTTTTCCTGCTTCGATCCTAAAGGAAAGCATAGTTGGGAACTCTTAAATAAAAATCCATCCATCATAAATGTTTCCAAAATACGGATCATCACATACTCATTCTTCAATTCTTCAAACTCAACTAGATTAGTTCTCATTACCCGCCTTCTACTTCAGGCATCTGCTACCACATTGGTTTTACCACTGTGGTTGAAATGTGGTAGAAATGAAGCCCATTTGGCATGCTTGTGGGACAACTTACCCTGAGAATTTATATACTTCAAGGCTTGTTTGTTCGTCATCAGAATTAACTCCCTATGGAGAACATAATAACTCCAATATTTTAAAGCTTGTACCACTGCATAGAACTCATTATAAGTGGTATACTTCTATTTGGCTTCATTTAGTTTTTCACTGAATAAAGCTATTGGTTTACCTTCTTCGCTTAGTACTTCTCCAATAGCTACTCCCGAAGCATCACACTCAACTGTAAAGAGTTTCTCAAAGTCCGGTATAGCAACAATAGGTGCTTCTGCAATCTTTCTTTGAGTTGTTCAAAAACTCACAGCAGATGTTTGTGTCCAAGTAAAGACCTTCCATTTTGTGCAGTCGGTTAGGGCCACACTTATGCCACTAAAATTTCTAATGAACTTTTTATAGAAGTTCACCAACCCATGGAAACTCCGTATTTTTGTGATATTTTGATGAGTGTTGGAAAATGTAATTACTTGCAGATCCGTACCTGACTCTCAGCTGACTTTGTTAGAGTCTGTATCAGTCAAGATCTTGTCGGTCAGTCTGACAAGAGGGTAGAGTCCACAATTCGGCAATGTAAACCAGTGGAATTTATTTTTGAAGCTAAGTTGTTAGGTAAAATAGTTGTTACACTCTTTAATGGAGAGTCGGTGGACTCATGTAGAAGCAATTTTCAGGTTGCCTATAAATAGTAGAAGCAATTTGTAAATCAAGTTAGACAGTAGAGGAACTCAGTGTGAGAAGAAGAGAGAAAGAGAAGTCGAAGCTCAAGCTTCTGTGTAAGTGATTTAGTCGAAGAGCCGAAGCTCTGAGCCTACAAGTATGGATAGACAAGTTTGTAATACCCTTGTTATTTCCGCATAGTTATATATATGAAATAGTTTATGGTTGAATGCATGTTTATTTGGCCCTTGGCCCTACAAATCTGAATGCTTAGCATTTTCAAAACTCGAAACAAGAAAAATACTTGAACTGCATTTATCCTTCGTTTGGTGTTCGGTCTGGACAAAATCTAAATGTTTAGCGTTCCAAAAACTCAAAGACAAAATCTAAATGTTTAGCGTTCCCAAAACTCAAAACAAGCAAAAAATATCAATTGCTTTTAACCCTAGTTTGTTGCTCGGTCTGATCAATGGACCTATTCACTGCCTTGGATACATTTTGGTTATTCTTGTGCAGTCACAAAAAGGAACTAGCTGGCAAAACAACCATCTCTTGTTACTATGTTTGAATCAGAATACAGACCCGGGTTCAGAAACCCCTAAGACATGTAGTCGTACTAATAAAACTACAGAGTTAACTTGAGTTGGCCATGTATGTTGCACACCTTAACGGACCAAAGTGGTTGGAATTCCTAGATGAATTTGACGGAGTAGATATCTGTGAGTCCTAGCAACTAAGCAATATGTTTAACATAAATATACAAAGAGAAAAGAAGATTTCATGGTAGTAGAAACAATTTCAATACTCCCACACATAGATGTATCCCACTATTGGAACACACGCATAAACACCACCTAATCGCCCATGGACTGGATGAGTAATGACTGTGACCACCTAAAAATGAGACTTATCTAAAGCGAATGAGAATGTTTTTTATAATATGGTCTGCCCTAACTTATTGGCTGCCCCCAACATTGTTGCTGAAGATGGCATAAGCAGACTCAAATAAGTGTGGTAATTAAACTAGGTTTCATATTATATATGAGAATATAAAAGGCCATTAATATCTCCTTCCTCCGGCAGCAAGTCCTTTTCTTATCGATATCTTGGGTACGACGAAGGGGACCTACCTATTAGATTAGCTATTAAATAAATATTAATAATTCAAATATATACCTCTCGGTGTATTCCAAGCATATTAATCTTATTAATCTTACTATGTAAATTCCTTCGTAAATATTTTGAAGATGGTCCACAATCTTGCGATGAAGAGGTCGCATCAGATATTTTATATGGAGAAAAGACTCAAAGTAATTTTCTTCAACAAGAAATTGGTAAGTAAAATAATAATTATTGTGATTATGTTTAGATTCATTTACTATATTTTTTTTTGTTTCACAAATTAAAATAATAACACTTAAAGTTTGAATTTGACATGTTGATTTTTTTATAGGTGTTGATGAAAGTTCCATGCTTAACAACTTCATCCTATACAACATGTACTTCATGAATTCATGGATTGATTTGTATGATATAAAAATGGAATAAGTGTTAGAATCAAGGAGATAGTTTAAGAGATTAAACCCAAGGAATATTCCATTCGTTGCGGATATTTCTGGAAAATGGGGAAAATATTGCACTCTACAATGGATTACTTAACAAATTCGAAATCAAATGGATAACGAAGGTGCAGATGAAAAAGCAATGTTCCTCTCTCGTAGTCCTAACCACTCCCATCAGGGAGTCATGCTCAGTTAAGCTTTGATACCAAAATAGAAATGGAGAGAGAAGACATTCTTACACAAAATATGAAATCTATTACTATTGCAATGTATTATGTACAAATTATATCTCCAATATATAGTTCTTTGGCATGGATGAAGCACAAGAACTTGTGGGCTTGAAGGGGTTTCATATACGAAACCATCATAACCTTACCCAACTGCATGAGAATGGAGACCCATTGAGTATGTTAAGATGGAAAGCTATAGGCCGATTTTAGGCACCTAACAATACTAAGATTTTAACAACCAATGTTTGATGAAACACAACTTTCCTAATACTCAAGGATCTATAAAATAGATAAACTTTCCTAATAGTCCAAGTTGTAACAAAATTGTTTGAGAGCCAAATGGGATGAATATATTAACAATTACACCACAAAATGACAAGGGTACTAGCAACAAACTATTGCCTAAAAGACTCTTTGCAATCGCCCCAAATGAACTTGTTCATGCTATGGAATCCTAAATAAGATGGCCCAAAATAAAAACTAGAACCCATAACTCCTACAATGAACGGAAATTTGTTTTAAGGATCCACCATTGGGGAAGAGGAAAATAGATTTGCCCTTGGAGTTTCTCTTAACTTTGAGGAAGAGAAAGCTCTTAGTTGTCCATTTCATTTCTAGTTATTTGGGATAATCTATGTTGTCTTTATTTCATGCAATGGGGATAATAATCTATGTTGCACTTGATTCTTCACCTTAAACTTAAGGAATATAGCTAACTTTCCATCATTATATCCTCAATTTTGAATTTCTAAATTTATCAACCTCATGCATCTCTGTTGCACATACTTTGTTCTATGGAAGATAATATATCTGGAAGGAAGGATAAAAGAAGAGGAAGGATATTTTGTGTTGTAATTCTATCATGCAACAAGGATAATAGTTTAGGCTACACTCGATTCTTCAACCCTGAAACCTAAGGAATATAGCTAACCTTCCATTGTTCTCTACCAAATTTTGAGTTTGTGATTTTATCAACCTCGTGCAATTCTTTTTGAGATGCTTTCTTCCATGACAAGTACCACACCTCAACGACATGTATTTACACCATCTAACACAATTATTATGTGGATTTACCTAGCTGTAAGATAATATGGTCCTCTAGGTTGTTTCATTGTAGTTCCATTACAATAAGAAGTTAAGCTAAATCATATGTTTTATTGTGATTAGTTTGTGTTTAGAATTTGAGAATAGTTCTAAAAGTCACCCAATCTTTGTCAATATTTTCAACAACTTAAAATTCTCAAATATTTTAGACAATATCATCCACCAAGTCTTTTAAAGGTCAAAGAAAACTTAGGTATTGATATTAAGCATGGTTCTTTAAAAAATATATTTTTCAAACCATTTTCATCATTGAATAAGGATGTTGAGAAAAACCCTTTCCCTTCTAAAAACAAAATAGATTCATGATACACTTCAAATTTCCATTTCTACAAAACAAACATTACTGAGTATAAATTTAAATAAAAAATCTAAATAAATATGAAATTTCAACCTAAATCTTAACAATTTCAATTGACTCTTCCTTCAACGTTATCCGATCTATCTAAATATGGCCACTATAAGATTTCAACATGAATCTTAACAATGTCATCCCATGGTATTTACCATTTGACCCTTCCTTGACTTCAATATTACAAATTACAAATAAGGTGCAAAACTTTTTCTTTGAACGATTTCAACATGAATCTTAACAATGTCATCCCATGGTATTTACCATTTGACCCTTCCTTGACTTCAATATTACAAATTACAAATAAGGTGCAGAACTTTTTCTTTGAACGAGGATATCCTCGATACTCTTATTTTAGCGAGTGATATTGGAGAAAATGTGGTTTATTAATGTTTCCCTTTATAACGAGTTTCTTGTATGTACAATTTAATTCAATTATTGATGTCTCTTTGCTTCATCACTGCCAACTTATGTGCCCGTAACCTTTTCTCTGGAAAAGCAGCAGCATTCTCTGGTAGAGCAACAGCTTGATGTATTAATGATTCTTTGAGCTTCGCAAAATATAGATAGAGGAAGCTACAAAATTCATGGTAAGTTAATAAAACCCTCATGGAAACTAATCTTTCCCTTTGTCGATCATGGAAGACAAAGAAGTTAGGGAACATTGTAAGGCAATCAAATGAGTTTCCCTTTGAACAAAGAAAAAATAGATGAAACAGGTTGTTGCTAAATCTATATCATTCTTTTATCATCTTTTGATGTAAATATTAATTTATTGTTTTATAACCTAGAAAGAAATTCGTTAGATATTTTTCTTAATTTCGATTTCGAGGATTGTATACAGGGAAAACAAGATTCTTAAGATTTCAAAGTTAATAACATAATATACTTATTTAAAAACTCAACATGTCACTAAAAAAATTGATCCTAGTTGAATAAAGCAACAAATTCCTCCAACCATTCAAAACACAGCCAATTGACAGATATTATTCCATTTAAACAATCATATATATATATATATATATATATATATATATATATATATATAACACCTCGCGGATATTTTCCTATTGGAAAATATATAGCACATTAAATGATTGTAATGCTTGCAAGAACACAAATTTTAAAACAATTGCCTACAAATACGTCCAATGCAAATACATGAACATCCAAGTGTTTCAAGTACACATTGTGTTGCTAGAAAACATGCACCGAAAGAACTGGGGAACATTTGGATGAAATTAATATTAAAAATTTCAGAGCTTCTAAAGTTGTTCAGCGGATCATCATTACTATGGCAATGCCAGGCAACTAAGAGTTTTGACAAATAATTTGAATCAGGCAACTAAAAGCAATCTAGAATGCTCCAAAATAATGGGATAGGTACGGTATCACAAACTATGCTATATGAATTGTTGTGGAGCAACCCCAATAGTTTATACCCTATGAACTGAACACTGGAAATATGAATTAAGCTAAATGGGCATCGAATTAGAAAATAGTTGTTGAAACAATGCCGAAGGAACAATGGTCTTTTCATCACGATTCCCCCTTTAGTTTCTCTGTAATGCCAGTAAGATATTTTCCCTGATCAAAAGCTTGCTCCAATTCTAGCTTGCTTGGCTGGCGCAAACCATCATCAGCAAAAGTTCCATAACCATATGGACTGTCGCCTTTTACTTGTTCCATCTCAAAACATTCCAGCTCCAAAAGTATATCCTATTGGTACATAGAGCATGCCATGTTGAACCAGCTGTGTTATAGCCGTCAATATGCATGTTGCTAATGTTGTTAAAATCACATTGGAACCAACGAGTTCGACAAATTCAGAAATTTGAAATGTTTTACTTTTACAAAAAATGCGTCCTTTTTGCTATTAATAAATTCTTTATGTACAAATAGGGCTCTTTAAAACAGAATCACAAAATGTGACACCACAAGCACAAGCAATTTAAAGTGGTTTTGAGTTCAATACCCAATGAAGAATACATGATTCCATGAAATTATCTACTAGAATTATATCCCTATGTACTATCCAATTGCTTCCATGTCAAAGAAAACAGATCGCCGAACCTCCATTATAGAATACTATTAAAGGTAAATCTAAATTGGCCAGTATGAGAATAAGAGTCTTATGAATGTTAATCTTGCAAGAAGAAATAAAATGTAAAATATAAACTGCTCCAACTACCCCAAAGAAAAAAATTATGAAAATTGACGTCTAAGGCTTTAACAAACAAAAAGTTTATGGATGCATCTAATAGAGCAAAGTGAATGTTTATACTTGAATAAGAGTGAACTAAATGTGAGAGGCATAAATGCTACCAAACAAAGACTGATTTTATAGATAGTGCAACTTTAAAATAAGGTACTAATACAGAGAACAGTTGGATAAACCGGACATCTGATGTACATCATATAAAGTTAAGCATATAAATTATATGCATTTTCCTTGGACAAAGATCTTATTTAAAAATTGTTCTATTGAATTTGCACTTGCCATCATAGCGCTTCGCAATTACTGGTTGAGAGTCAAGACCTGATTTTTTTGGAGTCGGCTTTCGAATAGACCATTTGCACCGATCGGATGACCGCGCTCGCGAATAGACCATTTGCACCGATCGGATGACCGCGCTCGCGTGAGTGGTCACGTCCGACGACCGCGGTCGTCCGATCCGTGCAAATGGTCAGTTCGAAAGGGTATACCGATTTTTTCAAACTACTCTTTTAACAGGTAAAGTTGTGGGCCATATGAAAGACCATTAAACTGCTTTTAGAGGATCCCGGATTAGTATGATTGTGACATGTTGATTGAACCTACCAATTTATTTTTGTTATCAATAACATACTTTCATCCAGTTTTGCGTCCCCACCCCAAACTGAAACTAGCTTAGATCTAAATCCTTGGCTCTATTAAGCGTCAAAAGGGATCTAATATCTCGAGGTGCAAACCTCTTC
>LPNX010916523.1:0-94837 GCA_001517045.1 Pseudotsuga menziesii | reverse complement strand
GAGACCCCCAATGGGGCCTCTCAGATGCTTGCTTCCTCTATGGGCTACATCTCTCCAAACTTGAGCTCCCTTCAAATGCACATGACAAGTGCTTAAATAGAAGAAGCTACTCTTGGTGGCATGATACATGTGATTATCCAAATTGGGATTAGTTACAAATTGGTTTGGCTTTTAAGAACATAAACCAAAAATATGGTTCATGCCCACATGCCCATGGTTTTTCACATTTAGTTACTTCTCCATAATGACATTTACAAAATCCAACAATAATCCATTACATAACAAAATCCCTTTTTTAAATAGCATGTTGGTTTTTCAACCATAAACCAACTTGTTACAACTTCTTTACAAATATGGCATGTTTGTTTTTTGTTACAACCATGCATTAACTTCATAACAACTCAAGGAATAAAATAAATGAGTAATATGTGAGTAATTTTTCCACTCACTTCAAATATTAATCATTTCACAATTTCTCATGAGTAAATGCATGAATGTCCTAAAACTCATTTCAAGCACAAATGCATGCATTCTAGTCATCATGCCATGTCACCATGCCACATCATCATGCCATGTCACCATGCCACATCATCATGCAATATCAACATGCTATGTCATCATGCCACATCACCATGCCACGTTAGCATGCCACATCATCATGACAAATTATCATGCCATGTCATTAGAATGCACTTTTTTACTACCACGTGGCAGCTTGAGGGAGTGCCACGTGGCACTTCAGCCAAAATTTTCCCTGTTGGGGCCAAACTTCAAAACGCAATATCTTTTGCATCCGGAGTCCGTTTGACACACCATTTGCACCGTTGGAATCGGCTTGACGAGATCGTCGACATGGTACTAGTTTTGTTGCAATACGATGATTTTGAAAATTGGCCTTTTTAGATCCTCTCGGATCACCAGAAGAGAATCACAGAGAAAGAAAAAGGACCAGATCTTGCTCCGGGTATGTAGCTTTATTATGTGACTTCATTGATAAAGAACCTTCCAGTTATGAAGAAGCGACAGAACGAAAAGAATGGAAGGATGGTATGATCAAAGAATATCAATCGATCATGAAGAATGATGTTTGGGATGTTGTCCCAAGACCAGAAGGGAAGTCAGTTGTAACTTCCAAATGGATCTACAAGATCAAACATGCTGCAGACGGTAGCATTGAAAAGTATAAGGCAAGATTTGTAGCTCAGGGTTTCTCTCAGAAGGAAGGAATAGACTATGAAGAAACATTTGCACCTATAGCCAGATACACTTCCATCAGGTCCATACTTGCTCTGGCTGCAGTGATGAAGTGGAAGATACACCAGATGGATGTCAAGACCACTTTATTGAATGGTATAGTGGAAGAGGAAGTGTATGAAGAATAGCCACTCCATTTTGAGACACATGACAAAGAGTCTCATGTATGCAGATTGAAGAAAGCCCTATACGGTTTGAAACAGGCACCCGGGACCTGGTACGGCAGAATTGATAGCTTTCTATCCAGTTTGGGCTTTACCAAGAGTAAAGAAAATTCCAACCTTTACTATAAGGTTGAGGATGGAAACCCAGTGATGCTTCTACTATATGTAGATGATCTATTTGTGATAGGTACGGATGGGTTGATTGCTGATACGACGAGAAAGCTTGCTGCTGAGCTCGAAATGAAGGACTTAGGGATGATGCATTACTTTCTAGGTATGGAGGTGTGGCAGAGTACAGATGGAATCTTCCTTAGACAAGGGAAGTATGCAATAGAGATCCTGAAGAGGTTTGGGATGATGGACTGCAAGGCTATGACCACACCTATGGCATCTAACCTGAAGCTATTGAGTGATGCTTCATTAGAGTCGGTTGTTGCTACGATGTATCATTAGATGATTGGGTCATTGATGTACCTGATGAACACGAGACCAGACATTTGCTTTTTCTATGAACACCTTGAGCCAGTTCTTGACAGATCCGAGAAATGTTCACTTGATTGTTGCAAAGCATATTCTGATATACCTGAAGGGTACAATTGATTATGGGCTCAAGTACGATGTGAATCAAAAGATTAACCTGGAGGGTTATGTTGATTCAAATTGGGCAGGTAATGCCATTGATAGGAAGAGCACTTCAGGGTGTTGCTTCAGTATGGGGTCAGGTGTGATCTCTTGGTTTAGCAGGAAGCAATCTTGTGTGGCACTGAGTACAGCTGAAGCAGAGTATGTCGCAGCCTGTTCAGCTAGTTGTGGGGCAGTATGGCTGTGGAAGCTACTGTCTAATATATTTGATCTTCAGTTGGATGCTACTTGTATAAATTGTGACAACCAGAGTTGTGTGAAGTTGTCAGAGAATCCAGTGTTCCATGACAAGTCGAAGCATATTGAGATCAAGTATCACTATATCAGGGATATGGTGCAGAGGGGAGCAGTGAAGCTCCAGTATGTTGTGACGGAGTAACAGATAGCCGATGTATTGATGAAGCCATTGGCTAGGCTGAAGTTCAAGTACTTCAGGGAGAAGCTTGGTGTTCTCCAGATCAAGGTTTCCTCCAAGAGAAAGTGATAAGACCCATAGCCATTCTGACATGGTGAGAGGATTGGTTCCTTCCATGGTCAGATGTAAGGGCTGAGCCATTCTGTCATGGTGAGAGGATTGGTTCCTTCCATGTTAGATATGAGTGCTGGCCATTCTGTCGAGTAGGACAGATGTAAGGGCAATTGCCATTCTAGGAATGGAGGCACCTGGTCAGTTACCAGGAAAACTCAGTCTAGGATTGAGAAGCCATTCTGATGTGACATAGGGATGTGTTCCCACTTGATCAGATGTAAGGGCTGAACCATTCTATCATGGCTAAAAGATTAAGTTCCTTCCATGTCATATGTGAGTGTTGGCCATTCTGACGAGTAGGTTGGATGTAAGGGAAACTGCCATTCTCTAGGAGAATGGAGGCACCTGGTCAGTTACCAGGTAGCTCAGTCGAGGAGGAATGGGGGTCATTTTGATATGATTGCTGGGATGTGTTCCCTCATGATCAGATGTAAGTGCAGAGCCCTTCCATTAGTAATGGGATGTGTTCCCTCACTGGGTGGATGTAAGTGCAGAGCCCTTCCATCAGTAATGGGATGTGTTCCCTCATTGGGTGGATGTAAGTGCAGAGCCCTTCCATCAGTAATGGGATGTGTTCCCTCACTGGGTGGATGTAAGTGCAGAGCCCTTCCATCAGTAATTGGATGTGTTCACTCACTGGGTGGATATAAGTGTTGGGCCTTTTTGATATGATTATAGGATTGGTTCCTACATGATCAGATGTGAGTGCTGGGTGTGCCTTTCTGACGAGCAAGTCAGATGTAAGTGTTGGGCGAATACCTACATGATGGGTAGGCCTAAAACCAACATGAAAAAGGGCTGGCTCTGTAGAAATTCCTGTGACGAGAATAATCATGAGATAGCACCCGTGATGATGATTGCCAGTGATGATCGAGATCGAGTGATGATGATCCAGTAGTAATGATCCAGATCGAGTGATTATCGAGATCTAGTTATGATGATCCAGCAGTAATGATCCAGATCGAGTGATGATCTAGATCCAGTGATGATGACCAGTGATGATCCAGATCGAGTGATGATCCAGATCCAGTGATGATATTCCATGATGACCCATATCGAGAGATGATCCAGATCCGATGACTTGAAGACGAAGATGACTTGAAGACTCAGAAGACTTAAGATGCAGATGATGAGATGATCCAGTTGATGCAAAGAAGAAGACCAGTGCTGAAAATTGTGTCGAAAGAATACCTTCCTAGTTAAGAGGGAGTGTTGATGTATTTGTAACTTCAGAATGTATTCGCCTAAGAATCTTATGTATTGTAACCCGATGTTTATTCTAGGATGTATCTATAATGTAATTGAGTCATATTGTCATGCCCCAATGTTCCGATCGGGAAGATCAATAATGTAAACAAGTCATGTCAAGTCATAGTGAGTAACCCTCCGATTGTCTAAGGGTTAAAGTCCCCACAGTTCCGGGGCACTAGGGTTATTAGACTCTCCTAGTAGAGGTCGGCCCTAGTAATGTTTTAGTTATGTTGGGATTAGTATAAATAGAGAACTGGAGTCTCTATTTATCATACAAGTCATCCACACTCAAGTATAGCACATAGTTGAGGAAGGAGAAGACACTGGGGCTAGTCAAGAAGAAGATTACTGCTGTTAGGAGATCACTTACTATTTTGGGGCTTTTACTATTTTGGTGTTGATTCTATCTCTGAGGAAGTTGCGGGGTTTTCTCCTTTATGGTTTCCCTGAGGAAAAACACTGTGTTCATTGTCTCTTGTGTTTGATTGCTGTACTTATTATTCTCTCAGTTAAAGATCCTAATAATGCTATCTTAATGTTGAAAAACTAACATTATGTCAGTAACATTTTACATTTTTCATGACTAAGGGCTCAATTCGTTTCTTGACATCGGATCAGGACCTTCTCGAGGTTGTCAAGAGCCTCTTGAAAGGTATTACCATAGGCTGTAAAATCATCCATGTATACCTCCACACAGTCATGTATAAGATCAGAAAAAATTCCTAAGACTGCTCGCTGAAAAGTGGAAAGTGCATTACACAAGCCAAATGGAAAAACTCTATAATCATATGTTCCCCAAGGGCATGTAAAAGTGGTCTTGTCTTGATCTTCGGGTGCTATTAAAATCTAGTTGTATCCACTATATCCGTTAAGAAAGGAAAAATACTGTTTACTTGACAGGGTATCTAACACTTGATAAATAAAAGGTAAAGGAAAGTAGTATTTAAGTGTGGCTTTGTTTAGCTCTCTAAAATCAACAAAAATGCACCATTTCCCTATGCCTTTATTTGGGACTACCACTAGAGGAGACACCCATTTACTATCAGAGATAGGATAGATGAAACCAACATTGAGGAGTTTTTGTAATTATTCTTTTAGTATATCCTTTAGAGCAGGATTCATCCTCCTCTGAGGCTGCCTTATAGTTGTTTGGATCCATATAAATATGGTGAATACTAGTTTCATGGTATACCCTTCATATCAGTGTGTTCCCATGCAAATGCTCCAGATTTTTTTTTAAGAACCTCAAGCAGCTGTGCTTGTTGGTTTTCACTAAACCCTACGTTTATATGTAGAAATTTTTCAGGGCCAAATTCAAATGGTATGGTATAGGTTCTTGTATGCTCTTCAATTGTGGAGACACAAGGTGTCTCCATAAACATTGAGAGAGCCATATTGTCTTGGAACTCATCTCCAAAAATCTGATCGAATTGAGCAAAAGACTGAGGAAAATCTATACAAGTTGTCAAAGAAACAAACTGGTTTAATACATTCTCAGTGGTATGCTCCTAAAGTACCTAGGATAAATCACTATGGAGGGAGAGGTCATCAAATTCCTCGTCCCCGAAAGAACAATTTAACCACCATGAGTTTTCAGTTATTGGTTGTGCTGGGGGGTATAAAATAAGTATATGTGTAGACAACCCATTGGAAATAGTCATTTCTCCATCCCTACATCCTATAAAAGCATTTGCAGTAGCTAACCATGGTCTTCCCAAGATAATAGGATACCCTTTAGAAGGATCCTTTGATTCTACAACCATAAATTCGACAAGGTATTCCCATGAGGCTACTGATACAATAATGTCATCCAGGAATCTAGCAGGTTTTACCATAGTACGGTTTGCTAGTTCTAGGATGCAAGGGGTGGTCATCATGTTGGTGGAAGATCCTAAATAGATTAATGTATTTTCTATGGTGGTATTGTTTACAACTACAGTCACTATTGGGGATCCCAGATTTGTATATTTTGTAATCCGAGACTGATCTATCATACATTCAGACATCTCTCCTATAACATTTATTGTGAGAGGGTCCTTTTGCTTCTTCCCTGGGAATTTAATCCATCGTTCCTTTATTACCTTACTGTAGATTGGTATGTCCTTGATAGATTGTAATAGAGGAATTTTTACACAAATATTCTTTAATTCATTCAAAATGTCATACTCAGGATGAACTATAGGTTTTTCAATTACTAGTCTTTTCGGAAATGGAGGAACTCTTTTCTACTGAATGGGTTCTTGCAGAGGATGGGTGTGTACTGGAATCTTCAGAATGTTCACATCCTACAAAATGGCATCATTCACGGGTTCATTTGAATCCTCTTCTTCTTCATTTTCCTCATGAATGATGACTGATGACTTGGGTTTTTCATTCACAACTCTTCTAAATCATAATTGAATCTCATGTACAGGTATAGTCGAAATAAGGTATGATGGAAGAGTTTGCAACTCAATGTTGTTAAGAGCTTGAGTTGGTTTATTATTTGGGTTAGGTATCGACTGTATAGGTAATAATGTCGTTCATGGAGGGTTTGTATTATGGAAGTGATGAGGTTGGTATGCAATGAGAGTAACTGGAGGCACAAATCCAGGAGAAATTTGATGGAAATTTGTTTGGTGCTGAGGATAAGGATGATTAGATGTAGAGACAGGTTGTGATTGAGGGTACGTTTTCCTCTCCCCCCTTGTGACCAATATGGATGCTGTGGAAATCGAGGAGGAGGGTACTGAGGTGGCCAATTTTTCCAACTTGAGGTGTTCCATTGTTGAGGTGGTTGGCATGGAGGATAATAGAGTGGGGGTTGTGGTGAAAATTTTTGGTACGCTGGTTGGTCTCTAGGTTTCCAAGGATTCCTCCTAGATGTTTCACCCACATCCCCATTCTTATAGATGGCTTGTAACCCAGGCAACTATGGGAAATTGTCTGTTGGATGTTCCTCTGTATAGATCTGACATATGGAGATGTTGTTTAATGGACATTCCCTTTAGGGATGTTTGTTCCTACATCTCGGAAAAAAAATGCTCATTGGTACTCGTTCTTAGATCCTACCTTTTATTGGCTTGTAAAGCATCTAGTTGAGAACCCATTGCTCCTAAGATATCAGCCTTGAAATTCTCCAATAGGTTTCATAACTGTATCCTTGTAACTCGACTTGAACTGGGAATGTTTCCTCTTACATTTCTACTATAAGGCTCCCAAAATTTTTTCCCAACTTCCCCCCTACTTCTAGAATAATTTGTACACATCTCACTGATTTGTGCAAAGGTTTTATGAGAAATATCGCCAGCTTCCATGAGATTAAGACTTTCTATCAAGTCCTCAGAGATCCCTTTAAGGAAAAGTGTACGTACTACATCTTCTCGGACGTCACTATATTTTGATTTATGTAATGTATAAACAAACTTTTTGAGATAATCCTCTAGGATTTCATCTTCAAGTTGTTGTATCTTGAATATATCATGTCGAGAGTCCTTAGGTTTGCAATACTCTTGATATTTTCGTAAAAAATTAGGTTTTCATATATTGCCAAGTCCTGATAGTGGATTCTCCTAATCCCATGAACCATCTCAAGGTAGAATATTTTAGTGTAGTGGGAAAGAGTTTTAGTTTGTGAGCATCTTGTAGATAATTATAGCTCCTACAAAGGATATCGAACTCGAACATAAATGTGTCTAGGTCCTCATTACTTTTTCCATAGAAAGTAGGTAAGGAGGAAGGAGGGATGTTTTTCATAGTTACATCCTGTACAGTGTCTAAAATAGGAAACCCAAAGGTAGCCTCAGTTCAATTTTCCCCTTCTCCTTCATCATTTATAACTTCATCATGATCTTCGTTCTCTCCTCGCCTCTCCATATAGGCTGGTTTTCTAACATAAATATGCCTAGGAGGCTCCTTTCGAGGTGATAATGGGGCATCCCAATGTTCTTTTTCGAGAGAGATATTCCTATGATCAACCATGTTTTTATTGAATCCTAGAGGGAAAGTAGGTTCTACTATGGATGTTTCAATTTGTGAGATAACTGTATCTACGGGGTTTCCAAAGAGAGATTTTACCTGGTCAGGATCAACAAAGTCAATCAAATTCAGATCTCCTACCAGTGAAAAATTTGTATTATTTGGATTCAAGACTAGTGGAGGGTTAGAGGTTCCTAGTGGCTGATCCTCTTGAACTTCCTAAGGAATGAGGTCCTTAGGACCTCCTAGCAAGGTTCCTTCTCCTTCTATGGCTTCCCCGGTAAGATATCCTGAGAGAGTCTCCTTAGGTTTCCAGGTAGAACTACTTCCTATAGGTGTCTTTCGATACCTTTCTTCTGAGTTAGTGGCTGGGGTATTACGTCCCTCGTAAAAGTTAGTAGGAATTTCAATAAGTTTTCCTGTCTTAACAAATATACCCCGAGGATTTCTAAGTTTGTTCATGAAAAACTTAAACTAAAGAAAAACCTATGCTAATACTATTGCTAGATTTGGGGGCACCTATTATAACAGATGCGTATGTTCTTACCTCTCATCTTACCTCTCTCCCACCATCAGCCTATTACTAAAATTCATAAAGAATTCTATCTATTCTACCTTACAGAACAACTCCCCGACAACAATGCCAAAATGTTGGGTGTTATATCGTCTTGATTAATTCACCTAATATTTAATTATCGACCGAGGTTGGTAGGCATAGAGTTGACACAAAATATATGTGAAGGAAAAGGGATTCCTATAGTGTCGTGGAAGTATTTTAACAAACAAAAGATCGAAAGATATTTCAAAATGAAAAACTGAGTCAAACTCCTAAGAATTCAACTATTAAGGTAATTGAACTGGAACATAATACTAGATTAGAGTATCAAAAATACACTACTCTACTCTATAAACAATTACTAAATAATAAAGATATATACAATACTACTTCTATACAAGAAAAAAACTACTCTTCCTAGTAAGGTTTATTGAATAATTTCAAGAACTAACTATGCAAAGAAATTTTATATTGGAAACATAGCAACAATAATTAGATTGATAATTTATTTTATAAGCAAATAACTTCAGACTTAAAAATGATATTATCAACAACCAACTTCTCAAGTGAAAGACTAGGATGCACGGAAGACCTAACTTATAAGTGAGTAGAAAACTTAATAAGAGAAACAAGTAGAAAAATTAATAAAGAAAACTTGATAAGAATAACTTAATAAGAGAAGGAAGTAGAAAACTTAATAAGAATAACTTTGAATTCTATTCTACAAGTCTCTTTCGGTAATCACACATTGAAAAAGGAACAGTTCCTACTGCTATGGACAATCTACAAGGTACTAGTATACTTTCCTAAGAATAACACATCTAATACTAAGTTTTACATGCAAATGGATAAATCAATCCAAATGCATGATTACAAAATAGTACAACAGTATTAGTCAAAGGAATCAGAAACAAACAAAAGAAACAAAACATAACATAACTCAAAACATGTTCAAGGTGAAAAGATAAAAATTTAATAAATAATCTAAAACAATCTAACTTTTAGTCTTAACGTTAAATAGGACTATCATCTAACTATTATAGCCAAGTCATACTTTAAAAACTAAAGAAACAGAGATTTAAACAGGTTCAAAACACATTAAAAACACTAAAAATGAAACGATGGACTCGATGACAGACTGAACTGTAGGTCTGAAATGGGTGTTTGAATGACAATTTAAACAGGTTGTCCGAATGACAGTCTACATAACTAGAATAACATAAAATAACCTAAATGATCTAATCTTCAGCTGAATTTGTGCACATGCAAATACAATGCGTAGAGGCAGTAAATAAACCTACTTAATGATCAAATTTGACAGCAAAATAATCTTATAATAATTCATAAAAAGAAATCATTGCATATTACACTAAGAAACAAACTGGAATTTAACTTGAATGAACTTATAACGAAAAGGAAATGAACAAAATTGAATCTATTATAACTTGATTAAAGCAATCTTTTCTATATACTTGTCAATAGAAAAATGAACAGTAAAGCTTGAAATGAAATGACTGGAAAGTAAATTGAGAGCAAACTATGCACGCAACTAGCTATTTAACTTTGGAAATAAAACTATATTAATGCATTACATAAAAAAATGAAATAAACGTTTACAATAATTTTAGTGAAAACAAACTAGAAATCAAACTATACTAACTACAGAAGAAAAGATAACGAAAGTACACAAGAAAAGAAACCGTTGGTTGATGAGGGGTCCTCTCAGCAATCAGGGGTGAATCCTGGCTAACGCTTACATGAACATGATCATGAACAACAGAACATAGAGCTTCTATTAAAAATAAGGAACAGAGTTGCAAAGTTATTTTCTTAAAAACTGACTGTCTAACTAATGAATTGATGAACCATGTAGCTCTTCGCATGGAGGAGTTTATATACATAATGTTTACAGAGCTGAGCAGGTTGACCCTTTAGTGGTTGAATTCTCTCTAAATTTAGTCAACCATTACTGCTATCAACTGATCGAACACCAACACACACCATTCTTCCTTTTCCATTGCACGTTCGTTCTTCATGGTGCGTGATGTGGTGTGAGGGTCCTTCTTAGCATGGACTGGTGGTGTGGTGTTGAGCAAAGGAGGCTGCTGGCAAGTCTTCGAGAATGAAAGCCATGCTACCACCCATACGCATGGATAGGTATCAATTACAACCCATGTTAATGTTTTAATTCCCAGAAACCTGCCAATGAATATTGCGCAGTCTAATTAGCGAGCTGGATGGTAAACTGGATATGCTATGCGCATATTTAGTAGAATTCGTGTTTGTTGTTAGCTCATCCAAAGACTATGGTATGCAATAACAATCTCATTCATATATCAATATATCAAACGCGCTCCAAATAATGTCAATTTTAATCTATAAAATCGTGAAATGATAATAATAAACAGATTTTACATAAATGTTAAATTTATTTGTACCTAAGGCTAAATAGTGAGTTGCATGACAACAAATATGCAAAAATATGACAAATCATATGTTTAAACGCGTAATTTAACTGCCGAAAATGATGACAAAACTGGGATCAACAATAATATAATGGGAATGGAATAAATTATAGATGCGTTGAAATGTTGGTTTTAGTGAGCATGGTTGAAGGCTAAAAATACAAATGATTTACGCTGATAACTAATCTCTTAATAACTCAGATCGTATTTGAGCAAAAATTTATTAAAGAGGGCTTATATTAGGGATGGAGTGTTGGGTATGATGAAAGGATCAATTGCTTGAACGCATGCTAGAGCTATAAGTTCAATTGATTCTCATCGAAGTGATGAGGAAACAACCATGTATTGAAATAGTATTGTAAGGGTTTATAAAATTGACTTTTTATGAGTGTACATATATGGTTCTATCAATTTCTATAAGAAGAATGAAAGTGTAGTTCTATATAGAAAAAAACTATTTTTTATTTTATTGTTTTATTGTTTTAAAAACGTGCACACAAAAGCAATTTGAAAACTAATGTGTTTTTTGTTAACTAACAAAACTCAAGACGAGCATGAAAGAAGATGAACTAGGTGAATTCATATAGCAATTTGAGGGTTCTGATCATGGCTAAGAGGATTGAAATAAAAGTGAAATGTTATGGTAAAGATTTGAGGGTTTGTAGTGAATTAGAAGAGGAGATTGTGATCAAAGTGAAGTGGATTTGAAAAGGCCATGGTTGTAAGTTACAATAGCAAATCAGGGAAACAAAATTAACAAAAATAGAGTATAAAATAGAGATCTCTAAACCTGATTTATGAGTGCACTATTTTCATGATATTGAGGAAGATTTAACATATGTAAACTCTATAATCAAATTGCACAATGGGTGGATCAGTTTGTTGATAATATCTGTGTTAGAATAGAGCAAACCTAAAACATAGCAAAAATTTTATAACTAGAAATAAATATAATTACAAATATGAGACGATATTGCATACAATTGAAGAAGTAATCATGAGTACTTAAGAATCTTAAATGCATAAATACAAAATTGAAATTATAATCACATGGAATCTGAATAGAAATTAAACCACACAAGAACAAATCTAGAAATGCAATTTGTAATTAAAACACAAAAATTAAAATGACACACTACAATCTAATTAGAAAATAAAAGAGAAAATATGTTACCTAGGTTTAGGGGTCCCTTCTCACATTGGTTAACCCTGTCGAGGACTCAAGTCAAGTGGAAAAGATGCATAATAAATGGGTATTGAATTAGCTCTTCATTCCATTGAAATTATAAAGAAAATGACATGTTATCTAGTACACATTTCTCTCTAATAGAACTTTATGAGTGATATTCAATGACACCCAATTCTATCCTCCATCCCTATTTATACATGAGAGGTTGAAAACAACCTCAAATCAACCTAGCCAAGTCATCTTCCAGGTGGAAAACAAATAAATTTGGTTTCCTAAAATAATTTGGGGTTTTCACCATTTTGGACATATTCATCTTGAAGGACCGTTAATATCTCCCAAACCATTCCAAATTTTGGAAAACCTACTATGTCTACTCAATTTGTCATGTGCTAGAAAAAAACCCATATTTTGTATTTTTGAGATTCGCCTTCATCTACTAAAAAATCGAGGCATAAGTTGGTTGTTTCAAAACTGCTTGTTAGAATTTAGGAAACCTTTGACTAAGTGTTGAAAGTTACTTGTGTGAGTTGGGTGAGGTTTGAGAGACCCAAATCCATCTTGGGACACTTTTGCATAGCATCCAAGTGGAAGAATTTGAATTGGAGGCATGCAAGTATGCTAGCCAAGAATTGGTACAAAAATTCTGAATTTGAATTGGCACAGGAACTGGGACAAAATTAGATAAATATAACTCATGCAACTGCCATTAGTAAAAATTTAGTAAAAACATATTTAATTACCAAAAACATTAGAAAATAATATGTATTAACCATAGGGTCATGTTAAGGCTTAGATGGAGGCTTGATGACAAAAAATGGTCTATGGTATGGACGAAATGCAGAAAAATTCTTACGAATAGGGAACTTATTATGCCGGAAATATGGAAAAAATGGATCCCAACATACATCTAAGGAATTGGATTGTAATTTTTTTTCTTGCAAAAAACTAGCTTATCAAGGCATCAATTCAATGGCTTTGATTATATATTTATTCATGTATATTCAAAATAAGAAAAATTATCTAAAACATGATTGATAAAGTCGATTGTAATAATTACCATAGCTCATAGACAATTAATAACCCATACAAAACACTTCATTAAAGGAAGGTACAATTGCACTCGTTTTACATAGAAACTTCAATAGCATTGAAACCGATGAGCTAAGAGCATGAACATGGGTTCTTTCTATAAATTTCCCTCAGCCTCTCTAGGAAGTCAAAGGAAACATGGTAATCATTATCTTGGAAATCAATTTGGATAATATTCACTTTGTCCCATTATTGCTAATGTGCATAGTCTTTAATAGGTACAATGTTGCACAACAACATCTTTTAGCAGAATGATTTTGGGTCTTGTAGTTTTTTTTCGATCTACTTGATCAAGAAAAATATAGGATATTGATTTAGTGGGTAGGCCTGTCTACTTACATTTTATATCTATGACTGATAGAGTCTAGTTTCTTTGATAATATACAATTCTTTTCACTTGATTCAATATGGAACCCTTCAAAGATTTATAGGCCTATTTGAGTCATGCCATTACATGAACAACTATTGGTTACATTAAGAGATTAGATGGCATATTTTTGTCATGAGACTATGTAGGGAACTATTTGTATGGTTACTTTGGTTATGATCATGTGTTGTCTATTTTTATAGCCTTCATGTGACTCTGAATACTATAGGTCTTCATACCCTCAATACTTTAGTTCTCAAATTCATGAGTAGTGAGTTGCAATAGTTTGTTTGCAACATGATGTTGATATTGATCTATTTATAGTTTCTATGGTTTTTCATGATTGATTTCACAATTTAGTTAAGAATCCCTTGAAGTATCCCATTGGGAATAATTTTAAGAAAAAAAGTTCGTGTTCATTGGACATTGTCCTTCAAGCTCTGATAATAAGCACATTTCATTCTCATTTCTTATTGTATTTAAATTTTGTATATAATTTTGATTGTAAGAACTTATATTTGGGTTTTAACTTATACTTAGGTGATGGAAAAGTGATACAAATAGCTCTTCAAGAATGGACAGGAAAATCGACGGTCCCAAATGTCTTTATTGGAGGCATACACATTGGAAGCTGTGATGGTTAGAAATTCAATCAAAACTATTATTTTCTTGCATTTTTATTATAAACTAATCAATTTTCAAGGTTTCATTCAATACATTGGTCTCATAAAAACAAATCTATGTCATATTTCTATTCCACTATGTTTCTTATTAAAATTTAAATTTTGAGAAATAAGTATAGGATTGAATCTATACATTAGGTGAAGAGGTGATAAAACAGTCCACCATAGACCCCACATGGAAGTAGTAAGGTAATGGGTATAGAACAACCTATAATATAGTTAGTATTTAATATTAAAAAAACCAACAACCAAATAACCTCTTTAAGCTTACTCAACACAAGTAAATAATTAAATGCACAAATTTCTAAAAGTAGACAAATCAACTACAATGTTTCAACAATTTTAATCCAACTATAATAAATCCATTACATAAGCTAAATCACATAGCATTGTCCACAACATCCTTAATAGAAAATAGTTACCATCATACAAAGTACAAGCTTGAAGACTTTCTTTACATCAACCAGACGAACAAACATCAAGGATAAGGTCCTACCATCTACATCCTATTCCATAAGCCTCTAAATTGTCTTCAAGATAATAATCTTTAAATCCCCTTTCTTATGGTTGTAGGTTCCCTTTTATAGGCCCTGAACCTCCTGGATTTTGTTTATCATATAGTTTTCCATGTCAATTGGTCCCACATCCCCACTAATATAACTAAAAACCTCCTAGATATATACTTGGGTCTATACCCTTTCTTGAAAATTAAGGACTACAACTAATCTTAAAAAAGTGGAAAAAATCAAAATCAAAATATATATTTTACTAATTTAGGATGGGCCATGCACTAGGTATGCTCTTGCATCAAACACCCCTAGTTTTTTTAAACATGAGCTTCTAATAAGAAGATAAGTATAAAATTAGTGCTTGGCCAACGAAGTCAACTAAAATTTTCTTTTGAACCAAGTCAACCAAGTTTTTCTTTCAAAACCCATGTAGCATCTTCTGGACTTTCATTCTCCCAACAAACCAAATATTTGTTGTGTTCTTTTCTCTTGATTTTTTCTCTTTCTTCTCCCTAATTTTATTCAATTCCACCCCTTTGATTTGTAGGGATTTCTTCCTAACAATCTAGTAACCTATTTTTGGTTTGTTCCCATGGGTTCATGGTACTCATACACATCTGAACATTAAATGTGGAATTCATGTACAATTTCTTTGGAAATTTAATCTAATAAGTATTGTTTAATATTTTCTTATGGATTATCCATGTTTCAATCTTTTTCATCGTCAACATGTTATAGAATCCCTTTGGAAATTACCTCAACAAACATTCTCTCTCTTCTTTGATTATCTTCCTCTTTTTATTTCAAATTATTTTGTTTTGTTGCAACTATAATTTAACTTGTTCAGCAAAATTCTTCATGTATTCTGCAAATGATTTAGCATCTTCACTCTTGTTATTCCTTCCTAGTAAATCAAGAAAATATATCATGCCAATAGGTGACCTACCATAAACAAGTCTCAAATGTGTTTTACCTTTATCTAGTTCACATAATTATTATAATACAATTATGCTCATGCAAAGATTGTATTCCATTTGCACTTCCTTATATCCAACAAAAAATCTTAGCAAGTTACCCAAACTCCCATTTTCAACCTTTGTTTGATGATTCATTTGTGGATGGTACCTAGAACTAAATTGTAATTTTATTCCCAACTTTTTCCACAAGGTTCTCCAAAAATTTCCAATGAATTCACTATCTCTATTTGGAGTTATATTCCTAGATAACCCATGGAACCTTTTAATGTATTTGAAAAATAACACAACCATGTTTGTAGCATAATGTTTTTTCTTGCATGGAATCAAATGAGCCATATTTGAAAATCTCTCAACGACTTCAAATATGGAAACACTACCTTTATTTGTTTTGGATAGTCCCAACACAAAATAAATGTTGATATCCTTCCATGGATCTTATGGAATTGGTAATGGTGTCTACAATATTGTCTTCTTACTTATTCCCTTAGAATGTTGACAAATTATGTAACATTCAACCTAGTTATTCACATCTATTAGTACCTAAGTGTGCACCTAGGATTGTCTACATTTTTTAACTTGAGACCCTGAAATCCATACTTATCCTATGGTTACCTCAAGAATTGTTACCTAGGAAAAATGTTTACCCATAATATTCTGCTATATAATTTTCTATTTGTTTTATGTTTATGTTTTCAATTTGATTTTTAGCTAGTAAAACATGATAAGATGGCACAAGGTCTACATAGATTTTGCTGTTATTTTTGCAAGTTCTCTACTCCTTGGTTTAAATCTATGCACTTGTGGAAAAGAAATTCAACCTTGGGACTAGACTTTCCTTGAAACAATAGTGCTACAGAATGGTTTTGCAATTGCACTACCAAATTTTTGGCAATTGTGTTACCAAATAGTAAGTGCAGCTCTAAAAAACTAGATGCCTATGCTACAGAACTATCAGAGCAGTATTTATAAAATTGGCCACCAGTCTTGTCAAGTTTTGAAATTGGATTATCTGAAAATTATGTGCAATGATGGAATCATGTGGAAATTGCATTCTCTGATTTCTCGTGGCCATGAAATGACACGGCTCCTACAAATTTCATAATTAGTCACACCAATTTAGAAGGCCTAGATTATTAGTCATTCGTTATGTTGCTCGAGTTGGTGTGTGCTCTGATGAATAATTGATCCTCCTGCTCATATTGTTTTTACTCTGTTATAGCACTTAACATGTCATTGAGAAAGAGTGGAGATGTGGTTAGATATGAGCCCATTAGGGATGAATTGTTAGAAGCTTACCCTAAATTTGGTCTTAATTTCAGATGAGCGGGATGGTTCTATTTTTGTGTAAAATTACAAGGAATCATACCTTAGTTTCCTAGGATTTTGTAGATAATTTTGATGGTAAGGATGCCACAGTGGGATACCTAACTATTCCAGTTATAGAGAATTCGATAGCCATCACATGTGAGTTACCATAGGAGGGGGAATGGTGGTATAAATTTCAAGGTGTCAGTGCTCCGGAGTGCAATTGTTTCCTAGAGGCAAACTATTCAAATCCATATTGGTGGAAAGTCATACCGCAGACCTAGTTAAGGATTGAATACAGTATCCTTATGAATCTAGTATAGAGGTACATTACGAGAGAAGACGGATATGCCTCAATCCATCTCTTCCATATGTATTTTATCCTACACATAGATGGACTTTGATCAATCAATTTACCTTTTTTATTTCTTTATAATTATGTCAAAACCGACCACTAGGAAATTCCCAAATAGCCAACACAACATTTATCATCAAGCCCCCATTAAGCCGTTGATATTGCAAGAGTTGAAAAAATTTAATCATGGATGGGAATAGTTTCTCTTGTCCTCTAAATTCGTACCCTTAGAGAATGTATCATTCCCACACAAGGTTGTCGATTCCTCTTCTGTTAAGACAAAACTTATATAAACCTTTGAAAATGTTGAAATTGAGAGCTCTTCCATAGAGCCAAGTGTAAAGAAGGAAAGTAAGGGTCGGGTAACCATGAAATGTAAAATGTCAAAGCTTAAAATCCCTGTAAACAATAAATTATAGTTTTCCTCACATGAAGAATTGGGAATCCCTAGACATGAGTTGATTAAAGAAGATCCTATGAATGGGGAAAACATAGTGTTGACTCGAAGGACGAGAGGGGCCCTGAAACAACCATTTCCTAAAAATTACAGTTTATAGGAGGTAGAGGATATTCATAATTTTACAAGTAGAAAAGGTTATACCAAGAAGTAGAAAATGAAATAGGACAATCCTACACCTTATCCACTTAGAGTACCACATAGTAGGCAACAAATAAATTCAGGCTTAACTACAAAGCCAGGTTTAATCCTTGTTTAAGGGAAAACAATGTCATCAACCTTGAAATTTTTACAAAGGAAACTTCAAAGAAGCCTAAGAGGTATAAAGGTAAATTCATGACCCCAAGTTCTATACAAGTAAGAAATAGTTCCAAAATAAGTGGTCCAACCCCGTACAAAACTAAATATGAAAAACCTAAAGTAAACACACAATTAACTAATCTTGGAAATACCTAGGAAGCGTCTGATGGAGAGTCAGGCTCATCAACGGAGACATAGAAGAAAGTTGCTCAGTTTTTGTCTTGTTTGGAAAAAACTATTAATTCCATCCCTTATTCACCAAAGACTAAGCTCTTTATTCCTACTCCCTTAGAAAAATAATAGGATAGGCATTGCATGGGTTCAATTACTAATGAAAAGCTTGAAGTGGAAAGTCTATTAGCACAAATCAAAGCATCAAAAGAGGTTGTCTTGCCCCAGCCTAAATATCATGAACATGGAGTTAATAAAAAAATCAGGAAGAAAGTTAAAAAGTTCAAAGGTCTTGTTAAAGGACTCTAATAGGAGAATAACTTTTTACAGAGTAAAGAAGACAATTCTAGTGAGAAGAGGGCCAAGATGATCATCAAGTTCACTAGGTTATGAAAATTTTATCAAAAGCTAAAAAAGATAAATGCCAAGATGCTCAAACAAAAGAAGTACTAGAAGGAGGATTTCCTCCACCAGAGGAAAATGATCTTGGATAGTAATGAAAAACTAGGTGTTCTAATAGATCTTGGCACTCATCTCTTACAAGATACTCTTTAGAATTGTGCTCTGAAAACCAATTGAAGACAAGTTCAGGGTATGTAGGTTATAATTTGGATTGTTCGAGTTTTTACTGTCGCAATAAACAACACTTATATGAAACATTTCTGTAAGCATTTTTATCTTTTAAAATGTCATTATTATTTTCTAAATTTCTGTATAAAATCTCAAACTCAAAGTTCTTTGAATATTTTGTATTTTGAAAAGTTAGACACTTGATAAGTGTCCTAAATTCGAGTCAGTCATGTTAATCCAATTAGTTGATGTGTCCCTTAAGTATAGGATCTTATAAATGTTTTGTTGTCTCGAATCATCTATTTCAATTTAAAAAGGTATTTTTAGTAAATGAATGATCATCGAATTCTAAAAAATAGGATTTTGATGGAATAGTGTAAGATTCTATATATTGTAAAACTCCGTGGAAAGAAGGGAGTTGATTTTGGAAGCTAGCGAAGGGCCTATGATATTTGTAAGAATATTTTGAATACAGTACTCTATGAATGTCTAAGGTCATTTAGAATATGAATTAGATGTGCCTCTTGTATGTTTGTTTTTGATTTTCTATTTGATTACATAAATTTTAATGTGTTGCATAATCAGTTAATTGCATAACTAATAACATTTACACCGTGAATGTATATTTCCTGCAATATCTATTGTGTTTGCATTTACCCCTTTTGACTATAATGTTGTTATATGATGGAATATTATGTGAATATGTGGAACATGTATCTTACCTTTCATATGTTTATATCTCAGCTTGGTATTTATGTTTGGATTCACATCTAGTTCAACCACTCAAATATAGAAATAAATGCTTTCAACATTTATGTCTAATTGCCCTAGCTTTTCCCTGTATTAGTCTAGTGAAAACATTAGTGATAACATTTTCTAGCATCATTTCCAAGGAGCGGAGTAACGAATTTAATCCTCCCTGGGATATATTTGTTGATTATATTGATATTTTAGGTGAACAGAAGTCAGAATATTAGTGACGACATTTTTCACCTAGCAATTCTAATGTGCAATTCTGGCTTCCAAAAGGCTAGAACTTGAGCAAATCCAACTTCTCTTTCCTCAACTCATTTTGATCCTGAAGAGATTCTCAGAGAAGATAGAGCTCGATAGAAATTTGGATCTTCAATTTCATGTATTTCTAAAAGTTTTTCATATTCATTTTTAAAGGGTAGTTTAGATCACGAAAGTGATTTTGATTTTCCTTTAGAAGAATTGTCGCCTTCAGCTGAAGAAGAAAGAAAAATTATGCCTTTTATTTCTATCCCTGAAATTGAATTCTTTAACCTTGATATTGGAGGTACTTCTTTTAAAATTATGCAAATCATTTGTCATCAATAGAAGTAAAAGAAAAATTATAGAGTTCTAGGTGATTTTCACCAACCTATGAATTCTTTGACATCATATACACCTCTCACCAGTATATTTCCTACTATCCAATTCAAAGTTAAAGCACCGGCTTCTTCACATACCCAGACTATACCAACAATGGTTGGTCAACCCCCTAACAGGATGGACACCATTGTGGCTACCAGATATGCCCCTTTACTTTTTCCACAACCTTTGAATTCTTTACCTGGTGGTGAATATCTTAATTACCTACCTAGGTTCAATGGGCAGGGGGAAGTTACTGTAGAGGAACATCTCAATGCTTATTATAGTTATGTCGATAACTAGAATATTTAAAATGAAGGTTTGGATGAGATTTTTCATATAATGATTGGATTGAGAAGTTAGAAAGTGGTTCTAGGAATTGCATGCCAATTCCATCAATGCAATTGATGCATTAGAAGAAGCCTTTATGAAACAATGTGGAGATAAAAATGATTAAATTTACTACATCACATAATTTGGGGAACTCAAAATGAAACCTAATGAGTCTATAGTTGATTTCAGTAAAATATTCAATAAGATGAACAACAAAATTTGCACTAAAATTAAACCCATAGAAACATCTGCCAAAATCACTTTTGCCAATGCATTTGATGCATATTTCTCTCTATTGTTGAGATAAAGAAGGGATGTAACTCTTGTAAATATGCAGAAAGATACATTGGAAGTAAAATATAATCTTATGGAAGCTAATAGGATTAGATCCAAACCTCAGTACCAGGAAACATATAAAAATAAAAAATAAAAAAAATTAGACCTTCAACTTCTAGCTCAAATTCTCAGGATCATAACATTGATGAAATGGAAAGAATGATTAAAGTATTAAATTCAAATTAACCAAACTGGAGGTCAATAACAAAACTCAAAATGAACCTGCATAAGAAATTCCTAATATAAATCCAAATCAGTTTCCTAGGCCTTTTAATCCACAGTTCTTCTAAAGAGAGAAGAGAAAATGAAGACCAAACAATTTAACCTCGAATGTAAAATATTGTAGATGATGAAATTGAAGAATTAGATGATGTATAGGTTGAAGAATTAGGTCCATAGGTTCAACTCCTTTATGAAAATTAGCTAGTAAGTTTTCTCACATAGATTGAATATGAACACTCATTGATGACAACTCAGATTCGGGGAAAATTTGAGGAGACAAATAAGTTAAATCAACAATGGAAATATGATCTTAGATCAAGGTAGAAATACATTTTTTAGACACCTCAGAAGAAGGTTGCAACTTTGGAAAACCAGACATTAGGTAAGGAGGTAGAAAAGAAACAAGATAAGTTGGGTAACAAAGGTAAAAATGTGGAAGTGAAAGATTCATAAGAAAATTATGGTTCTTTTAATCTTGAGCAAGAAATAGGTAAGATTAAGATTCCCATACCCTTGATTGAATTAGTTAAAAACAAACCATTCAAAGATTTAATTTTAAAACTTTTACAGTCTTTTACAGATCCTCCTCCTATTGATAAAGTGAACCTCCAAGATGAGAATATGAAATTTTTTTTGGGACCACAATTAGATGAAAAAGCATGATTGCCTCCTCCTTTTTATATTACCATGCTTATTCATGATAATATGTTGCACAATTGCCTCCTTGATTTCGGTGAATCCCACAATTTAATGCCAAAAGTAGTAATGGAAGCACTTGAATTAAGTATTACTAAACCTCTTCATGACCTATATGCCTTTGGCTCTAGAGTTATAAAATGTATAGGGGTCATAAAAGATTTACTAGTCAATTTATCCCAACTCCCAATGCAGATCGTTTTAATGTATTTGGTAGTGGTTGATATTCCCCTAAAATATGGAATGTTATTGTCTAGATCGTGTACCATGAAAATGGGAGGAACATTGCATATGGATTATTCTTATGCCACAATTCCTGTGTTTGGAGGAAAAGCTAGACAGTTGTATAGAGAGGTACAATAATCATATCTTGTAAGTGATCATCAAAATCCATCAAACAATCCTTTATATGTTATTCAGGAAAGTATAGATTAATGTGTTTTACATTGTGATGATTAGTGTTCATCTTCAGTACAGGTAAAGAAATAATTCCAAAAACAATAGCTATCAGAACTTGAGGATAAGCTTTGGAAAATGTATGTTGATGGTTCATCTTCTAGAGAAGGTTCCGAAGTAGGCATTTTGTTGATTAATCCTATTTACGAAATAGTTACCTTGATGTATAAACTCGAGTTTGAATCTACCAACAGTATAGTCGAATATGAAGCATTGGTTATGGGATTAAGTGAAGCAAAGACACAAATATATAAGAATTGGATGTATATGGAGATTTAGAATTAATAGTTCAACATATCAGAAATATTTATCAGGCTAAACAGAAAAAATATTAAGGTTTATTTAAATGAAGTGTGGCATTTGATTGAGAATTATTTCTTAGCTTTTAACATTTCTTTTGTTCCCATAAATTGTAATGAAACTACAAATTCCCTAGCGTTGATTTCTAGTTGTTTCAGGGTGCCAATCGAGCCTCATCTTAGATATGTTGTGGAAGTCATGCATAGACCTTCAATCCTTGACACTGTAAAAAAATGGCAAGTATTTGAGGATGATGCAGAAATCAACAAATTCTTACATTGAATTGGTGATTTTTTCAAAATTTGTGATTGATCATGAGGAAGAAGTTGAAGAACTGCAAGATTTAGATTTATCTAGCACAATTGTTGGGCATGACATAATTGAACTAAAATGTAACATATTACCCAAAGTTTTGGTTCCTCTTGAGATATTATTTAGTAATCATGACACTCTATAGAATCCTTTGGATCAACCTCTAGAAAACAACAATGTAGATTGCAATATTCGTACAAATTCTGGTCCTAAGTTGGCGAAATTATCAAAAGCCTTGTCTGATGACAATAGAAGAAATATGTAGATTTAATAAAGGAATTTGTAAATGTGTTTTCTTGGTCCTATGAGGACTTGAAAACCATTTATTCAAGTATTGTACAGCATAAAATACCTTTGAAACCTGCTACCAAACCATTCAGGTAGAAACTAAGACAGGTAAACCCAATGTTGTTACCATCTTTTGAAAAGGAATTGAAAAAAACTACTTGATGCTAAAATTATTTTTCCCTTTAATATTTTCTACTTAGGTTGCTAGCCTTGTTCCTGTGAGGAAAAAGAGTGGTGAAATCAAACTTTGTGTCGATTTATGGAACTTGAACATAACTCTCTTAAGGATAATTATCCTTTACTGAATATGGACCAGATTTTGCAAAGAGTAGTTGGAGCACAGTGCATTTCAATGATAGATGGGTTCTCTAGCTATAACCAGATTGTTTTCCATGAAGTAGACAAAGAGAAAACTAGTTTTGTAACTCCATGGGGGACATTCATGTATGGAAATATACCTTTCAACCTAATGAATATGGGGGAAACATTTCAGAGGGATATGGATATATCCTTCGTATGAGAGAAAGATAAATTCATTGTTATCTACTTGGATGACAATACAATGTTCTCCAAGTCAAATGAAGAGCACCTCAAACATCTCAAGGAAACCTTTTTGAAGTGCAGAAAATATGATTTCTCTCTCAATCCAAAAATGTCCAATTTTGCAATGTAGGAAGGAAAACTTCTTGGGAATATAGTTTCTCAACATTGAGTTAAAATTGATCCAAACAAGGTGGCAACAGTTTTGAAAATTGACCTTCCCAGGAACAAAAAAGGAATAAATATTTTCTTGGTAAGATTAATTTCCTTAAAAGGTTCGTCACTAACTATGTTGAAATTATTAAGCATATTACAGTGATGTTGAAAAAAGATGCAGAAGTTAGATCAACTAGAGAATCTAGGGACTCTTTTGAAAAAATAAATAAAGCCTTAATTAAAGCACCCGTGTTTATCAGTCCATATTACTAAAAAGAGTTCCTAACATTTTGTTTTTCCTCTAAGGACATTGTTGTCGTAGTCTTATTGCAGAAAATACAAGATGGATACGAGTAATCTGGTGCATTTTTTAGCAAGGGTCTAAGGGATAATGAATTAAGGTATGATATCTTAGAAAAATGGGAATATGCCTTCATTAAAGCCCTGAAACCTTTTAGAATATATATTCTTCAATAAAAAATAATTTCATATGTTCTCAGCAGTGTTGTAAAATATGTTTTGGTCTAGCCTGATAGTGAAGGTAAAAGGGTTAAATGGATAGTAGACTAATTGAGTATGATATTTAAATAAAATCTACAAAATTAGTAAAGGGTCAAGGTCTAGATAAGTTACTTGTTTATTCAAATTTCAAGGAATTGGGGATAAATTTAGTTATGAATCAGTCTGCTACTAAGGAGATACAGGAGAATGATGAAAACTCACATATTATGGACAAGTATTCTGCATCTGTTTGATATAAGGATATTGTGTTTTTCTCTTGAATATTTAGTGTCTTCCTAATTTTGACAGGAAAAATTTTAGATCTTTGAAATTGAGAGCTAAAAAATATTGTATTGTGGACCAAACTTTATGTTGGAAAGTTCCTAGTGGTGTATTGTTGAGATGTGTTAACAGGGGTGAAAAAGATATGATTAAAGACAGCTTACATACTGGAGCATGTGGGGGACATAGATATTGGAAGATGACAACTTTCAAAATCCTAAGGGCGGGATATTATTGGTCGTCTTTATTCTCTGATATGTTTTCCAAAGTTTGAGCCTATGTAGAATGTCAAAAATATGTGAGAAGACAAAAGTTGTTACCATTTCCATTAAACGTATTGTAGATTATGCCCCTTTCCAATAATGGGGATTATATTTTATTGGTGTGATTCATCCCCCTCTAGTGGAAATCATAAGTGGATCCTAGAAGCAACACATTTATTCACCAAGTGCGTAGAGGCTATTCCAACAAGGAGAACTTCTTGGAGAAATATATTTTTGCAGGATTTGGATTCCCGTGTAAGTTGCTAACTTATATATCTATTGCATTTAAGTCAGTCGACATGGTACATTTATGCTAGATTTATAATGTAATTCACAAGTGACTCTATGCCCTATTAGCTAGAAGGAAATGGCCTTGCAAAATCTACCAACAAAAGTCTTGTCAATAACATCAAAAAAATATTGTTTGAAAAGAAAAGGACATGGGACACAAGGCTTAAAGATGCACTTTGGGATGATAGGGTAAGTACTAAAAAATATATTGGGACTTCTCATTTCCAACTTGTGAATGGCACTAATGCAATTTTTCCTATTCATCTAGGCTTTCCAGTTTTAAAATTTTTGCAGGATGAGGTTAACGAACCAAATGTTGTTCAAGGAAGAATATATTAGATGATTAAATCCAAGTAGGTTAGAAAAACATTGTTGGAAAAGACTCAAAAACATCATGATAAGGTCAAGGAATTTATTTATAAAATAAAATAAGAAGATAATTTCTCCCTAGGTGATTTAGTTTTAAGATGGGATGCTTGAAGAGAGGAAAGGATTAATCATGATAAGGTTGATAATTTATGGTTTGGTCCATTCTGAATTTCTAAAGTTTTAAATAATAACACCTTCATTTTGGAGAACCTTGATGGAAATATTGTCATTGGAGGCATAGTCAATGGGTGTTTTCTCAAGCACATTTTAATTTACTAAGTTTTTCGGTAGCCTAATACCATTGTAAATAACTGAGTCATATATTCTCTCAATAAGACTGCGAACCCAATGGAGACACTGGTACATGGTATTTCACTTTTATTTTCGGTAGTAGTTGATTTTAGTAGCTAATTGCACAGTACAAAGTTATCAGAATATAAAGGACACTAATCTGTGGGTTCTTATCACCACACAGAGAAGTGTTATCCCCAGTATGATCCAATGTCAGTACGTAGGTCTGCACCTAGGATTGTCTACATTTCTAAACTTGTGACCCTAAAATTCAAAATTATCCTATGGTTACAACAAGAATTGTTACATAGGAAAAACATTTACCATTGATGTTTTACTCTATGATTTTATGTTCGTTATATGTTTTTGTTTTCAATTTGATTAGCTAGTAAAACATGCTAAGATGGAACAATGTCTTCATAGAGTTTGTTGTTATTTCTATAGGTTATACTCATTGGTTTAAATCTATGAACTCGTGGAAAATGAAAATCGGTCTTGGGACTACAATTGGGTTGAAAAAGTAGTGCTACATAATGGTTTTGTAGTTGGCAATTGCACTACCAAATTCTTTGGCAATTGCACTACCAAATTGTAGGTGAAACACTACAAAACTAGATGCCTACAGTATGGAATTGTCAAAGCAGTCTTTATGAATTTGGCCACCAGTCTTGTCAAGTTTTGAAAGTGGATTATGCAAAGATTATGTGCAATGATGGAATCATGTGGAGATTTCATTATTTGAATTTCCCAGATCCATGAAATGACACAACTCCTACAAATTTCATAATTATTCACAACAATTTAGAAGGACAAGGCTATTAGTGATTCATTTTGTTGCTCAAGTCAGTGTGTGCTTCAATGAATGATTGAGCCTACTTCCCATAGTTTGTTTACTCCATCACATCATTGAACATGTCATCGAGAAAGAGTGGACATGTGGTTTGATATCAACTCATTGGGGCTGCACAATTAAAATCTTACCCTGAATTTGGTCTTAAGCTTAGACGAGCGGGATGGTTTTGTTTTTGTGAAAAAATGAAGGGTTAACATACCTCATTTTCTTTGGATTTCATAGAGAATTTTGATGGTAAGAATGTCACGGTGGGATACCTAGAATTTCCTGTTACAGAGAATTCCATACCCATTGCATGTGAGTTACCATAGGAGGGGGAATGGTGGTTTAAATTACAAGGTTTTAGTGCTCCGAAGTGCAACAGTTTCCTATAGGAAAACCACTAGAATATAGAATAGTAGAAAGGCATACCACAAACCTCATTAAATATTTAATATAGACACCTTTTGAAACTAGTACATAGGTACGTTATGGGAGAAGGCAAGTATGCCACAGTCCATCTCTAACATATGCTTTTTCTCCTACACTTAGATGGAGTTTTAACATATTTATTTAGAAGTCTTTAAAAATTTTCTTCTAGGATGAGGAAATCCCCAAATATCCAACACAAAATTTATCATCATACCCTCATTCAACTGTTGATACTACAAGATTTAAAAAAATTAACTATGGATGGGAACAATTTCTCTTGTCCTATGAATTCATAACCCTATAGAATGTATCATTCCCACACGAGGCTATTAACACCTATTTTGTTAAGATAGAACCTACAAAATCCTTTGAAATTTTGAAATTGAGATGTCTTCCATAGATCTGAGTGTAAAGAAGGAAAGTAAGGGTCGGGTAACCAGGAAACATAAACTTAATCGAGAGATTAAAAGCCCTGTAAAGAATAAATTACAGTTTTCCTCCCAAGAATAAATGGGAAACCCTATCCTTGAGTTGATTAAACAAGATACTGAGAATGGGGAACATAGAGTGTTGAATCGAAGGATGAAAGGGGCCCAAAAAAGGAAACAAGAAAATCCTATACCTTATCCACTTAGATGACCACATAGTAGGGAAACAAACAAATTCAGGCTTAACTACAAAGTTGGGTTTAATCATGCTTTAAAGCAACATAAGATCATCAACCTTGAAATTTTTCCGAAAGGAACTTCAAAGAATCCTAAGAGGAAGAAAGGTAAAGTCTTGACCCCAGGTTCTGTACAAGAAAGAAATAGTTCCAAAATAAGTAAAGGAAAACAAGCAATCCAACCCTGTATAGAACTAGAATGTAAAAAACTTGAAGTAAACACACAATTAACTAAGCTTGGAAATACCTAGGAATATTCAGATGGAGAGTCATGATCATCAATGGAGATAGAGAAGAAATTTTCTCAATTTTTGTCTTGTTTGGAAGAAACTATTAATTCCATCCCATGTTCACTAGAGACTGAGCTATTTATTTGTGAAGAGGGAACCCCATGTATTATTTTTGAAACCAACGTTTCGGAACACACCATAATTGAGTCCATCGTCAAGGATGATACTCAGAACGAGAGAAAGAATTGGTCCTTCGTTGGCTTCCAAAATTGAACCCCTTCTTTCCACTGAGTTTTACAACATATATAATCTTACACTATTCCATATAGATCTTATTTTTTATAGGTTTGATGATCATCTATTTACTAAAAATATATTTTCAAACTGAAATAGATGATTTGAGACAACAAAACATTTCTAAGATCCTATACTGAAGGGACACATCAACTAATTGGATTAAATAGATGATAAAAACAAGTTCAGAGTATGCAAGTTGCTATTTGGATTGTTCAAATTTTTATAGCCGCAGGAAGTAGTGCTATAAAACCTTTCCATCGACATTTTTATCTTTTAAATTGTTGTTAATATATTCTGAATATTGTATAAGTATCCAACTCAAATTTATTTTATATATTTTTTTATTTTGAAAATTCAAACACTTGATAGGTATCTTAGATCCAATTCAGTCACGTTAATCCAGTTAGTTGATGTGTCCCTTCAGTATAGGATCTTATAAATGTTTTGTTGTCTCCAATCATTTATTTCAGTTTGAAAATATATTTTTAGTAAATACATGATCATCAAACCTATAAAAATAAGATCTAGATGGAATAGTGTAAGATTATATATGTTGTAAAACTCAGTGGAAAGAAGGGGTTCGATTTGAGACTAAGCTCTTTATTCCTATTGCCTCAGAAGAAGAATAAGAGAGGCACTGCATGGATTTTGTTACTAATCAAAAACCTAAAGTGGAAATTCTAGTAGCACAAACCAAAGCACAAGAAGAGATCGTCCCACCCCATCCTAAAAATGATGAACATGGAGATAATAAAAAAATCATGAAGAACGTCAAAAAGTTCAAAGGTCTAGTTAAAGGACTCCAATAGGAGAATAAATTGTTACAGAGTAAAGCGAACAAGGCAAGTGAGAAGAGGAGCAATTTTATCATCAAGTCCCTTAGGTTATGCATATTTCCTCAAAAGATGAAAAATATAAACACTGATTTGCTCAGAAGAAAGAAGTATTGGAAGGAGGAATTCCTCCAACAGAGGAAAAGGAACCTACATAGTAACGAAAAAATAGGCATTTTAACAGATCTTAGCACTCATGTCTTTCAAGATACTCTTCAAAACCGTGCTTTAGAAACCAGTTAAAGACAAGTTTAGAGTATGCAGGTTGCAGTTTGGATTGTTCATGTTTTTACAGCTACATGAAGTAGTGATATAAAACCTTTCCATCGACATTTTTATCTTTTAAATTGTCGTTAATATATTCTGAATACTATATAAGTCTCGAACTCAAATTTATTTTTTATATTTTTTATTTTGAAAAGTCAAACACTTGATAAGTATCTTAGATTCAATTCAGTGGCGTTAATCCAGTTAGTTGATGTGTCCCTTCAGTATAGGATCTTAGAAATGTTTTGTTGTCTCAAATAATCTATTTCAGTTTGAAAATATATTTTTAGTAAATAGATGATCATCAAACCTATAAAAAAATAAGATCTAGATGGAATAGTGTAAGATTCTATATGTTGTAAAACTTAGTGGAAAGAAGGGGTTCAATTTTGGAATCCAACGAAGGACCTATGATATTTGTAAGAATATTTTGAATAAAGTTCTAAATGAATGTCTAAGATAATTTAGTTTATGAAGTAGTTGATCCTCTTGTATGTTTTTTGCTGACTTTCTATTTGATTACAAAAAATTTATTTTTTTGCATAATCAATTAATTGCAGAACTAATAACATTTACATTGTGAATGTCTATTGCTTGTACTACCTACTTTGTTTTAATTTATTCTTCTTGAATATAACATTTTTTTATGATGGAATATTATGTGAATATGTGTAACATGTAGATTACCTTTTCATATGTTTACATCTTAGCTTGGTAGTTATGTTTGGATTCATTTCTAGTTCATGGTCGTAAGGCCTTTGAATTCATGGCTTATTATTGTTCTTTATATATTGTTCAAATACTCCACAAAGACCCTGTTTGGATTGACATTTATTCAGACACTCAAAGATAGAACTAAATTCTTTCAACCTTTATGTCTAAGTTCCCTATATTTTCCTTCTAGCAATCCAGTGTAGACCTCAGGGATAATAACATCCATAGAAAATATGGGATGATAATAATTATCTGACACTAGGGCCCTTTCCTTACCAACACCAAAGTTTCCCAATAATGATCTATTGTGAAATTATCAAAAAGAATTTCCCTCATCAATCCCCTAGGGATACACATTCTTTGGTTTCTAAATAAAAGGCCTTTTCTAGACAAAATACTCCAAAAACACTTTTATGTCTTCACCTCAAGTTTTTTTTCAGTCCCTTTGTGTTAAAAAAAAATCTACATCATCCACATTCCCCTCAGTACTAGTATCATGTGAACTATCCTAGGATCTAAGGTAAAACCCCTATAAGGGCCTTCCTAGCTAAGATCGTGTGGCCTCTTGAGTCTCATGGATTTAATGACCAATGAAGTGTTTTGTATGCATACCTATTGGTACCTTTGTCTGATGGGAGCACCAAAAAGAAGGAAATAATTGACCTAGAGGTATTTGGTCATGGTAGAGATGGTCAAAATGAGAGAGATATAAGGTGAGATACCCCCTCATGTAAATATCCAGGTGTATCTAGTTCAAGAACAAAAATAAGGTAGAGAGAGACTTTTGAGACTCCTTAAATAGATAGTAAAAACAACCTCTAATATCATAATATATGGACATCAGAATATGAACTACTTCCCCATATTGGTCTCCTAATGATGGTAGAGCTAAAAGATCTTGTCTCCTATATGATATGATTATCAGTATTGATGTTAGTTGATGAAACACCACCCAAAATTTCCCAACATGAACTCTAAGAGCATGACTCTAGTGCTCAAGGGTATAAGGGTGTTGAACAATAAATGAATCCTTAGTTCCATGAAGTTCTATACATAAAATGCCATATTTGTGTTTAACACCCAGGAAGGTTGACCTAGGTAACTTGATTATACTATCTAAATATTTTCTCTCTAATTATATTGTTAGCTCCTACTTGGTTGGTAAGAGTCTATAACATCTCCATCCATCATTGTTAAACAATGGAGGGGATAATTACAAATTATGGAATTCTAAATGTAGAAATAATAGATCAATGCTATGTGCAATGATGCTAAGAAGAAGCACAAGAAATAGATCTTGCTACTAAGAATTCTCACAAACATACACAGGAAAATAGAGAGAAGAAAGAGACTGAATCACATGAATGAAGAGATGAATATTGGTGTGTATCATTCCATTGAATAATTATGAATAATAGTGTACATAAATAGTACATCCCTCATAGGAAAATCGAATTGTATGGAAACAACTCATAAATATCAAAAAGGATGACTTACCAAAATATAGCAAACCCCCATAGGTGGATAAAGCACTAACCAAATATATCAAGGACCTCATGAGTTGGAAAAAGCATGAGCGAGTTGTTAAGGAGATGTAAATAACATGATAATCCTAGAAAATGGATAAATACTAATGGAGGATGGGTTGGAAACAAAAGCTCCCAGTTTCCTAGTTGACTAGCTTTTATCTTATCCATAGAAAAGCAGGAAAAGCAGGAAAAGCAGGAAAAACAGAATAAAGCAGAATCTGCTGTAAAGTCCTGTATACTAATTCTGGATGTTCAAAAGGTGGTCAAGATCAACCTAGAATTGGAAATAAATCATTCCTAGGATATAGATGGCATGTATTGACTTTAAGGTGCAAGTGGATGCCAACTAATTAAGCTAGTGGGTGAATAATTAATCAAATAATGATTAATTATTTTATCCTAAGTTGTGAGTGGATTTAGTATAATCCTACACCCCCCTATAAGTCTGAATTTATGATGGTATGACAAAAAAAATATGGATGCATATGGATGCATATAGGGCCCAGCAACAAGGCTATGGCCACCCTTTAACAATTATTATGTCCAGAAAAGTGAGGAAAGAGGCAAAACCACATGGGGAAAATCCTCCCTCAAGATGGGACAAGGCACAAAATTTGAAATATGTCTTCAGCATATATTCATCTTCACTTTAATTAGCTGACTGAACTGCTTCTGGATGAAGGACTTGCTGAAGAAATCATGAACTCCATGATCATGCGCTGGAGTGTAGAACCTGCAAGAAGGAAGAGGTGAGACTCCTTGTATCTCATCAATTGATGAAGTAGGAGCATTATCTGAATGCTTCTTTCTGATTTCAAACTCTGATCTGCAAACATAATCTGAAATGGAAAAGAGATCTGTGCATACTCCTTCCCAAAGAGTACAAAAGTTAAGGCAATTTATTTCACACCCAATTCCCTGAATAGCTGCAAAATTGTGATGTGGATCACATGTCAATATTCCAAACTGATGTAGCACCTGTATAGATCTGATATGAGGTTGATAAAACTCTGATATATCAGAAATTTTATCATATGGAACAGCAAGGACAAAGGCTTCAATGGCTTCATGAGGATATAGGGCTAGACTAGGAAAATTATGAGCAACTGGGGAAAACTGATAGGTGTAAAAATATGAATGATGGATGGGCTTAAGATCTGAACAATAAGTGTTTAGAACATATCCAAACATGTTTAATATCAGTCCAAATATTACTAAGGACATAGATAACCAGCCAATGAAATATAGGAAAGACTTCAAACCATGTAAGATAAATATCACTGCATAAGAGACCAATGAGGAATCAACTAGTGATCTTGGGATTTGTATAGTCTTTGGATTATTCAGAAGTATGGTAGATGGTATGGATGGTGGTATTATATGTGTATCAACCTGAAAATATGCTTCTAAATCAGAATCCAAAGGATCACATATAAGCATATCAATAAACTCATGGGAATACACTAGTAATGAATCCTTTATATGAAAGGAGGAAATAATAGGATGTTCACAATATTCAAGGAGGTTCTGAGTATTGATTCCAAGAACAAATGAGGATATGCTGAAGCAAATGAGATCAAGTAAGGTAAGTGGTATGACACAAATAAGGCTTGATGTGGCTAAGCAAACATCCTGGAAGTCACTGGGTTGCGCACCATCAATGAGAGAGGTATGCACAAGGTGTGAAGAATCTGGCACATAGATCTCAGAATCTAAGATAGGATATGTAGAGAACAATGAATGGGTTATAGGATCATAATCAATATCAGCAGCAGCTCCATATGTTACTTCTTTTTCATCAATAGTATCACAAGAAGAAAAATCACCTTCAAGAGACATAGAAAAAGATGGCTCTTCAATATTTGCTTCTTCATTGAAGGAGGAAGCATTCGAATGAAAGAGGGAAGCATCAACATGAACTGTATGAGAAAATTATTCATCATGATCAAATTCATCAAAGAATGTAGAGGCCAATAAATCTTGAGAGAGAGAACAAGAGGAGATGCTAGGTTCGCTCCATGCTTCATCTTCAATTTCCTGCAAACCAAAAGCTTTGTCCAAAATTTTCCAAAGCTCAAATGGAAATTCAGCAGAATCTATGAGATGATATATATTTGGAGACATTCCCAAACACATAATTCCATAATCTATATCACAATTATTAATCCAGTCAATCTTCTCTTCATAAGACTCAGGTTCACTCAATGCACCAATGGAGACATCAGAGAGACATTGCCTCTTCAAGTATGCACTCATCTTTGGCTTCCAATCAGAATAGTTGAAAGGATATAGTAGAGGAAATTTTTAATCCATATTGAATTTGTTGATATGCTCTAAGAGATACTCTCTGCAACCTGCAAAACAAACTAGAAGAAAATCTTGTAAGCTAGACAAGCTCTTCTTCAGAGAGGGATAGGAGACTGGAAGTGCTCCTCAAATCTGTATAAATTGATCAACCTTGTAGCTATGATACCATGTATAAATAATAGATCAATTCTATGTGAAATGATGCTAAGAATAAGCACAAGAAATAGATCTTGCTACTAAGAATTCTCACAAGCATACATAGGAAAATAAAGAGAAGAAAGAGACTGAATCACATGAATGAAGAGATGAATATTGGTGTGTATCCTTCCATTGAATAATTATGAATAATAGTGTACATAAATAGTACATCCATCATAGGAAAATAGAATTGTATGGAAACAACTCATAAAGCTCAAAAAGGCTGACTTACCAAAATATAGCAAACCCCCATAGGTGGATAAAGAACTTACCAAATATATCAAGGACCTCATGAGTTGAAAAAAGAATGAGTGAGTTGTAAAGGAGATGAAAATAACATGCTAATCCTAGAAAATGGAGAAAAACTAATGGAGGATGGGTTGGAAACAAAAGCTCCCAGTTTCCTAGTTGACTAGCTTTTATCTTATCCATAGAAAAGCAGAAAAGGCAGAATAAAGCAGAATCTGTTGTAAAGTCCTGTATACTATTTCTGGATGGTCAAAAAGTGGTCAAGAGCAACCTAGAATTGGAAATAAATCATTCCTAGGATATAGATGGCATGTATTGACTTTAAGGTGCAAGTGGATGCCAACTAATTAAGCTAGTGGGTGAATAATTAATCAAATAATGTTAAATTATTTTATCCTAAGTTGTGAGTGGGTTTAATATATTCCTACACTAAATTTCTCCTAGGGGAATAATACAAAATTCATAAACAATAAAATTTTGTGTGCAAAAATAAATAAAACAAAGTGGAAATAATACTATCGACACTCATAACATGCATATACTGGCATAATCATCACAGGGATAATATAAAATTGTTGTAGATTCAAACACAAAGAGAATACTTATCTTTAATGACAAATATACAAGTGATTTTCCACCGATACATAGGCACTCTATTTATCATATACTATTTATGCTGTGTTGACGTGCGTATGTGATTATGCACATAACGGGGAAGACAACCCAGACCGGGATCCTTAGAGCAGGTTCCAAGCTGTTTGGGATGGTTGTTTCTGACAGGTTTAAAGGCTCTGTTAGCCTGAAAGTCTAAAATTAAAACAAAGCTATCGTTCTAGTTAATTAAATCTACCAAATTCCTACGAATGTACAAATCAAACTAGTTAACGAATGTGCAAATTAAACTAGTTAATCTATAATTAAATTAATATATAAACTAAATCTATTCAATTAACCTAAATTATAATATAATGATCAAAAGTTAATTGAATATTAACATGTTAAAAGAATTGCAAAATTGCATTATTAACAAATATACATTAATTACAAAAATCAAAGACTAACCTAACAGCAGTATAAATATTCAATTCTGATTTAATAAATTGTTAATAACATAATGAACAGAAAAGAAAATGTGTTATTTTGCTGTAAGTTTGATCCTGATCAGGAGCAATTCAAATATTTAAACTGAAATCGAATTCTACTAATAAAACTACTGCATGAATACCCTTGATAATATTTAAAAAAATTTAAACATTAACAAAACCATATAGTAATCATTACATGTTATATAAGCAACAATATAAATCATCAACTACATAACATGATATATCAGCAAAATAGAAACATTTAAAAAGTCGATAATGATAAATAATATTTGCACAATTCTTTAAAGAAATTATAACAAATATTAATAATATAGAAACAGGTGACAAAACCGAGAGATATCACAAATCATATGCAAAGTATAAAAACTGTATACATATATTAAATATCACCAGTTTAAAGATTGTATCTGCCGACAAGAAGCTGTCTCCAGTTACAAAAGATCAAACCGCAGTCTTGTTATCTCTGTTCCCCCATGCTATCGACCTCCACTGGCAGCGTCTCATCAGATATGGAAGATAAATCTCTCCTGGCACTGTTGAGCACTCCCAATACTTTCAACAATCAGGCATTGAGATCCTCTTGAAGAAATAATTCTTCAAACAGAGCTCATCCCTGGCAGCAGTGTTTCTAGAGCTTTCAAAAGAGAAATATTTAAAGCTGTAGCAGCTCCCCCCTTTGCAATCAAATTCTTCTCTGCTTAAATAAACCACGATCAGAAGAAATGAAACCAAATTAAGCTCTGCACAGGCGAATTTCTGGAAAGACCAATTTCTTTGCCGGCCGCAACTACAAAAATTGTGCTCAAAGGATCCCCGAAATCGCCCAGAATCCATCATTTTCTGGAAAAATCCACCTAAGTAAAGCTAAATGGGTCCGATCTGAAGAAAACCCATGTGGCGGATTTTTTAGATCTGCCTCCATTTTCTCACAATATGGCCCGGAAAAACGCCTATCAGTTGAGAATGCGTTTTCAATAACTGGCTGAAAATGAAGTTCATCTCCCGGCAGTTTCTCTGGAAATTGAACTGCTGCTCCTTATTTTATTAGAGATTATCATCGCAGCAAACCTGATCAAAACCAAAGAATCAGTATTGCATAATATCTGGCATGAGATCATGCGTACAGTTCCAAACAAACCTAAACTTCAAGAGATAGCGTAACTGTATGCTCCTTATTTTATGAACCTGTATAAAAATAATCCAATCGTTCACATAAAGAGAGGAAAGAATTATAAAAATAATATAATAAAAGAAAGTAAAACCATTTCCCTCTACTTTGTTTTCATGAGATTTGTTTGTAAAATATTTACAAAATAATCCGAACGCGGCGTCCAGAATTGATCTCCCTCTATCATTTTTAAACAGAAATATATTTTTATTGATGAGCACCAAAAACCAGCGTGATCTGGTGGAGAAAATCACTGTTATTCCTTCGTTTGTCTGGCACCTCCTTCATATATGCGATGGTGTTGATATTGATAGTCTTCGTCGGTAAGCATGTGGCGTTAATAGGGTTAAACAGAAATACATCACATGCAATATTTGCGTGCTAACAGCACATTCAAAGTGAGATGAAATATTTATTATCAAAATTTATTTGGATATAACATTTTAACTTGTATTTTATCCCCCTCTGAAAACACATGAATCAATGATTAAATAAAACCATTAATGAATATTTTTATGCATCAAGTTGATTAAAGAGTCATTAAAATATTTAACAATTCTAAAGTCCTTTATAAAGTTCACGTTGATAATGGTATTTTTGCAAAAATGATAGAATTAGAATAAAGTGTCAATTATACCTAATATTCTAGGTAAATATTAAAAAGATCAAAGAACTTTATTTATACATTATATTTATACAAAATAATTAAAAGGTTTATTTATTTTGTATAAATAATAAAAATGATAAAGTCTATTAATTGAGAAGATACTCATTTGATCTTTATTTATTCAACACTTTAAATAATGTAGCAAAAATAATAAGATAAGCTTAGTAATGTATTCTTCAAACTCTTAACCCGAATGCATGGTTTTATCCTCAAATATCCATTGTTTCATGAATCAAAATTACCAAGTTGAATAATTGAATCAAAATCATCCATTTATAAGATGCCAATAATACAATAATCAGCCTTCCAATTTCAAAACCTTATCAACATTTACGATAACAAAATCACATAATAAAATCAAACAATAAATATTTGGATAAGATTTCAAAATTAGTTTATGAGAAATTATTAACACTTATCCCTTGATTTTCAATACAAATTCACTCAAAATAATAATTTCAAAGTAGTGATTGTGTCAACTAATCCATAGTTCGCAAATGTTTTCTTTAAAAACATTGAATTTCATGTTTCAGTAGCTTCTGGAATATCACCATTTCAGTAGCTGTCAGTTCTTTAGTTTTACCATATGAAATTCAAACATTTCATCAAAAATAAAATACAATTTTGTTTGATGAAATAATGTTTTTTAAAGGCTGTTGGGTAGGGGCACAACATGCTGAGAGGCCATCCCCATGCTAGGTTATGAAGCTACTAGGGTGAAGCGAACTCCTACTGGATTCTCTCTCTCAACCCACAACCCATTCTGCTTTCAAGGATCAACTAATTCTCATCTAGAGATCTACAAGAATCTAACTGAACTGTCGCAGCCTTGGTTCCAATAATACTTGCCCTGCAAAACACCCTTGTAGGCTCAAATATAACCTTCATTTATCCACAATTCCCTTAGGCAATCTGTCTTACCAGGTGCTTCCAGTGTGTGAATAGAAGGATACCAACCTGATATATGTTGTTGGAAAACCAATTTCATATTTAATTCTTGGCTTAATCAATAATGCAAAAGTAGGACAACTTAATAGGTAAATGTCCTTAGCTTACCCAATATCTATGCTTACCTGCAATCATATATTTTCCCCTCAAAACATAGCTTTGTTTCCAAATTGGAATTTCTAGGTTTGTATAGCATTGATGCCCATAAAGGTCCTTGCATCAAAATTAGGGGTTCTCCCTACTGAAATCCAAAATTAGACTTCCAATTGTTGAATTGGGAACTCATCTGGATTCTGGTCGGGATATTGTTAAATAACTTTGGGTTTCATCGATTATGGCTCGGTCCATCATTTAGGATTTTTATTGTTTAAGGATGAGATGCAGTATGCCTAGTCTATGATGAATTCCTAAGTTATCCAACTCTATCCTATCTAGGAGAGAATTTAAAGAACGAGCTGCAAATAAAATTGAGATACACATCCAGAAACAGAGAGTTGAAGAACCATACATGTATAAAAATTACATAATGAAATAAACCATAGAATTAGCTATAGCATCACAACATTTCTCATTTACAAATCATAGAAAGAAAATAAACCATGAGAGTGCACATACATGTAACGTCCCCGACCCTCTCACCGGCGAAGAGGACGCTACCATAACATTTGAACGTCTGAGCAACTAGCCCATGAGCATGAACAAGCATATAATTGAAGTAAAATTATTAAAATATAAAACATGCTATGATGCATAATTATTCACATATACAGCAGAAGCAAACCATACGATTTAGGCATCAACATGTTCATCATGATTCATTAAACATCAATATAATTGCAAAAACAAAATGGACAAGAACACTTATCTTATATAGAACTTGCCCCGCAACCAGCTACGTCGCTGCAACGTTCCACCCAACCATAGGCCAGTGTTCTCATCAATCTCTCATCAACACTGCCACCCCTGAGCTAGGCATGATTCCCCAAGGAATAAGGGACTAAGCAGGCTTACACATAGCCAAGGTTACACAAATCAGCCAAACCGGCACGGTAGGGTTTATCAAGTCGTCAAGGAGCTAGGAAAGGCTAAATGCTAAGCTGGTGGTCTCAATGGAGAGCTAAGGATGCCTACACAAGAGCTAGCCTGACTTCTAAGACATCCACACACCCAACACCAGGAATCGGTCCTTTCTCTACTTCACAGTCCCTCAAGCCCTGACTTCCCTTTCTATTGCTTTTCAAGAGTTGTGGAGAAGAAATCCAGGAGTCTAACTCTATCTGAGTGGCTCCCAAACACCAAGTTTCTCAAGCATACCTAGCCTCCAATCCTACTCTAAACAGTCCGAAGACCAAAAACTGCATACCCGTAGTGAAACAAGCAGTTCACAGCTCTGTGATGAAAATAAAGACAACAAGGTGACAACCCAAACGAAATGGTGAACATAGCTCAAGTCAAACAAGATGATTCAGAGTTATTCTTGGCCCTAGCATGGAAAAAAAAACTTAGCAGTAATCCCAAAAGATGTTTGCACACGCAGCAACCCAAGACCAGGAGAAGAACAACAGCCACGCTTTTACCACTGCAGCAACGGGAGAAACACAAACTCACAGCAAATCCCAAATGAAGGTGAAGGTCCGATTTTCATCATGTATAGGGGAAACACATACATTGAAACCCAAATCAGTATGGAGACACACATACACACCACCAGAACACGAAGGCTCATTCACAGGAAATCATGGGTGACGGAACACTGCTTCCCAACTCACTGCGTGGGTCCAAACAAAGGAGAACAATGCCAATTTTCCCACCGGTGCGTAAGGAGAGTGAATAGAATGACTCTCTATGGAAGGAAGAGCAAAAACCGCCCTGCATGAGATGAACAAGACCAAAAATGAGAGTGGGAGAGTGGAGAGAATGGGAAAGTTTCCCCTCTTCCCATGCGACGTGAAGCTGAAGAGTCTACTGGTGGAGTGGGCACGTGGGAAAGGATTGACAGCCTTGCCACACCCACCACTACCCAACAATAACTACCCCAACTGGCATCAGGTGTTTAAATGGGTGGTTGACACATGGATTTTCCCCCCATAGGCTCAAAGCTCAATAATTCCCCCTCCTTATCCTTAGGAAAATCATGCCATTTTCATTAACGTTGCACTATCATAGCTGGTTGTAGGTTCATTTTAATTAATGTGCATATTTACATGATGCCAAAACTATAATGTGCCGGATAGCACGATATACCATCGACAACGATCCCTATTGCTGAAACATACACAACCAAATAGATGGTGGAGCTTTTTCCTTTAGCTCCACACCATGATTAATTACAAAATATACATCATGTATCTTTTACTGCAAACGGGGTCAAAATCGGGGTATTACAATCCCCTCCCCCTTGGAATAACAGTATCCTCAGTGTTCCAATACATAGGAATACATATATCATTTGCACATTCAAAATTTCAAAATTTTGCAGATCTGTCCCACATTCAATTATCTACTTTGAACTTTTAGGACCAAGCCCCTCAGCTTCCACGAGCTTCTCCTGCTAGTTCTCAACTTTCAGCTCATCCCCAAGTCTAGGAGCTTTGTGGATGCTACCCTCTTTATGCTCCCTTGTTGGGCAGTCTCGGCGGTAATGATGTCCTCCACATTTCCAGCATTTCATTGGCTGCTTCATCTTTACCTGCTCAATTTCCTTTGAGTCTTCATGCCTGGAACGTTTCTTAATGGATCGCTTGGATGAATGCCCCATCATTGATCCACTTTTCTTTCCTTTATGGATTGCTCCCAAAAGGTTTTTTACCTCCTTTTGCAAACAAATAGAGTCTTGCAAAATCTGGTGGTTCATCTCATTCTGCCTTTTCTGTATCTTGAGAACCTCTCCAAGATTCTCTTGGGTCTTGGCAATTATTTGAAGAAGACTTCCAGCCAATTCCAACAGCTTTTGGTCTGCTACCATGATCAATGTGCATGACTAGATTTCACTTTTCTCACCTGTGAAATGCATCATTGAAATTCTGTTAGACCAAGCATAATATAGGCATTAAAATCAGTCAATCAATTGCCCAATTGGCATGACAGGATAAGTCTCATCAAGAAGACTTTCATATTTTTCATGCCTTCCCAACAGGCACATGAGCTCATTCATGTCCATTCTTGGGCAGGGAATTAACTATTCCAACATTCATAGCTATTTTAAGCAAATAGGCACATTCTAATTTCAGCCATACATGCATTCAACAATCTTTTGCTTTCACAATGCATAAGTATAATAAAAAAGAAAAGAGAGAGCGGCAAGAGTTTTTCCCCTCTTTGTCTTGTTCCATCCTGGAACCCACACCACCACTGTGGCTTTTCATGCTCTCAGCCTCTTTCACTTCACCGTGAATGCTGGACCAATCCCTCTTGGTCATGACACTTAGTGTCTCTGGTCTATTTCAGACCTCTCAACCATGGACCCTCCCCACATGGTTTGTCTCGGCTGCTAGGACCTTCACAGTCTCACTAGCACCTTTTTCATTACTGCTCATTTGAGCTCTTCAGGACAGTCACATGTCCACATGCACCCCTAGGATGCCCTCATAGTCCTCGCTCCCAACGATACCTATATTCAAACATTGAATAGATTCACATGTTTAGTTTATTCTCATCGGTTTTTATCTCTTAAGCAAGAGCTTAAAACATCATAACCAAATCATATACACATGTATACTCATAAGCAAGAAATTGCAAAATAATCCAATACTTATATGTATTGTGCGTTTCCTCTCTGGTCCACAGGATCCTGCTTCATTTTGCAAGCCTTAGGATTGCCTATGGACTTGGATGTTAGGTCAGCACATAGGATCTTCACAACATCCTTTTTATACATATCAAGCACAGTCAAGCCAACCTACAGTGGGGTTTATCAGACCATCCAGCCAAGCCAATATACAATTGGGTTTATCAGGATGCAGCCAATCAAGCCAATACACTACTGGGTCTATCAGGCTACTAAGCCAAGCTATCAAATAGTTGGGTTTATCAGACTACAGGTAGTCAAGCCAACACTGTAAAGTTTCCACAATTTCCACAACATCAAATAATTACACAGTCAAGCCAACCTACAGTTGGGTTTATCAGACCGTCCATCCAGTACACCTTCACACCCACTGGGCATGGAACTTTACCATGACCATTTCCACATCCAGGATCTACTATGGATCCCTAGGCATATAATAGCCCAACATATCCTTCCAGTACATCTTCACATCGACTGGGAAGGAAAATTTACCATTACCATTTCCAAGTTTCATTTCCAGCAGTGAGCTCCAATTCCACTACCCCATACAATACAAGAAACCACTCCCTTCTCTGCTCTTCAGTCCCTTGGGAATGTCTCCTTCTCTATGCTCTTCAGTAGAAGGTAGGATGAGCCCAAGCCATTGTCCATTTAGTGTGCAACACCAAACTGCATCTGTTTATCCTGACAACACAAACAATATAATCAAACTCATCAGTGTTATCGCTCTAAAACTATAATCATATTTCACATCATTCACAATCAAGTATTGAGACACCAGGAGTGCATCCACCCCCTAGGGTGTAATCAATATTGAAAACCCTTTCATGACCCGACATCGGGAAAGTGTGCACCCCTTTCTGATGTGAACCATGTAGGCCCTATTCATACTCAAGCAATCTGTCATAATGGAAATAAAATCAAAACATTCTCCGCATATTGAATTTAACAATTTGACATGCATATTCTTAGCTAGGGTCACAGAACACTTATCCATTTGTCGATGTAGTATTCCTTCGTTAAGGAGGAATGGGGGCTCCCTTCTCTGAGTTGACAATCCCTCAGTTTTCCATCCCAACTCCTTTTTACATTTCACATCCACACATGTCTTACCGACATAATCTATACCATCTCACTCATGTTTCTTACCAAACATGTAGTGCAGATGAGACATTTTCAAAATGTCCAATGGAGTTTCACGCGAAACCCATTTCCAAGATAGGGGAAAACCTCCCCATGAAGTTTCGCTCCTGCAGGCCATCATACATGGTATTCCTGCAATGTGTACCCCTAGCACATTCATCAAGTAGCCAAATAGTCAATCATACAATCCAACTCTAATTGTTCCATAACCAAGCAGTGGCATTAGTAATTAAATTCACTATGAATTTGCAACTCGGTCTACTACAAGAATTGATTTGCTTAGCAATGAGGTGATCCTCATTTGTTGGTCTCTTGTGAGCGGAACCACTATGCCCATTATAATTTTATGCTTACTAGCATAATATAAACGTCCACTTACAACACGTCCTCCTGACAATTCTATGCAAGCCAATAGTGATTAGTAGTTGTCAGCAATTTCTCAAATTCGAAATTTACAAGTCTAAATTGACAACTCATTATGCATACAACTATTTTCACAGCCATGAGACTCTTCTCATAAGGTTTGGCTCTTTCGCATGGTCGATTCCGGCCTTTGTCATGGTCTTACTCACATTTCCATGCCCCAAACAATCTACCTGAAACATGAACTTTAATCAGCCAAACACTTGGTAAGTCTTTATGCATATAACCTTTTCATTGATGCAACAATCACTGAAGCATTTTCAGAATTTATAAAATTCAAATACTTCCAGCTGTCAATCACATCAATATTACCGAAACTCATTTACTTCACGTAAGTCATTATCATACTTTAAATTACAGGGTACAGCCACATCATTTATGCAATTTAAATGAAATGTTTAGATACTCCTTACTTCACAAGCGTATCATTTGTACCACCTTGCCCTTCCATAGAGCATTTTCTGCAGCCAGTCGATCATGACTACCCTCTTCATGCACTTACTATCCTGCATTCATAATAGCTCTTGAAATGGTTCTAGAATTATCATCAATTCATCATTTTAGCCATGGTTTATTCATAATAACACATGCACTATCTCGATGCATTCATGCAATGCATCACAACATTTGCACTCATACTTATGTATGCATATCTACAACATTTTCTCATACTTTTCATATGCATCCATTCAATGCATAACTACAAGATTTATAAAATATTTTAATGCATATCCACTCAACGCTACCTTGCATTGATTCAGGAATACTATGCATTCAAACATACCATGCATGGCCTAACCATGACTACTTCATATAGGATGCATTACTATAATCAAGACCATCTGTACTTACTTTCTTTGGGCTACTAAGCTCATAACAACATATACATGCATGATACATTTTTGTAGTATAAATTTTAAATAACCACATGGTATGAGACCTCTTCCTTTCGCCACTCTATGCAATTGTCATAATTAAACCATTACCTGCATGGATCCTACTTACACCCTTGACATTACCAGTTTGGTTGGTCTCTTGCAGGAGATTGCAGAAGTTGCTCACCAACTTTTGATCCTAGTTTTGTTTCCTTATCCCTTTCTTCATAGGGTTGCTGGTCACATTCATCAGCATCAGCAACATAATCATCCATGCCCATGTTGTCGTTGGTTTTTCCACTAATGCCAACACCAATGCAATATTTACCATTAGTGGTTCATTATAAATGTATAATTCTCACTACTCTTACCAATATGTAATATCCTATGCATGCAAGGCATATCCTCATACATTTTATGTACAAAACTTATAAAATGTAATTATAATTAGCAATATAGGGGTTAAGCAAATTTCCCTTTTCAAGTCCCTCATCTTTGCATGGAACTCCTCTTCCACACAACAGCTGGTTTGACTTCATGGTCTTGCTACCTCTAGGCATGCAATTCCCAGATTTGTCCATATTGATAGCATCGCATTTCTTTTCCAAGCAATCACTAGTACTTTGCAGCACCACATTCAAACTATGGTGATTCCTCCTTGTTCCCTGCTAGATACATTTTCCAACCCCTATCCACACGCTTCATTCTGACCTCGGGTGTGAAAACCACACCACTTCTAAAATGATGATTTTCACCAAATTTAGGCAAAACACACAACTGTATTTTGGTCTGGAATGCTAGCTTCAGCCACCTAGAATTTTCTTCCTTTTCAGCCCTGAAACTACTGAAAAAAAAATCCAATGAAAAATTCACTGAAACACTAGATGAAATTCGCTGAAAATTCCACTGGAAAAACCCAAATTTCCCTTTTCAGATCGGGTCTCTTCCCCACTAAAACTCTGATGTTTCAGCGATTTAAACAACAACTTGCTTCCGGTACTCATTGGAAGCCCTAAAAACTAACATTTTTCGATGTATTAGCAGCTCCAAAAACTAAGGTTTTCCACGGTATTGGCGGCTCCAACAACTAAGATTTTATGTTGTATCGGCGGCTCCAACAACTAAGGTTTTCCGTTGTATCGACGACTCCAACAACTATAGTTTTCCGATGGTTTGCTATCGGTGATTCCAAGTTCTATGGCATATCAGAATCGAAAATACTGATTATTACGGCACCGGCGATCGAATGCGTTGTCCATCGGATGGATAGTCTTTTAGGTGGCCACAACGACGGGCAGGGATCCCACTAATAACATCCATAGCAAATATGGGATGATAATAATTATCTTACACTAGGGCCCTTTCCTTACCAACACCAAAGTTTCCCACTAATGATCTATTGTGCAATTATCAAAAAGAATTTCCCTCATCAATCCCCTAGGGATACACATTCTTTGGTTTCTAAATAAAATCCCTTTTCTAGATGAAATACTCCAAAAACACTTTTATGTTTTCACCTCAAGTTTTTTTTTCAATCCCTTTGTGTTAAAAAAAAAATCTACATCATCCACATTCCCCTCAGTACTAGTATCATGTGAACTATCCTGGGATCTAAGGTAAAACCCCAATAAGGTCCTTCCTAGCCAAGATTGGGTGGCCTCTTGAGTCTCATGGATTTAATGACCAATGAACTGTTTTTGTATGCCTATCTATTGGTACCTTTGTCTGATGGGAGCACCAAAAATAAGAAAATAATTGACCTAGAGGTATTTGGTCATGGTAGAGATGGTCAAAATGAGAGATATATAAGGTGAGAGACTACCTCATGTAAATATCCAGGTGTATCTAGTTCAAGAACGAAAATAAGGTAGAGAGAGACTTTTGAGACTCCTTAAATAGATAGTAAAAACAACCTCTAATCTCATAATATATGGACATTAGAATATGAACTACTTCCCCATATTGGTCTCCTAATGATGGTAGAGCTAAAAGATCTGTCTCCTATATGATATGATTATCAGTATTGATGTTATTTGATGAAACACCACCCAAAATTTCCCAACATGAACTCTAAGAGCATGACTATAGTGCTCAAGGGTATAAGGGTTTTGAACAATAAATGAGTCCTTAGTTCCATGAAGTTCTATACATAAAATGCCATATTGGTGTTTAAACCCCAGGAAGGTTGACCTAGGTAACCTGAGTATACTATCTAAATATTTTCTCTCTAATTATATTGTTAGCTCCTACTTGGTTGGTAAGAGTCTATAACATCTCCATCCATCATTGTTAACCAATCAAGGGGATAATTACAAATTATGGTGTTCTAAATTTCTCCCATGGGAATAATACAAAATTCATAAACAGTAAAAATTTGTGTGCAAAGAAATAAATAAAACAAAGTGGAAATAATACTATTGACACTCATAACATGCATATACTGGCATAATCATCACAGGCATAATATAAAATCGTTGCAGATTCAAACACAAAGATAATACTTATCTTTAATGACGAATATCCAAGTGATTTTCCACCGATGCATAGGCACTCTATTTATCATATACTATTTATGCTAAGAGGCCATCCCCAAGTTAGGTTATGAATCTACTAGGGTGAAGAAAACTCCTACGGGATTCTCTCTCTCAACCCACAACCCATTCTGCTTTCAAGGATCAACTAATTCTCCTCTAGAGATCTACAAGAATCTAACTGAATTGTCGCAGCCTTGGTTCCAATAATACTTGCCCTGCAAAACACCCTTATAGGCTCAAGTATAACCTTCATTTATCCACAATTCCCTTAGGCAATCTGTCTTACCAGGTGCTTCTAGTGTGTGAATAGAAGGATACCAACCTGATATATGTTGTTGGAAAACCAATTTCATCTTTAATTCTTGGCTTAATCAATAATGCAAAGATAGGATAACTTAATAGGTAAATGTCCTTAGCTTACCTAATATCTATGCTCATCTACAATCATCTATTTTCCCCTAAAAACATAGCTTTGTTTCCAAATTGGAATTTCTAGGTTTGTATAGCGTTGATGCCCATAAAGGTCCTTGCGTCAAAATTAGGGGTTCTCCCTATTGAAATCCAAAATTAGACTTCCAATTGTTAAATAGGGAACTCGTCTGGATTTTTGTTGGGATATTGTTAACTAGCTTTGGGTTTCATCGATTATCGCTCGGTCCATCATTTAGGACTTTTATTGTTTAAGGATGAGATGTAGTATGCCTAATCTATGATGAATTCCTAAGTTATCTAACTCTATCCTATCTAGGAGAGAATTTAAAGAATGAGATGCAAATAAAATTGAGATACACATCCAGAAACAGAGAGTTGAAGAACCATACATGTATAAAAATTACATAATGAAATAAACCACAGAATTAGCTATAGCATCACAACATTTCTCATTTACAAATCGTAGAAAGAAAATACACCATGAGAGTGCACATACATGTAATGTCCCCGACCCTCCGACCTGCGAAGAGGACTCTACCATAACATTTGAACATCCGGGCAACTAGCCCATGAGCATGAATATGCATATAACTGAAGTAAAATGATTAAAATATAAAACATGCTAAGATGCATAATCATTTGCATATACATCAGAAGCAAACCATACGATTCAGGCATCAACATGTTCATCATCATTCATTAAACATCAATATAATTGCAGAAACAAAATGGACAAGAACACGTATCTTATACAAAAATTGCCCCGCAACTAGCTACATCGCTGCAACGTTCCACCCAACTATAGGCCAGCATGCTCATCAATCTCTCCACAACACTACCACCCTCGAGCTGGGCATGATTCCCCAAGGAATAAGGTACTAAGTAGGCTTACACATAGCCAAGGTTACACAAATCAGCCAAACTGGCACAGTAGGGCCGTTTATCAGGCTTTTAAGGAGCTAGGAAAGTCTTATTGCTAATATGGTGGTCTCAATGGAGAGCTAAGGATGCCTACACCAGAGCTAGCCTGAATTCTAAGAAATCCACACACCCAACACCAGGAATCAGTCCTTTCTCTGCTTCACAGTCCCTTAGGCCCCGAATTCCCTTTCTAATGCTCTTCAAGAGTTGTGGAGAAGAAAGCTAGCAGTCTAACTCTGTCTGAGTGGTTCCCAAACACTTGGTTTCTCAACCATACCCAGCCTCCAATCCTACTCTAAACAGTCCAAAGACCAACCACTGCATACCCGCAGTGAAACAAGCAGTTCACAGCTCTATGATGAAAATAAAGACAACAGGGTGACAACCCAAAAAAAATGGTGAACATAGCTCAAGTCAAACAAGACGATTCAAAGTTGTTCTTGGCTCTAGTGTGGCAAAAAAAACTCAGTAGAAACCCAAAAATATGTTTGCACACGCAGAAACCCAAGACCAGGGGAAGAACAATAGCCACGCTTTTACCACTGCAGCAACGGGAGAAACACAAACTCACAGCAAATCTCAAATGGAGGTGAAGGTTTGATTCTCAGCCTGGATAGGGGAAACAAATACGCAGAACCCCAAATCAGTATGGAGACACACATACACACCGCCAGAACGCGAAGGCTCATTCACAAGAAATCATGGGTGACAGAACACCACTTCCCAACTCACTGTGTGGGTCCGAACAAAGGAGAACCTTGTGTGTGAGGAGAACAATACTGATTTTCCCACTGGTGTGTAAGGAGAGTGAACAAAACGACTCTCTGTGGAAGGAAGAGCAAAAACCACCCTGCGTCAGATGAACAAGACCAAAAATGAGAGTGGGAGAGTGGAGAGAATGGGAAAGTTTCCCTTCTTCTTATGCAATGTGAAGCTGAAGAGTCTGCTGGTGGAGTGGGCACGTGGGCAAGGAATGACAACCCTGCCACACCCACCACTACCCAGCAATAAATTCCCCAAATGGCATCAGGTGTTTAAATGGGTGGTTGACACATGGCTTTTCCCCCCATAGGCTCAAAGCTTAATAATCCCCCTCCTTATCCTTAGGAAAATCATGCCATTTTCATTAACATTGCACCGTTGTAGCTGGCTGTAGGTTCATTTTAATTAATGTGCATATTTACATGATGCCAAAACTATAATGTGTCAGATAGCATGATATACCATCGACAACGATCCATATTGCCGAAACATACACAACCAAATCGATGGTGGGGCTTTTTCCTTTAGCTCCACACCACAATTAATTACAAAATATACATCATGTATCTTTTAATGCAAACGAGGTCAAAATAGAGGTATTACAATACAACAAGAGAATTTAATGGTTGTATGAATATTTGAACATGAAACTAAAACATTCTTACTACACATGAGTGAAAATGGAGCAAAAAATATTTCCATGAGAATCTATCCTCAAGCACCATCACAACATCTATGCCAAAAAATGTAAGAACAACAACTTCTGTATTCATCCCCAAAAATAATTCTGTTGGGGTATTGTAAACCCACTTCATACTTAGGATAACAATATTTAATCATTTCTGATTAATTCCCTACCTACTAGCCTAGATAGTTGGCATCCACTTGCACCACTTGGTCAATACTTTCCATATATACCCCAGGAGCGCCTTTATCTTGATTTTGGTTAGATCCTACCAACTATATTGATTGTCGGAATTAGTAACTTCACCTTCCTGAATATTCTATCTTTACACTTCTTTTATCCTGCTTTTTTGTGGATAAGGTAAAGCTAGTCAACTAGGAAACTACTATCTTTTGTTTCCAACCCATCCTCCATGATTATCTCTCCAGATTCTAGGATTAGAATTTTTTTCCATCATCCATTACAACTCCCTCATGCTTTACCTAATTCGTGAGGTTTTTGGCTAATTAGGAAAGTGCTTCCGCCACCTATGGGGGTTTATCATATTTAGTAAGTATTCTTTTTGAGCTAGCGTGAGTTGTCTCCTATGAAAATCAAATTTACCTATCAGGGATGTAATATTTATGTACATTATTATTCATCATTAATTAATGGAAGGATTCACTCCAATATTCATCTCTTCTTCATGTGATTATGTCTCTCTATCTTCTCTATATTTTCCTTGTGCATGCTTGTGAGAATTATCCTGTAGCAAGATCTACCTCTTGTGATTCTTATTTGCATCAAGGCTCTATTTCTATATGGTATCCGAGCTGCAATTTCTACAAAGTATTAGAGCACAAGGTTGTTCAATTTAAACAAAGTTGAGGAGCTATCTGTTCTCTCTATCAGAGCACATTCAGTCTCATATTCCTCTCTGAAGAAGAGCTTGTATTAAGCTTACAAGATTTTCTCCTCGTTTTATTTGTGCAGGTTGTTGAGAGTATCTACATGAGAGCATCAACATCATAGTATGTATTCTTCTTCAGCTATTATCCTAACTCCCTTCAACTATCATGAATGGAAATCCAAAATTGGCATTCTATCGCACAGTAAGGGACTCTATGGAGTTTCTATGGATTTAGAAAATGAACCAAATTTTGTTGTTGAGAAATCTAAGTGGCATAATAGGTTGGATGAATCCTATAGATTGCTTTGCCTCTCTATTTCCCCTAATATACTCTTTCATATAGATGGTTTGATCACTTCAAACCAATTATGGACCAACTTGAGTCTCTATTTGGAATACAAGATAAGATAAGAGTGCATCGGTTGGAGAATGAGTTATTCTCATTGAGTCCAAGAAGTTTTGATTCCATTGAAGGTTTCTTTACCAAATTCAAGTCACTTTTTCTATTGCTCAAAAAATGTCGGATTGAGAAGAAAGAACATCAATTGGTCCTTTCTATTCTATCAAAATTGAGTCCTGAATACTCAGTTTTTGTGTCTACTTTTCATGCTACTAGGTTTTCTATTTCTAATTGGAAAATGCCTTCTTTGAGTACATTATTTGATTCACCAACAAAGAATCAAGATAAATTGATCCAAATGGGCATGATTAGATCCTCTAAGGGAAAGGATCATGATCTTATAGTTCAAGGAAGTAAGAATGGCATATCCAAAGAGAAGCAAATTGTGAAATAGAAGAAGCCAAAGTCGGAAAATGAAGATGAAAGTTCGAAGCAGGCTCAATGAAGAAAGTCAAGAAGAAAGGAATTGGTACATCCAAGTGTTATTATTGCAGCAGGGGATTTCATCTTGAGAAGAGATGTTTCAATAAGAATATGTACATCACGTCTCATCTTCTTGAGAAGCACAACATCAAAGTTCTAGATGAGCTAGAGAAGCCTATTGATTCCTCAGAACACTATCATAGTGCACAACTCCAAGGTGATATAAATTATGCCTTGAGTGCCAGAGTTAAATAATTTACTCACATATATGATATAGATTCATTTTCTGATATATCATAATAATAAATCTCAGTTTCTTTCTTTGATAATGCACCTATCGGTCTCCTAGATTCATCTCCCAATACTTGTGATTTTTCAATAGATCTTGACTCGTCTTTAAGCAACTCTTATTCACTCCATTAAAATAATTATAATTCTGATTTAGAAGCATATTTTCATGATGATATGCATGTCATGACACCATCCATACCATATACCATACCTCTGAATACTCCTAATACTATACAAACCCCAAGTTCACTAGTTGATTCCTCATTTGTTTCTTATGCAATATTACTTATATTTAATGGTTTCAAGTCTTGTATATTTTCCACTGGTTCATTATATATGGAATTATTCATCATTGGACTTATCTTACACATGTTTTGATATGTTATAAACTCCTATGGTTCAAATATCAATTCCATCCATCATTCTTTTTTTTACACCCATCAATTTTTCCTAGTTGCTCATCCTTTTCCTAGTCTAGCCCTATATCCTCATGGAGACACTGAAGCCTTGGTATTTTCTATTCCATATGTTAATATTTATGATATATCAGTATTTTCAGCCTCATTTCAGATATGGGAAGGTGCAACATCAAATTGGAATAAATATATGTGATCCACATCACAATTTTGCAGCTATACAAGGAGCTAATTATGTAACTGGTTGTCTTAATTTTTGTACTCTTTGGGAAGGAGTATGCACATATTCACTTTCATTTTTTGATTGTGTTTGTGTATCATAGTTTTTTATCAGCAAGAATAATTCATATAATGCTCCTACTTAATCAAATGATGAGATACAAGGAGACTATCCTATTCTTTCTTGCAGATTCTACACTCTAGTGCATGGTCATGTAGTCTACAATTTATTCATCAGAAGTAGTTCATTCAACTCGTTCAAGTGAAGATAAAGAAATATTGAAGATATGTTTCAAATTTGGTGTCTTTTCCTTTATTGAGGGAGGATTTCCCCATGTGGTTTTTCCTCTTTCCTCAGCTTTTCTGGACATGAATAATTGTAAAGGGTGACCATAGCCTTGTTGTTGGGCCCTATATACACCTATACACACCTATATGCATTTGATTATTTTAGACATATCATCATAAATTCATTCTTAAAGGGGGGTGTTGGGATATTATAAACCCACTTCATACTTAGGATAACAATATTTAATCATTTTTTATTAATTTCCTACCTACTAGCCTAGATAGTTGGAATCCACTTGCACCACTTGGTCAATACTTTCCATATATACCCCAGGAGTGCCTTTATCCTGATTCTGGTTAGATCCTGCCAAATTTATTGGCTATGGCATAATTAGTAACTGTTCCTTCTTGTATATTATGTCTTTATATTTCTTTTATCCTGCTTTTCTGTGGATAAGGTAAAGCTAGTCAACTAGGAAACTACAATCTTTTGTTGCCAGCCCATCCTCCATGATTTTCTCTCTAGATTCTAGAATTAGAATGTTTTTCCATGATCCATGACAACTCACACATGATTTAGCTAATTCATGAGGTTCTTGATTGACTAGGAAAGTGCTTTAGCCACCTATGGGGGTTTATCATATTTAGTAAGTCTACTTTCTAAGCTAGCATGAGTTGTCTCCTATGCAACTTGAATTTACCTATGAGGGATGTACTGTTTATGTACACTATTATTCATAATTAATCAATGAAAGGATACACTCCAATATTCATATATTCTTCATGTGATTCACTCTCTCTATCTTCTCTCTATTTTCCTTGTGCATGCTTGAGAGAATTATCCCGTAGCAATATATACCTCATATGTTTCTTATTTGCATCAAGGTTCTATTTCTGCATGGTATCAGAGCTGCAATTTCTACAAGTTCTTACAAAGAATGAGCATCAAAGATTCATGTGCTAAAATCCCCTTCCTTTTCTCTTCTCATTAATTAATAATTTTATTATAAATAACTAACATATATATTTTCATATTCCTCAAGTTAGTTGATACTTTTCAACTTCCATAATATCTGAATTTTTAAAATATTATGTTATCTTTGAAAGGGAGAAAAATACATAAATTAAACTTCATGGTTCTCGGGTGGATTTCCTTGATATTTAAAAAAAGGTCCCACGCATCACATTCACAAATAATGACATTTAATTGTCTTGGTTCAAGAAACCGTAGGAAAATTCATGATTGACCACCTCTCTTAACGTTGTGTTCAATCCCTTGTTGAATGTCATGTGAAAAGTTTTCATAAGTTAATATTTATTGGTGGGTGTCCCAATCATATCACACAAAGCCTATGTGATGACCTCATATACATTCTTACCTACTTCAATAAACATATTCATATTTGATGGTTTTGAGCTATACCAATAATTTCTCCTTAGGAATGGGCCTCTCAAGGGTTCTTGGAGGGGTAGTGTGCACACTTCAAAAACTCTTTCAATATTAGCATGCGGATTTTGGCACTTCTTAAGTGATGCATCAATGTCCTTCTGCAAAGTTTTCCCCGCCTTCTAGAAGTTGTATAAGGTGGCATATTCAACTTAAATATCCTCCACAACTTTTTTGGACATATTACGAGGAGAAGTTCCATGCTCGTGCTTCCATGCTGCAATATCCTTTAATTTATCTATAATATGTAACCTTTTGGTTACTCTCATAAGTTTTGGCCTCTATAGCTTGGAGTTTGATTATTTCCTTTTTAACCTCAAAAATTTTCTTTGTGGTTCATTCATGTATGCCCAAATAATCTTCTTGCAATGAAATGGCATATTCATCAAACCTTGCTAAAATTTGGTTACCTTCTTTGGAAGATTCCACCTCTACGGCGAGTGCATATTTCTCTCTCTGCAAACTTTATATTTGAGTGGTCATGATTTCTCTCATTAATTGAATCTCTTTCACTTAAGCTTCCATTTCATATTTTCCCCTTTGTAAATATTGACTTGAAATGTCTAGTTTTCTCTTCTCCACTTGCAATGCATCATTGTCATGTCTCAACTCTACACCTACTCTCCTTTCCTCTAGGACGAGATATTATAGCAACCCTATTTTTTGCTTGGCCTAATCTACCTCCTTTAATATTTTCTTTATATTATCCTTTGTATCCATGGTAGTGACCACATTGATGGAAGCCGTGGATTTTGGCACTTTGTCACTATTTACAATTATAAATACCTCCTAAGTGATGACCATATTAGGTTGCACAACAATATTAAGCCTCTTTTATTTTCTTACATGGGTTGAACACATAGTGATCCACTCAACAGTTGGCATGTTGTCGAACTTTGTTGAAATCTAGGCTTTCACATCACATTCAAGCATACATTCACACTCATACACAACCATCAAACATGGATATTTGCGAAGGGACGTCCAATACAACTTTGTATTCATCTTTGATAGCTATTTATACATCATGAGAGAGGTTGGAGCGGTTCTACTCGCGCCAACTACTCATTTGTTAAGGTTACATTTATCTCTTTAAACTATATAATTATACAAATATGATGACATTTATGAGGTCAAGTGGCCCCCTCTACATCTCCCCACAAACAAAAAATTTCTTCGTCCTGAAGAGAACAAAGAAATATGCATCAACATCCTGGATCTTTGCTCCTACAAAAGTAGTCCTCATTGTGCATCAACCATGCATACCAGTTTGCATAGGTAACTCAGCCGCTAGCTCGATAGGAGAACACACGTGTATAAGGCTCTACTGTGACTGGTTACTCTTCAGCCTCCATCTTCAATCTAGCAGTAATCCATCGAAGTCTCAACCTCTCACAATGGCGGTCAACCATCTTCTTCTGCAACGAGGTATTTTGGTTTAAAGCCTCACCTTGGCTCATTTGACCAGCATCTCCATCGATTCAGGCATGTGGGGCCTTTTGGCTCTTCGACTTTCTATGCCATTTCTCTGTCTTCTGGATTTTCGAGGTCATAACCCAGGAATAGTTTCAACATTTTGATACTAAGGGGTTTAAGCACATTGTCATCATGTCTCATTGGAGCGCTTTTCTGTGTAGGTATATGATATCTGCTTGAATGTAATTGTCGTATTTTGAAATACCTGCAAGATTGTGTGATGCCTGCTCATGTACATGATCTTGGTCGTGACCGACTACTTGTAGTTTGACTGACTTAACATGACTTGACTTACAATGGTTTGCAAGAGACCAACTTAATTTACATAAAATGGAGAGGATCGCCTGCCTCTATTGAGACTCACATTTAACCCCCTCTTGACTTCAAAAATTTACAGCAGAGTCACTTTTTAGAAGTCAGCATCGACTAACTTTACATAAAAAAAAGAACACTACCAACCCAAAAATAATATTTAAATATGTCAACCAAATTTAAACTAACAATATTAACCAACAGACAAATATTAAAAAGTCAGTTGTATCGACCAACTTAGGCATCGACTAGAAGTCGACTGTAGAGACCAAAAGACAATATTAACTTTTCAAAAGGCATAAAAAATAATAAAGTATATTGAGATAATCAACAGGTGAACAAGCAGTCGACGAATTCATATTGGTTGGTCGATGACTTCATATGGAAAGCAGTCGATAGTGGGCAGGAGCAGTCGATGGTTACCCATTTAATTCGTTGACAATTTAGCCAACAGTTCCAATCTTATTCAACTGACTAAATATTATTCAACCATCTGCTGTGAAAATGTAAAATACCTGCGTGGTTTGTTGCTCATTGTCGAGGTCGACTTCTGTACATGGTATTAATCATGACTGACTGCTATGAACCCAACTAACTTGAGTGACATATCAGATTTATATTTTTCAGTCGGCGATCTTTTCAATTGGTAGTCCTGATCCCCGTGGCTATAGTCTTCACTTTAGTCAGTTTAACCATGGTAATAGTCCCTTGGTCAAGGGCGACATGCAGTGCAATAAGTGAGGATTCTTGAAGACACCACGACCATTGTGCGTAGTTAGTCGAGAAAATGGGAATCAAGATGCGACTAGCCTGGATTCCATGGTGTAGGGTTGCAGAGATGTCGTCCCCTCTGTTCATAATTTGGGTGTCAAGGAAGGAATAGAGGCCTTCGCTTGTGATGACGTGGAACAGATGGTCGACTACCCTCTTCTCATGTCGGGTCCTCTAAAACTCAGAAAAACATCATATCTGTATTTCATATATCTACTGCGCTTGGCATTCAAAAGGAAAATGGATGAACGAGAAGGAAACACAGCCATCACACTAATGAATGAAGGCTGAAAGACACATTAATTCTTTTGTTTGTTATCAATAATTTTTTTGTTTCCGTTGATGGTGGTCGTATTACAGACATTGAAGCAATACATCTGTATGAAGCTAATACAATTTGCATATGTTCTCTTTCCATGGTGGCTAAAATTTTAATTACAGATCTCTGAGTGAAGCATTGAATTAGTTGTTCTTCGAGGTCCCGTTGGTGTTATCTGCCCCCATCGTTAGGGCTCTTCCTCAGTAGTTCAACCTGATAGGAAGGAAACCATATTATATATGCACTCAACATCTTCAACCCAGTCGGTCGGATGAAAAATACAATCGATTGTCCATACATACTCTTCATCAGTCGACTAGTCGACGACACCAGTCGACAGGCGGCTGCTCCAGGAGGTATGGTCGATGACTACTTTTAGTTGGTTGTCGATCAGTTGAGGAGATTTCATTTTCAATCAATGAAATTCTCGAGGATCCTGCGCACCCTTCCACTGACAGTTTTTTTTTTAATTTTCTCCTGGCTGTGAAACTTCAATCAGGGATTGATCAGTAAGTTCGTGTAATTAGGAACTTCCTACTTCATATGCGTATTCTTATGCAACAACTTGGGTAGAAATATATCGCAAATCAATCCATTCGTACACTAAATATTTGCATTTTATTTCAGCTTTCTTAGTAAAAACAGAATAGTAAAGAAAACATTGCTTCAAATAATCAGGCAAAGCATCGTAACTTAATCTTAGAGAGACCAAACCAGGGTTGCTTATGGCATCTACTGCATTTAGAAGATTCAAGCTCCATTCCCACAAGCAAAATGCATCACTCCAATGGTCGACAGATATTCATTCGCCACAGTTCCTTTAATATATCTTTCAATATAGTCTGCAAATGATCGTAACTACCATCCCTTGTCATACTATAGTAATCTCTTCAATGCATTTAAATAATAACTGGAAATGGAGAAAATAATAAGATTTACCCTCCATTTTGCAAGTGTTTTCTTTATCTACACACAAGAAAACTTTCTTGCAGGCTCTTCCATCATCATTATAACATTTTATTTTAGGAAACTGACATTTGAATCAAAAATAATAATAATAAGATCGTATCTTTATTTTTCAAGAGTATCAATACAGGACCAGTTTGTCTCCCATAATATTTCTTGATCAACGCACAGACCATCTTCGACTTCTTACAGGATTATATGAGTCTCGCATTTGATTTTAGGTAGTGTATCATTCACGAACACACCAGATCATGAACACACAAGCAGTCTCTTTAAGGTTCTCCTTGCAGGTTTCCTTCGCATCTTACAGCTTCCTTCAGGTTCAAGCCACCCCACTCACTGATGTTGTCACCCAGCCGAGTGAAGGAGGCAACAACACCAGATGTTGAAAGCTAGGATTTCACATCACATTCAAGCATACATTCATGCTCATACACAACCATGAAACACAAATATTTGGGAAGGGACGTCCAATCCAATTGTGTATTCATCTTTGATAACTATTTATACATCATGAGAGAGGTTGGAGCAGTTGTACCCGCTCCAACTACTCATTTGTTAAGGTTACATTTATCTCTTTAAACTATATAATTATACAAATATGATGACATTTAGGAGGTCAAGTGGCCCCCTCTACAAACTTCAACAAAGTTTATCACTTCGAATACTTAGACTAATTCAACTACTTCTATAGGTTCAGTACCAACTTCGAAAATCCCAAACCTCGACACAACCAACTTCGACAACCTCGATAGGTTTCTCGCTCGACATACAACATCTTTACATGCATTGTTAACACCAATGATTGTCAAACATCGACATAGTTTCTCTCTATTTTCCAATCATCTATGACGGTTGAACTTTTGCGCCATTATAACTTCTTTTGTAATTGAACGTAACAGGTAGTCACCGAAGCATCTCAGCATTCTATATAAACATGTACACTATTGTAGTATACATCGACCAATGAATATAAATTGGTTTGAATTCTTGCATATTATCTATGTGCATACTCTATGTCTATATAGTGTATTTCATGCTTTACTTATTCTTTTAAGCTTCCACCATAACAGTACTTGACTCGTTCAGTCGAACGGTTGTCATGACAGCGCGCACCTGGGCATGACTTGGATCATTGGTATTATAGCTTGATCTTGTTCATATATTAAGTTACCTAAGCACTTCCATTGAAGTTATTTAACTTATGTATGTTCAAACACCCTCGCAAATTCAGCAACACAAGCAGACAATATCTTCGACTTCAGAAAAGATGGCCGAAGAAGCAGACAATAGACATGCAACTGATGAGGACTGATAGAAAAATAACTGGCTCATCAACGAACCAAAATGTTCTCCCAGTTCAGTGAGATTCTCATGCAATTCACTTTGACATGTGGATAATCCTCGACAAGACCCCACTCCAATAAAATCAGCCCCTTCAAAGTGCAAATGAATCTGGACATACCATCTTGAAGGAAAGATTGGCACAAAATCCATCGGTAATTGGGTTCAACAATTGGAATCATACTACTCTATGAATCAACTCTTCGAAACAGAAAAAGATCACTGTTGCATCCTTGAATATGTCAACCCCTGTACACTATTGGTGAGAAAATTTATCGACAAAGATGGAAAAAGAAGGCGACCCCATAGACATATGGGTAAATTTTTTCGAGTACGTCCAAAAGGAGTTCTAGCTGCCCAAGTATATGGAACAACAGTATAAGAAGTGGAAACAACTGAGGAAGTGGAAAAAATAGTTCGTGCATAGTTACATGGACGAATTCTATCAACTTGTGGCTAGACTTGGCATCCAAGAAGAAGGAAAATTTCTTGTCTTCAAGTACTTCAGCAAGTTATCCTCGTACATTCAACAAGAGATGGTGATTTTGACTGTCAGTACACTTTCAGATTCATTTCATTACACCAGCAAGATTGAAGTTAAACAAAAGGAAAATAACATTTCATGAACAATCCAATAGGTCGAACATCCGACAAGAAGTCGTCAGCCGAATCCAACAAGTCAAAGCACTCTTCTCATCCAACCCTGTCAAAGCTTGATTATCATAAGAAGAATTTTTAGAAAGACAAGAAGGGTCGTAGAAAACAAGCTCCTACTTGACATTATCACAATTTAGCTTGGCATGATACATCAAAATGTAAAGCTTGGAAGACATTTTTGGAGAAATCTTCAACCTTCGACTTATTTGATAAAGCCCTGGTAGAATCTGGCCCATAAGCATCATCCCTCTTAGCTTTGACATCAACTACTCTGACATCCTCGACTATCGTCAATGAGGAGGAACGAGAACCTCTGTTCCATACACAGATATGGTAGCTAGAAGAACTTCGTTTTTGAATATATTGTGAATAAGCTTGGCCTTTTCACCACTCCACATCCGCAACCTTACAACATCAACTGGAAGAAGGATGGGAAGGAACTAAGGATCACTCTCCAATGCAGACTCGTCTACTTTATCAAGACTTTTGAATATGAAGTACTTTGTGACGTGGCACAAATTTCCGTAGCCGATGCCTTGTTCGAAAACCTTACCTATGGGATCAACACCATACATATCAATCATGGCCACATAAGGTGATTTTCAAAATTCAGAATCAATGGTACGACATACCAGAGTGACAACCCACATCTACGGGTGTTATGATATCTACTAAACAAACAAAGAAGCTTATCAAGCATGCTCAGAAGTTCGCATTGATTATGATAAAACCTCAGAATTCTAAGAAGACTGCAACAAAGAGTCAACTCACCGACCAATGCATCTATCGACAACAACAGATTGACCATATTCTTGACGAATATCAGAACATTTTCCAAGAACCAAATGGAGTACCTCTGCATTGTCAGGTAAAACATTCCATTGAACTTGTTCCTGGTTATTCACTACCTAATGCATCTGTTTACAGAAGATCCATTCTCGAGAACGAAGATATTCACAGAAAAATCCAAGATTGGATCAACAAAGGTCACATCCGCCCGAGCTTCTCTCCTTGTGGAAGTGCAGTCGTCCTAGTTCCATAGAAAGATGGGACTCGACGCATGTGCATCAACTATCGGGATCTCAACAAGATTTCGGTAAGGAACATGTATCCTCTTCCCAGATAGATGAACTTATTGAAAGTTTTAAAGGTGATAATTTCTTTACGAAGATTGACCTTAAGTCGAGATATCATCAAATTCCGATCGAGCCCACAGATGTATGGAAAACGACTTTCAAGACCAAGGAAGGATTGTTTGAATGGTTGGTAATGCCGTTTGGCTTAACCAATGCACGTGCAACCTTCATGAGATATATGAGTGACCTTTTACAACCCTTTATCGACAAGTGTGTCATTATCTATCTTGGTGATATTTTGATTTTTATTCGATCATGGGAATAACATGTCAAACATATTCGATAAGTTTTCGACACTCTTTGGCAACATCGACTATATATGAACATGGACAAATGCTCATTTACGATGACCAACATCAAATATTTGGGGTAGTAATTGACTCTGTATGTATTCATGTCAACCCAGAAAAAGTACATATCCTCAAAGATTGGCTCATTCCTCAAAACATTCATGAACTGAGAATTTTTCTTGGTTTGGAAAATTTCTACCAATAGTTCATACTGGGGTTCAGCCACATCGCATGGCCTTTGAATAAGTTGACTAAAGGAAATAAAAAAATTTAACTATAAATGGACATCGACACAACAACAATCTTTTGAACAACTCAAAAAAAAGCTTTGTACTACACCAATACTTGTGTTACCTGATTTGCACCATCCCTTTGAGATTGAGACGGACACATTAGACTATTCCCTCAACGCAATGATCACTCAGTCGGGTCACCTAGTTGCATTTCATTCTGAAACTTTCAACGACACTGCTAGAAGGTATTCAACGTATGGAAATTAACTATACGCCATTGTACAAGCTCTTGAGAAATGGAGACACTACATTCTTGGCAAGGAAACAATCATTCTTATTGATCATAAGCCTTTACTGTTTGCCCCATCCTAGTAGAAACTATATACAACTCAATAACTCAAGTGGATTAATTACCTGCAATAATTTCAGTTGGTAATTAAATATCGGAAAGGTAAATCCAATGAGGCAGTCGATTGTCTCAGCCGACCAACCATTACTCTATTGTCTACAGTGATGAGTATGCAGGGTTACGACACTGCTACTTGGCCACAATTGTATTCGATAGACTACAACTTCTCCATAATTTATCGATAGCTTCAGGCTGACACATTTTCTACTACCGACTACTTCCTGAAGGACAATTTTCTATACAAGCTTGGACAACTTTGTGTACCAATCGATGAGCACATACAGAATATCAGTTGGGACGCACACTACGACATTTTGGATTCACAAAAACACTTCTTATCCTCCAAAAGTATTTTTACTGGACTTCACTTAAATATGACATCAGAAAGTACATTCGATCATGCGTAGTTTATGCTATTGCTAAACCGTCGAATCGACGACAAGGACTGTACACACCCCTACCAGTTCTTAGTTGACCATGGGAATCTATTTCTATGGACTACTTGACGGGATATCCTACTACCAAACATCAGCATTCTGTGATATTATTAGTAGTCGACATATTTTCCAACATGGTTATACTCATACCATGCAAGAAGACTACGATAGTGTAGCAGACTGCCCAACTCTTCTTGGAACATGTTTGGAAACATTATGTCCTTCCGACGATTATTATTTTTGACGGATATGTTATATTTGTCAACACCTTTTGGAAAATTTTCTGGAAACAAATCAACACGAGACTTTGTTTGTCGACAACCTTCCCTCCTTTGACAGATGGACAGACAAAATTTGTAAATTGCTTGGTAGTACAATTGTTTCGCATGTACAACCGCAACCATCATCAAACATGGGATGAAAACCTCCCATACATACAACATGGCTACAACCGTGCTCAACAAAGTTCTACAGGAAAGATTCCATTCAACATCTCTTATGGATTTCAACCTTCAGTGTCTATCGACTTGATCAGTACCTCGACAGAGTCAAATGAAACTGACTTCGAAGGAAAAGAAGTTGAGAAAGCCTTAAAATTTAGAGATCAAATCTACAACATTCAGAAGAAAGCACAGGAAATGTTGCAATGAGATAATGCAAAATCTAAGTCCTGACATGATAAGCATTGTATTCCTCATTCATTCCAAATTGGGGATAAGGTTTGGTTACATCTAAAGAAGGAGCGCTTCACTGGCCCATACAGGAAGTTGAAACATTTGTGATATGGTCCATACAGTATCCTTAAATAGAATGGAGAAAATGATTTTCAACTCGACATTCCTGCATGCCTTGGTCTACATCTAGTCTTCAATGTAGACTTACTTCGACCATACCATGCACCATTGTTGGAACATAATGACTTGTACACAACATAACTGACAGAAATCCATCCAGATGTTCAGGAACCTCTTCTTTGCGACACCATCGTGGGACGACATATATGCCATATAAGGATGAACTCCATTCCCTTGTTTCAAGTGGCTAAAGATGGACATCTCCCTGCGCAAGGAAAATGGTACTCTTCTACTGAAATAACCAACAAGTTTCCTCACCTGATTGAGCACAAAATGGAGACCATTTTTTCTTAAGGAAGGAGGAATGATCCACTCAGAAGTTGGCATGTTGTTGAAATTCGACAAATTTTAGCACTTCGACTACTTTGACTGCTTCGACAAGTTAAGTATCAGCTTCGACAAGCTCGAACCTCGACATAACCAACTTCGACAACCTCGCTAGGTTTCTCACTCAACATACAACATCTCTACATGCATTGTTGACATCGACGACTATCGAACATTGACAAATATTTTCTCTATCTTCTAGTCGTCTGTGACAGTTGAAATTATGAACACTTGTACTTTCTTTTGTAACTGGACGTAATGGGTAGTCACCAAAGAATCTCAACATTCTTTATAAACATGTACACTATTATAGTATACATTGATCAATGAATAGAAATTGGTTCGAATTCTTGCATATTGTTTGTGTGCATACTTTCTATCTATATAGTGCCATTCATGCTTTACTTATTCTTTTAAGCGTCCGCCATAACAGTGATCGACTCATTTAGTCGAACTGTTGACCCCGTCGTGCACCTGGGAAAGACTTAGATTACGTAGGAACTGAGTTTATCTACTAATCCCTCTCTGAAGGGGGTGTGTTAACACCAAAAATTTGTTCACCTAATATTACCTTAGTCACATCATCAATACATGCATTTTCCTAAAGTTTGGCCTCCACCAACCCAAAAGTATTAAGCTATACGAATATATTGGCAAAAACATTTATTTTTACCCATAAATATTCCCCAAATACAAAAAAGGAAAAGGAAAATACGAAGAAAATGGGGAAAATATTCAAAAATCAAAGATGACTGGGAAAGTTATGAAACCTAGTGCCAGTACCATGGTTTGCACAAACCAAGGGAAAACTTACTGCTGATAAAATTTTCCATAAAAAGAGGGGTAGAGACCCCCATTTCACATGGTTCCTTCTCCCTACATAAACACTGCCCATTTTACTCCAGAAACCCTATCTATCCTCCATAACGTGGAACCCCTATTGAGAGTGTCACCTACTAGTTTTGAGGTGGGGAACCATTGGCGATTGGATACCAGAAGCACCATCCATCACGAAGCTGCAAGGGCCCCTTACTATTCAAGGTAACTCAAAACTGAATGTAAATCCCTACTCATTACAATAAGGAAAAATAAATCAATTTTTTCTTTAATATATGTTGCATGAATGTGTGATAGATTTATTATGCTTGGTTTCTACTCTCACTGTCTACTTTTTACAATTACTATTTACATTTACTGCTCAAGATTTATGTTTTAGTCCATTTTACTTTCATTCTATTATGCATTGAAGTTTGGTTTAGGTTTCTGTTTGCATAGTTTAATCTCTCTATTACTAGGTTTTCCCCACAATTACCACACTTATTTCACGCACTAGTGCCGCAAGAGACACTCTCTTGTGTGCTCTCTACCTCAGCTTACTCAAGCTGGTAGAACATACATTTTCACCCATTGGAGTGTGAAAGAACTAACAATAGGGTGTAAATCACAATTCCAAGTTCTTTCAAAGGAAAATCCCCCCCAGTAAGTCGAATTTCAGAGCTACTAGTGGGTGCGTCAATATCCATATCTTGTAGCGCACTTTGTTGTGTTCCATCCACATGTTCTTGTTCTTATTTTATCTTCTTCTGGGTCTCCTCATGCTCCCTTTTTTCTTCATCCCTTTTCTATATTTCTTCTTGTTTATTCATTTTCTCTCATTCTTTTGCATTCAATGCTTCTACATAGGCTACATCCTCGGCTTTCTTCTATTATTTTAGCCTCTATTCCTCGGCCCGTTCATTTTTTTTCACTATTTCAATAGGCTTCCCTTCTAGAATTTGTTGTTGCTTTTTTGGTGCTTCTTCTGGGACACTTTCGTCAGTGACTTCTTTACTAGAAGAGTCCCATTCAGTGCTTTTTCGCTTATCCACTTTCCTAGTTAGGTCCTCCAAAGTTTTCACACACCTATATATTTCCTATTTTGCACATTGATCATGATGGTAGGGATAGTATTACTTTACAGTCATGCAATGATTTCCTATCATCCCTTTGTGATCATTTCTCATGTATTTTCCTTGCCCAAAATGATATATTTCCAATTCTTGAGTTAGTTCAATATCTTCTTTCACTTTTGTAAACCTGTAATCCCTAACTACGACTAGAAAAGATGACCACGATTCCTTCTTGGTATTATTGAGGGAAGATCCAATATCGTCTATGAACATTTAACAAGCAATTTCCTTCAAGATCACATAATCAGTAACATACTTGGGCATGATGTTAGGTGCCTTTGATACCCTATATATCCTCATATAAGTACATTCTTTAGTCAAATCCCAATCGCCTAGATATGTCACCATGGCAATGGAATTATCCGACATACACTTTGTTCGTGTCACATGTACGATTGTATATAATTCCCTAATCAATTCCTCATATATTTGTTTATAATTACTAATGTGCTTATAGGCTTCGAGAAATTGGCAGCATACATGAATAGGAGTCGTAGTCGGAACCCAGTGCCATCCCATACCTGGAAACTAATTCGATATGTAGACAACGTCAATAAGATAGGAGGACATATAGAAGTCTGATTATTGCTTGGGAAATCTATCTTGTGCTTTCTGCACTGCCTCTTCCATATTCTTAGAGAGGATGCCAGACCAATTAAATATTGCACCACGAATAGTGACGTAATACAATAGGAGTGACCATTCAATCTTGAAATGTGTTGCATCTACTTTCCCTTATAACTGGCATAACAGGGTGATGGTCATCCTGTAGGGCTGCTTTAGTGACTTGGTGTTGTACGTGCCATTCTCATTTTGACAGAATCACTTGTCCAGGAGCCAAATTAGCTTGATGAAGGTTACATAGTTTAGTTGAATGGACTGCGTCCATTCATCATTCAGGTCTAATTTTGGTGCTTGGAACTTATAGTACTTGCTCATGGTAGTTGGCTCGAAATAGGATATGGGCACTCTCGCGGCAATATTGATAATACACCTCTTTGCATCAGTGTGAGGAATGAGCCACGCCACTATTTTCGTGCATGGGAATAATTCTGACATCATTTCCACCTTATGAATCATGGAATTTCTAATGTTCTAGAAAATGGGATCTCATATATGTTTGTCGATTGATATTCTTCAACTTGAAAGAATTGGTACATATCCCCCCATCAAAACTCAAGATCTGATCCAGTGGTGCTATTTGTGTCACTGAACTGCAAATGGAGAGTTGGTGTTTGTGCTTCCTCCATCATTTCATCACAAGATGAAACTTCTTGGATAGTATTTGATTGTATCCTAGTCTTTTTCTTAGACATTTTTTTTTCCTACAAGTCATAGGAAGTATAATCACTATCCATGAAACATAAGTTATTAACTATAATAGTGAATCAGATACTAACACAATCAAAATGATAAATTCAATCATCTTCCTATCTTCATGATCCCCTATCACATTAACCATAACGATATGGAGAGTATCTACATTGAACTCATGCCCTAAACTACACTAGTCTTCTTGAAATAGTAGTGCATTGAAACATCAAATAAGATCCATGATTGAGACAAAACTCTAGGAATGGTAACCCATACTTAATCTCGAATCAATCTCTTGGCACGCAGTGCATTCTACGGGGAAGGAAGAAAGACAAGATGAAAAATTCACTTTCTTGAGCGAGTCCAATGAGGAAAATATGGTGGGAGTACTTGAACTTGGGGTTTACAATTCCCTCTTGCTTAACCACAATGGATTTTCTTAGTCGCCACTCACAGGGTCTTTGATAAAAGGATTAATTGATACAACCCTATCCACCCAAAATAATACATGAGTCTGGGGAAAGGCTATTTTTTATGAGAAAAAATGAACACCCATATCCACTAGGGTGTACAAGGTCTGTCTTTCCCCAAAGGGCTTAAAATAATCACAAAAATCCTAAGGTCGACCCAAACATCACATTAGCTACAACAACATAAAAACCCTATTAAAAGGCGCATAGAGTTGTTTAGTGCCTACCTAGGCTGGTCCCCTCTTCTCAAATGATAGGTGTCAGATATACAATCCACTTCTCTAGAAGCTACAGGGCTCTCGAATGGCTCATGAAGGGGTGGTATGTGATAGTTAGAGGCAACAACAATATGATGAAAAACAAAAAGGAATATGTATATAACACATAAAATCCCTATGTCTCGACCCCCTTCATCCATATGATCTATGGATTTTCATCTGTGTTCATAAATCCCGTTTTTGTCATTATCCCATGAGTTCATTCCTGCCCATTGCATATTTTCTTAGTGATTCAACCCACCCATTACAACTTTCCATGGTGAGTCACCCTTCCCATTGCAACTTTCATTGGCGAGCTTCCCCACCAATGTCATGTCGCACTCATCCTCGGCCATTGTTCATTGTGTCCATTGTTCATTGTGGCAAATTTGCGAGGTGACGCTGCCATTATGGTGGATTTATCTAGGTCAATCCATCATTGTGCCCCTTATGGGTGAGATCTATTGTCGCTTGACTCTCTAGCCTCTCTTTTCAACTTCCTTTGTTCATTGCAGGCATTTTTCATGGGTTATGTCGCATATTGTGACCTCCCTCTACAAGTGACATTGCATTCTATCTGTGCCAACATCCATTATGGTGAGAATAAGTGAGTCGGCATCCCGTTGCGGTAATATTTGTTGAGTTTCTCTGTTGTGGCACTCTTGCATGATTGGACTGCCATTACGGCTTGTTTGGATAAGTTGTGCCACCATTGCGGAAGGACTTGCTGAGATGGGATATAATGCAGAAACTGCAAAAAAATACCTATGGCTTAAACTTATCCTTTTCCCTCCTCCCAAAGAATGGACTAGTCCTCAAAAGACACTTGACCCACTTTGAGGGAAAAAAGAAACACATGGTGGAGACCTGAAAGTCATAGGGTGACCCATATTTTACTAGGGATTAGAAAAATATGGGGGTTAGTTGTGGATGCAACACATAGTATAGTAATGGTAATGAACAACAAAATGATAATTATGTGTAAACTCTTTCACTACTGGTAAAAACTACATAATGAATAATGGACAATATACTCTCCAAAAGATGAGAAAATGTTGGAAAATACAATTGACATAACTTTCAAACTTGAGATAGAGGACTCTTAGAGAAGTCATAAAAGTATATTCATTCCATGTTTCCATAACTACATGAGAATACTTTCCTTGCCAACCTCACACGTGCATTCAATGATTAGGTGAATTAGTAAAAAGGGAGAAATTGGCTCATTTAAAGAACATGGAAACAAATGGATTATTTCTAAGGTTAACACATTACAATAGAGGATTTAATATCCCATAGGCCCCATTTTCTCTTCCCCTCTAGTTGAACCATAACCCATCTAGTTCTCTCTGCACAACCATCTTGGACCATTATATTATTTTCCAACATAACGTTTACATAGCCTTTAAATTGGCCAGGGATAATTTTAGGGGCTAATTTTAGCCTAGTGGGCTATTTTTCCATGTTTTTCTCCCAAAAAAGATTCGCGATTTTGCATTTTTTGAAGGCCTGTTTCGCCCAATTTTGATGGGGTAAAAAAAATTCACCCTAAAAATCGCCAAATTATTATATAAACGATATAAAATCCTTGGAAATTAAAATATTTTTTGAAAAATATCACCAATCGTTTTATAGTTGGCATTTTAAGAATTGGTAATATTCACCAACATTTATACACTTTTAAATAAGTATGGTTCCTTAAAATCATCCCTGAAATTGGCATGATAAGCCAACCACACTAGTTATAATTAAAAATTTACATCATGCATGCCTAGTTATTCACTATTTGGACCTTGGCCTTGAGCTCCACACTAAGAATCCATACTACTTGATTTGATTTAATATATTCCAAGTCAAAACTCGGGGTATTACAATCCCATCCCCCTTGGAATAATACTATCCTTGGTGTTTCTCAAAATCAAAACAAAATGGATATGCCTCTTGCATGGCATCCTCCAGTTGCCATGTAGCCTCATCGGAACCAAACTGTTTCCATTACACCTTTACCTGTTCAATGGATTGGTTCTAGAGCAATGTTACCTTCCTCTTGAGGATGCATTAGTGGATCTATTCAAAACTCTCCCTTAGGTTCCACCTTAATCACATCCCAACCAATCACATGGTTAGGATCATGTACATATTTCTTAAGCAAAGAAACATGAAAAAACATTACAAAATCTAGTGTTAGTAGGAAATGTGATTCTATATGCAACTGGCCCTATCCTTTCCAACGCTTCAAATGGCCCACAATATCTTGGTGACACCTTGGCACAACTTTCAAGCTTCAAGAAACTTTTATGTGGCCTCACTCTGAGGTAAATATGATCCCCAACATGAAATTCCCTATGCACTTTGTTCTTATCTGCATATCTTTTCTATCTATCTTGGGTTTCCTTTAATTTTTTCCTAATTCTTCCAACCTCCCGTTTTATTTCCTTGAGAAAGTATGTCCCGGAAACAATTATTCTTGCTGGATTATCCCAAGTTGTCGGTGCCTTGCACCTTCTTCCATATAAGGTCTCAAATTGACTAATTCCCAACGATGCTTGTTTCCCATTGTTGTATGCAAACTCTACCAAGTGTAGATAATCTTTCAACTTTGATGGTTTGTCCGTCACATATAAGCAAAGCATGTATTTAAGCATTTGATATACTTTTTCTATTTTCCCATCTATCTGTGGATGGTATGCAGTACTAAAATTCAATTGTGTACCCAAATATGCAAATAGATTTTTCCTGAAATTAAAAGTGAGCTTGGTATCTCTGTCCACAATTATTTCTTTAGGAAACCCATGCAATCTGAAGATCTCCTTCATGAAAATATTTGCAATGGCATCTATTTTATATGTGGACTCAAATGGTATGAAATGTGTTTCCTTTGTCAACTCTCCCACCACCACCATGATCGTGTCATGTTGTCTCACTATCATTGGTAGACGTGTAATAAAATCCATGGAAATCACTTCCTATTTCCATTCCAGAATTGACAATCGTTTCAATAAACCTACTGGGTGTTGATGCGCAACCTTCACATACCTAGATTTCATACATTTATAAATGTACTTAGTAATATTTTCTTCATTTTAGGAAAAAAAGAATGCTTCCTGGCTATAGCAATTGTTTTCTAGTATCCTACGTGACCTGAATATGTCATTTTATGGATTTTTTCCTTAACAGTTCTCCTCAAATATGCCACATTCGAAATATACATTTTATTTTTGTAAATAAGAATTCCACCATAGTCCACTTGATAACCTTCGTACCTCTTTTTTAAATTATAATACTATAATTTTTTTTTCACATACTGCTTATCTCCGACAAGATTTTCAAGAATCTGTTGTCTCAAATATGATTAGAAACTGCTAATGGTTTCCATATGCATTGCATGCATTTTTCTATTGACTACATCAACCATTTTGTTTTCTTTCCCTTTTATGTGTTTGATCTCAAAATCAAATTCACATAAGAACTCCAACCATCTAGCTTACCTAACATTTAATGTTGGTTGCTCAAATAAATATTTTAGACCATAGTTGTTTGTTATCAATTCAAATTTTATATCCATTAAATAATGCATCCACATGTTTAACACACCCACTATGGAAGTGAGTTCTAAATCATGGGTAGCATCATTATTCTCATGATATTTTAGATTCCTTGACTCATAACATACCATATGATTTTCTTTCATGAGAACTCATATGATTCCATTTATACATGCATCAGTACACACCATGACATCATTTTCTGGGTCTGCAATTTTTAGAATGGGGGCACTTGTAAGAATATTCTTCAACAACTGGAAGCTTCCTTCACATTACGATGTTCATTCAAAAATTTAACCCTTCTTTTGCAAAGAGGTAATAGGGTGTGCAACCTTGGACAATCCATCAATGAATCTCATGTAATAACCAACAAGACCCATAAAATATCTCACATCTGTCACATTCCTTAGAGTCAACCAATTCATGATTACTTCAATCTTTTTAAGATCCATGGATATTCCTTTCTCTAAAATAATGTGACCCAGATAATGAAATTACTTTTTATAAAAAATCACATTTACTTATATTTGTGTGTAACTAGATCTTTCATAGCACTTGCAAAGCCATTCTCAAATACTCTTCATGTTCTTCTTCATTCTTAGATAAAATAAGAATGTCATGTAAAAATATCAACACAAATTTATCCAAATACTGGTTGAACACATTGGTCATGAGGCACATAAAAGTATTTTTTGCATTAGTGATACCAAATAGTACAATTGTAAACTCATAATGCTCATATCACGTCATAAACATTGTCTTATGGAGGTCTTCCTCTTTAATTCTGACCTGATGGTATCCAAAACTCAAGTCAATCTTTGAGAATATTTTTTCCTCTCTCATTTTATTAAATAGATTGTCAATTCGAGGCAAAGGATAGTTTTTCTTTATTTTAACTTTGTTCAGCTACCTGTAATCAATACATAGCCTAAGTGTGCCATCTTTCTTTTTCATAAAGAGCACATGTACTCCTTATGGAGAAACACTTGGCCTAATATATTTATTTTCTAATAGCTCTTGCAATTTCATTTATAGCTCTATCAATTTTAGAGCTCCCGGCACAAGATCAATTGTGAAATCAATGTCCCTCTTTGGAGCAAGTCCTAGTGCCTCATCAGGAAATACAACCTTGAATTCTTGCAATACTTGATAATCTTACAAGTTCGAAACTTTATTTTATTCCATACTCTGTACATGGGATGCATACAATTGACATCATTTTCTAGAGAAATTATCCAATTACAAGGTTGAAATTTGTCTGATATAAATTACCTTTGGAATTCCTCTTACTACCTTTGGGTTTCCTTCTTCGTTAATGAACTCAAAGGTTTTGTTGTAGTAGTAAAGTTTAACTTTGTGCATTTTCATCCAATCCATTCCAATGAGAACATCATATGAACCAAGTGGAAAATCATTCAAATTTTCTGAAGTGAGGAGTCCATATTTCCAATAAACATTTCTCCACCATTTCACGAACTTTTCTGTTGGTCCCAGTGGCAATTTTAACTAGCCACAATTTTCTATGCTTTGTTTTATTAAAATCATAATTCTCAACAATTTTAGGAGTAATATAATTGTGAGTAGATCGAGGGTCAATCAAAATATAAATACATTGCTTATCAATCTTACCTTCAACCTCAACCACTTAGCAGTCCTCTAATGTTGCATATATTCTAGGGATATTCCTTTCCTCTTTACCCATAGTTTCGGCCTCTTGGATCATTGTGAAATTGCTTGGCACCTCCATTTCAGTGACAATTATAAGCATGTGGTCCTCTCCACATCCCCAACACTTAAGCAAATCATGTGTCTCTCTTGGATATCTTGGCCTATCTCCCATCATCCTAGATAAATTGGTCACACACTGTGGTGGCTACCTATATTTATTTTTGAAATGAGGTAGCTTGAAACCCTTCTTTGTTTGGTCAACTTTTTCCTTCTTTTCTTTCCATGCCTTATGGAATTCTAGCCTACTTTTTCTTTGAACATAGTAGTACTTATCCTTCCCTATGGTTTCATATAGAATTTGAGGCTCATCAAACTTAATTCGTTCTTTATAGGATTGAGGTAATCTACTAATAAAACATTAGATTTTGACCATATCATCCTTGATATTGTTGAGCGAAATATATGATAGTTATTTCGACATAAATTATCAATCCCGGAAGATCGTAAACTTAGAGGCACAAGCGAAATATATGCAGGATCATAGTGACATTAACCTATTCTAATGCTTGAAAAGAAAACATGCAGGCGACTGAAATCTAAGAAAACATGGGACTAACTTCATCTATGAAATATTGCAACTAAATCTAAGAAAAGACATATGACTGAATTTGAACCTAATTTACGAAAGTAGGAAATTGCATGAAAGTAAATTTAAATCTAGGAGAGCATAAAGTTGTATAAAATGAAATTAACTAAGAAAACATTAAATCCATTAACAATTCAAAATGACAAATCTATTATGGAGAAATTAAAATATTCTAGAACATCAATCCTATTACAAAATGATAATATCCATGACTAACTCTCAAAAGGCTTTACATAAATTATTTATCTACTTCCACACCACTAAATATGCCTCCTCCCTACATGAGGAGAGAACCCTCTTATTTATACATGAATGTTTTGAACAAGAAGATAAGCAATCCATAATTACAGATCCACTTTTCTCTCAATCTATCCCTTCAAATCCTCCATAATATCTTGGATAAGATATTCAATCTCCATGATCTTCTCCGTTGAATATGCTTGAATCATTATCCCAAATCTTCTTCAAATCTTCAAAGCTTGAAGTTGAAATTCGAATTTGAGGCTAGATGGTGATTTTTGACTTTTTAAAACTCTTCATATATGCCTAAAAACATCATAAACCTCACCCAACTTTGAGATATAATGAAAATATGTTAATTTTCTTAATATTTAATCATAAATTCTCTTAAAATACTTAAAAATAAATCATTTGGAAAATAACAAGGTAACCCATATTTATTTATGAAAATGGCATGAGGAATGGTTAATGGAGTGATGAATAGGGATGAGTGTGAGGAATAGTGAAGGGAGAATAGGATGAAAATACAACATTTGGGTGACCAAACATTTCCCCCAACTGAACTTGTCGCATGTCCTCATGCAACTGTGCATAAAATTTGTGACTTTTTAACTTTGGCTTTGCATGATAATATTTTTAACAATAAATCATTCCATGATGTGAAATATATAAGTAGCAGTTGATTTTACTTATGGTTGGTTCTTGTGTGACAACCATGATAAATGTTGGTTCTTGTGTCAACAACATTCAGTTCTTTTACTTGTTTTCTTATGGTTGGTTCTTGTGTGACAACCATGAATATGACAAACGTTGGTTCTTGTGTTAACAACATTAATTCATTTTTATGGCTGAAATACATAAGATTTGAAAGTATACATACACTTGAAATGATAAGCCATCAATGTAAATTTTCTTCATGTTTATGAATCATGCCAAAACCAGATCAAATTGTAACAAAGTGTAATTTGGAAGAGACATGTTGGTCAATGGTAAATGAGATGATGGTATGTATAAATGGTAATACAACCCCTCCCCCTCCCCCACCCCCCACCCCTCCCCCATCTGAAGATGTGTTAAGTTTATGAAAATGGATAAGATAATGTAACATGACGAGGGAATTTTCCAAATTCATTCATTTTCTAGCATTTAAGGAAATACATGGTTAAAGATTAGAAAACAACATACCTCCACTTACCCAAAAATATGATGAATTGTGCAATTGGGATGTGGTTGCTGCCGCTGCTGGATCACAGACTGTGAAGTGAAGGAACCTAAACTTTTGCGTGGTCGAATGAAGTAAAAAGTTGAAAGCTAAAAGTGGAACTGTGGTACTCTCATATGGCTGGAACTATGCTGCTGTAAAACTGTTGATGGTGTCATGAAAATTATATAGTATTCACTTGCTATAATATTCGATGGTACAATTCTTACCATGTGAATAAATGTGTCTATGTCGAGCATGGAAAGAAGTCATTGGATTACCATCCATTAATGGATGTCGTTAACCAATGTGAGGCAGCTCACCATTGATGTCAATGAGTTTCAAGGTACCTAAGTACATCTTGCGAAGTGCGAATAAATGAGCTGATGTCGAGCCACTTGTAAGATCTAACAATCAAGGGACATTGATGTATTCCCATGACTGTTAGCGAGAGAACTTGCCATTAAGGCATGCAAGTCTAAAGGTACTGAAAAGGAACTCTAGTCTCTATCCTAGATAAGGTGCTGAGGTTGATGGGGCGAGACTTGTTGAAAGGTGGGCCTTAAGGAATCCCACGTCAGTCAACGCAAGTTGTAAAAAATTATTGGTGGACTATAGATAGAGGATCTCATGATCGAACAGTTTTTATGACAATAAAAATAAGGCAATGTAGTCATGGAACAAGAGCTTAATGGTTTTATTTATGAAGCAAAAAATGAACTGCAAATAAGGAAGGGATGTATGTGACTCGAAAAGGTATACATACATAAATTCATGAGGTGTAAGGCAATGAAAGTTAGACTCCAACATGGACGATTGCCGAGCTTTGAAAGGAGAAGGGTAAATAATCATGTCATGCGCAGATGGTTTCTGAAAGGTTGATGTGTAGCGGAAAATGCCATGACATGTGTGATGAAAAATTAGCTCCTTCAATAAAGCATGTTTCTTCTTAAAAGTTTTGTGATTCTCAAAGATCACTTTGGCATGAAATGCGAGCATCTTCGAACCTGAAAGATGTTAGTACTAATCGTGCAATCAAACTTGTGAGATTATCGTAAAATGCAAAAATAAGTACAAATGCAAGCAAATCAAAATTCAAAAATAAAGTGCATTTTTACCTGTTATCGTTGCGCTTGTCTCGTTGTCAATTACCATTTGAAGTGACTTTGAGAGAAACAACTTAGCATAAATGTAAAACCATTGTTTTGATATCATTTTCATGAATCACTGAAATCCATTTGCAATTTTTTATGTTATTTGTTTTTGAGTTTTTCTAAATTTTGTTTATTACCCTAAAATAAAGAAAAAAACCAAAATATATTTTTATATTTTTTTGTTAGTTTATATATATATATATTAATTTTAATTTTATTAATTTTTTGTTTATTTTAACTTTTATTTTTTTTTAATTTTTTTTTTATGAAAATGTTAGTTTGTTATTGTTTTATTTGTTTTGATTTTGATTTTGTTTTTGTGTTTTAATTTTAATTTTATTATTTTTTTGTTTTATATATATATATATATATATATATATATATACAAAAATAAATTAACAAATAAGTGATGTCAATTTTTATGAATTTATACAAGAAACTAAAAAGTTGAAAATATGGCTATGCTTTATTCGACTACAAATATTCTTAGTTTTAAGGCAGCAAAGCATATGGTATTAGTTGGAGTTTATCCTACCAATGAATTAGATTTTTATAATATGAACAATGCCATTTTGAAATGGACCTGCAAATAATTTAAGTGCCTTAGTCACAATGGAAACTAGAATGGAGCTTTAAAGGGACATATTTTTGTTCATTTTTCTACTAAATTAGTTGCCATGAAAGTTAAAAGGAAGCAAAAAGAACATTGCAAGGAAAAATATTGGTGTTGCTTCATCCTCAGAATAAAGTAATTGATTACAAAAGTCATATAATTAGCCACACATAATGATACAAAGTCGCATTTTCTAATTTGCAAGAGAGTTATTTTACGAAAATAAAAGTTTCCATGGAATTCCATCATTAAATCGAACCCTGTCACATTAGCCCTCGATGCACATAAGGAGTGTTGTTGGTTAGCATCCGTTGGGCATTAAAATTTGCAATAACATGTTTGTTTGATGAGGTTTACTATCTAACATAATGGGGTTCTCCTTCCCTCGACTATATATAAAAAAAACTGAGTTCGCTAGGCACAAAAACGAGCTTAAATTGTCTTAACTTTTGAGCAAATGGTTTGGTATCTAACTTTAAAGGTATGTCGTGTTGAAAAGAATCTCAATCACAACCATACACATAGGCTTATTTCCCCTGTTACCTTTGATTTTTCCTTTGCTGGATCAACATATGCTTCTTCTGGATAAATTACTTATTCAAGGTAAACGACTTGCTTTGGATCTGTAACTATAAGGGGTGATGTACAAGATAGTAATGGATAAGTTCGGAAAGGTAATGTGGCAACACTTGAAACTGGAAGGAGTGCGGAACGAGATGGATTTGGATCCGCTGGCTTTAAAACTAGTGAATCTTTAGTCAAATGAATCTCCACCCGGAAGGAATGTTGCAGGCTTTCCAATTGGATATTAAAATGGGTAAGTCGTTGGATCAATTGTTTTTTTCACAGATGCTTCGACCATACACATGCAAAATTAGATGATAACATGGGAATAATATGGTCAATTTGTTTCTAACCAAATAGAGCCTATAGAGTGTCGATTTAAGCCAGATTTCCACCAGAACAAACACATTTCTTCATAATTGATTTTAAAAACTGAAAACAAAGCGATTTATGAGCTCATCTTAAGATTGAAACAAGTTTCAAAGTGCTAATCTTACTAGAAGAAAGAAATATTTAAACTTCCACCAAATGGTGTTTCCATATCAGAAAACTTGTAAGAACTTGAGTACATGTTTCTAGAGGATATAGTAGATCGATCAGAAGAATCACCCAGCTAGTACCTCTTTGTCTATTTCCCGTCTTCACCAAGTCATGGTGTCACAAGACAGCAACAAAATATTATTTCCATGCTACGCTTTGTATACAAAACATGCTCAAGATCAGGGTATTCATGAGTGCTGTTGCGATGAGAGCTTGTTCCATCAACGGATTTTATCCATATGGAGGACTCAGTACACATCGATTGATATCCCATGAGAATTTTCAAATAACCACTCAACAAAACAGTACTTACAGGATCACATGTAAATATTTAAGCATATGACGTGTGAGATTTGGGTGGACATGCAGGAAATGGTGAGGAGGTGATCAAGCAGTTTCACTCACAGCATCAAAACTTGCAAAGCGAAGGCAGAGTCAGATCCCCCTAATCGAGACTAATAAAATGTTGCTTTAATAACCACATAGCATGCAGAAAATGGATGATATTCTGGAGGTTGTGGAAATAGCAGAAGTGAAGGTTGGTTGGGAAAAAAATTAGATGCCCCATGTAAAAACACGAAAATGGAATCGCTCTAAAAAAACCTGAAAATCGTTTCGATCAAAATGTCGAGAAATTCATTGAAACGTGGCCTAATACACCATTAGCAACACTTCCTATTCGCTGAGCACACCACAATATCACATGATTTCGATTGATGAATTCATAGGAAGGATATCTCCCATTTCTTCTAAAGAGATATGTCGAGATCTCCATTGAATGTTGGTGAATAAAATCTTAACGATCCCCTTCCCCTCGTACTCTCTTGATGATAGATTCCCTTGATAATTTCCACTCACAATTCAATCAGGATTTTGATCTCAAACCATATTTAGGTAAAGGCGACCATAGATCATGGGATTTGGACTTGCAACTGTCGGCCAACAATCCAACCCAGAAGGATTTGATCCGGGATCCTCCTCTACTGTATCAAGAGAATCAACACTCAGATCAGAAAATTTAAATTCAGGAGTCAAATACTTATCATCTGATAATGCTAACAAAATATTCACAATATCGCATACTTGCTAAGAGTCTCTGGCTTGGGCGCTCAATCATGAGTACATGATGGCGTTGTTGCGGCTCCTCAAACTAGATATGAGTTGGTTGAGACAAAATCTATTGCAATGAAAAATAAGGTCTTTACACAGTCAAACAAACATCACCAACGTAAGCATTGGCACAGTTCAGTTTTACTCTTTCCAGACCCAAGCCAAACAATGAACCTCAAGCATTCAGATTGAATTTTATTATTTTTGCAGGTTTTATTGTAAGTCAAAGGATGAATGTGAACTTCTCTCTATACTTCATGGGAATCTAGCATGTAACTCCATCGCATTTCAGTTCAAGGACGATACTTATTTGGTGAAAAAATTTCTTTATGCGTTTTGGTTTTTGTTTCAATTTTTATGTTTTTTTTTTTAATTTTTTTTATTTATTTTTAAGTGAAATCAATAACCAATTTATTTGCAATGGAAATAGACAAGTTAGAAGACCAAAATTGGATTAGGAAAAAAATTAATCGTCAACAACTAAAATCATTCCTAAAGACGTCTTTTTGAGCCATTTGTTTAAAATCTACTTTCTGGTCTTCTCGATCGCACGAAGCATGGGAAGAGAGCATACTTATTCGAAACTAAAACAAAAACTGAAAAATTGTTTTATTCATTAATCATGCCTACCTTACTCTGATTGAAAATTGAAAAATTATTTAAGTGTAATCAAATTTCCAATGTAACCATCTACACAATTGTAGTAAAAAAATATTCACACGTGATTTTGAAATTCGAAACTTAAAATGTACAAAAGTGTGAGAAATCAGTAAATGTAAATGTGATATAGGGAAATAAGGAAGAAAACATTGAACTAACTTGCTAACCGATTGGAACCATACTTCGATAGGACTTTGATATGCTTGATTCCCTTCCTCATGTAAATTACACTGCATCTCTTCATCGTTGTCCTCGATCTTGAGTTCAATTGATTTCTTCTCATGGGGCACAGGTGTCTCATTGACTGTCAATTCTTCTTTCACTGCAATAAAAAATGTACTCTTCTTGAGAAGAGGAGATCTCGGCTGCTGCTAGGATCTAAGAAAGTCACTCCACACTTATCATCATAAAACCCATCTTGGTTGTATTCTTGTATTTCCATGTAGATTAATAGAAAAGAGGGTTCTTAAAGCACCAAAACAAATTGAAATCTAAATCTTAAACTATCTGAATAAAACTAATGGAAAAAATAAAATCACTCTTTGCATAAATTTAAATTACACTCTTGCAGAGATGAAAACAACACACTTTAGAAACAAAAAGAAACCAACTTAGAAATCAGGTTATGTGGATGCAAATTAGTATGAATCAAAACTAGTGCATAATGAAAGCAATCAAACTCACAACTAAAAATGTAAATGCAGAATAATGAATTGGATAAAGACACACTTACATAAAAACAAACTCACATAAAATAAACATTCTTGCAGAAAATGAAAGACTCTTTGCGGAAATGTAAATCACACCACACTTGCAGAAATTAAGCACTCTTGCAGGAAAAGTAAATCACTCTTTGCAAAAAAATAAACACGCTTGCGAATAAGAAACATATTTACATGTAAAGGGAACAACAAGGATTTGGGGAGACCCTCCAAAGTGGATGCGTTAGGATTTTACACCACAAAAATTTCATAATGAAGGCGTATTTGTGTCTTATATTTTCCCCTCCCCCTTGTTGTGTAAGATAAAAACAACCTATCTAAACTCTAATCCCCTTTTAGCACCTCCCTCACAACGATGCCAAAAATGTCGAGCGAAATATATGATAGTTATTTCGACATAAATTATCAATATGGAAAGATTGTAAACTTAGAGGCACAAGCAAAATATATGCAAGATCGGAGTGACATTAACCTATTTTAATGCTTGAAAAGGAAACACACATGCGACTGAAATCTAAGAAAACATGCCACTAACTTCATCTAAGAAAACACATACGACTAAATTTGAACCTAGTTTACGAAAGCAAGAAATTGAATGAAAGTAAATTTAAATCTACGAGAGCATAAAGTTGCATAAAATGAAATTATCTAAGAAAACATGAAATCCATTAACAATTCAAAATCACAAATCTATTATGGAGAAATTAAAATAGTCTAAAACATCAATCCTATTACAAAATGATAATATCCATGACTAACTCTCAAAATACTTTACATAAATTCTTTCTCTACTTCCACACCACTGAAGAGGCCTCCTCCCTACATGAGGAGAGAACTATCTTATTTATGCATGAGTGTTTTGAATAAGAAGATAAGCAAGTCATAATTACAGATCCACTTTTCTCTCAACCTATCCCTTCAAATCCTCCATAATATCTTAGATACAATATTCAATCTCCATGATCTTCTCCCTTGAATATGCTTGAATCATTATCCCAAATCTTCTTCAAATTTTCAAATCTTAAAGATAAAATTCGAATTTGAGGCTAGGCGGTGATTTTTGACTTGTTAAACTCTTCATATATGCATGAAAGCATCATAAACCTCACCCAACTTTGAGATATAATGAAAATATGTTAATTTTCTTAATATTTAATCATAAGTTCTCTTAAAATACTTAAAAATAAATCGTTTGGAAAATAACAAGGTGACCCATATTTATTTATGAAAATGGAATAAGAAATGGTTAATGGAGTGAGGAATATGGATGAGTGTGAGGAATAGTGAAGGAAAAATAGGATGAAAATACGACATTTGGGTGACCAAACAATATACTTAACATGCAACAATTGCAAGAATTTATTAGCATATTTATCCATGGTCATTTTCCCCAATATTAATTCATGGAACTCTTTTATTTTTCCATCATAATTCCTATTGGAGATTTTCTTTGTTGGAAGTACTCTTGGGTTTCTTCTGCACAATATTCCTCTCATTGATATTCTTGACATTCCTAAGGTGATCACACCATATATATGATATTCCATTCAGATTGAATATATATACTATTGCCTTCATGTTTCCTTAGTAATATTAGACTTGGAAATATTTCCTCGTCCCAAGAAGACAAGCCTCAATTTCTTGACCAAATTTTATTTCACCCTCAAATGTAGGAGGTTTGGCCTTCCTAAATTCTCCATGTGATTTTTTCGTGAAATGCCTGTTATTCTTATTCCAAAGAGATGAATATTTGAACCTTCAATAGACTCTCTAGAGTCATATGACTCACTAGAATATATTTATGGAGTATATGTATTGTCTCCAGAAACTCTTCTTGAGCTATGGGTCCTCTTGTGATATTTCCTCCTTGAGATACCCCCACTCTTTTCTTGATTTTATAAGTGTTGACTAGGATTAATCATCCTCTAAATACCTATTAATATTTGGATCATAGTTTCCTTCAACTAGTTTTGTTCTTCCCGGGAAATCATCATCCTCTCATTATTTTATCTACAACTTTGTAGTTCCACTCTTAGGATTCCCATGGTTTCTACAATGTCTGTGGGGATTACGTGGTTTCTTCAACCATCATATTATGTCTCTGCATTCTCAAATTTAATAATTTCTCCCATGACATATATTTTAGTTGCATAGGTGTCATGTGCATCATCCATGTTGATGTAATTGTAACTTCGAAATGTATTCACTTGTATTTCTTATCTATTGTAACCCGATGTTTATTCCAGGATGTTATTATGTCATGTCATGCCCCAATGTTCCAATTGGGAAGATCTATAATGTAAACAAGTCATGTCAATTCATTGTGGGTAACCCTCCTATTGTCTAAGGGTTAAAGTCCTTGTAGTTCCGGGGCACTAGGGTTAATAGACCCTCCTAGAGAGGTCAGCCCTAGTAGGGTTTTAGTCATGCCGGGATTAGTATAAATAAAGAGTTGGACTCTCTATTTAGCACACATCACATACACACTCAAGTGTAGCACATAGTTGAGGAAGGAGAAGACACTGGGGCAAGATAAGAATAAGGTTACTGCTGTCGGGAAATCATCTTACTGTCTTGGGGTTTTACCTTTTATGCTGATTCTATCTCTGAGGAAGTTGCGGGGTTTTCTCCATTTATGGTTTCCCCAAGGAAAAACATTGTGTTCATTGTCTCTTGTGTTCTATTGTTGTACTTTTTGTTCTCTCAGTTAAAGATCCTAACATAATGCTAGCTTGAATGTTGAAAAACTAACATGGTATCAGAGCTAACCTGAGAAGAAGACATTGTGTAGCTGTGGTAACTAGGGCTTCCTACTTTGTGGATCTCTCTCCACATATTTTCAGCAAAATAAGTTTGTAATAACTCTCCTCCCTAGGGCGCATCTTTCTGTCGAAGCAGAATCCAATTCTGAGGTTTTTTAGTTTTGGACCCGACACTACTACCAGAAATTAGGGCTTTTCACAGAAGAGGAATTTTTTAGTGAGCCCAAGCCTGGATTGATCTCCTCCCCAAAATCGAATTTAGGGATCAACTTCAAAGCATTTGGTTGGATAGAACTCCGGAAAAGAAAAACCCTAATTTTCTCCTGAACCAGCTCTGCAGGATTTCTGCTCAAAATTCAGATCCGACATCTTGACCTGGAAAGATCTAAAATATTTTGTATTTCCATTTGAGGTTTCAGTTAAGATGTCTCATCACACTAAGCTTGATGAAAAGCTTGAACGAGATGATAACTTTTGAGCCTAGAAGTATAGGATCTCCCTAGTTCTGGAAGAGAATGAGTTGGACTCCTACATCCATGAGGAGGTTCCAGTTCTAGAGGGAGATGAGGCTAAGGCCTTGCATAAGAAGAAGTTGGTTATGGCAAAGAGAATAATTGTTGATTCTATCAAGGATCATCTCATACCACAAGTGTCCTCCCTAATGACACCTAAAGCTATTTTTGAGTCCCTAACCAAATTGTTTGAAGGGAAGAACATAAACCGAAAGATGACTCTGAGAAACCAACTGAAGAATGTGAAGATTCAGAATGCAGAAACAATCCAGTCTTACTTCACAAGAGTTTCTCAGATCAAGGAACAACTAGAAGCAGTAGATGAAGAAGTGGAAAATGCAGAGATTGTGATAACTACCTTGAATGGTCTCCCTAGATCATGGGACTCTTTTATTCAAGGGATCTGTGCTAGAAAGAAGTCAGTCAAGTTTAGTAAACTATGGGAAGAGTGCTCTCAAGAAGAAGCTCAGATAGAAACTCGAGAAGAAAATATGGGAAGTGAAGATCAAGTTCTCACGGTACACTCCAAGTCAACCAAAAGAAGATCTCATCACTCCAGAGGTAAGCACTATCACAAAGATAACACTAGAAAATATTTGTCTAGGATCATATATTATACATGTGATGAAGCAGGACACTTTGCAAGAAATTGTCCTAAGAAATAGAATAAGAAAAGGAGCAACAAAAGAAGACATCATGCTCATGCTACAGAGGATGATGAACCATCCAAGAAAATAACCAGATATGAAAGTGAAGATTCTTCAAGCGAGGATGAATATGTTTTGATTTCCGCTCTCATAGGAAACATTACTCATGGAAGCAATGATTGGCTCATAGATAACGGGGCTTCCAAACATATGATAGGATTCAAGGAATCCTTTGTGAGACTATCAGAACTTGAATCACCTCACAAGGTAAAGCTAGGAGATGACTACCAATATCCAATAAAAGGTAGTGGGGAATCTTCCTATAAGCTAGACTCTAGAAAGTCTCTGACAATGAAGGAAGTATTGTTTGTGCCAGGACTCAAGAAGAACCTCCTCTCCATATCTGCATTAGATGCAAAAGGAATGAGGGTTGCATTCATATATGGCCAAGTCATCATGTGGCCAAAAAGAAATACTATCGATGATGCGGTGGTGATTGGAGAACAAGAAGGAGGACTATATAAATTAAAGGGCCATCCAGAACAAGCCTTGGTCCATGACACAATAGAGCCAAGTGAACTTTTGCGTAGAAGGCTTGCACATGTGCATTATAGAGCACTACCTATTGCAAGCAAATTTGTTGAAGGTCTTCCGTAAATCCAATCAAAACATGATGGGGTCTGCAAAGGATGTGCGAAAGGAAAGAATACAAAGAAGACATTTCCAAGCAGCGAAAGCAAAGAAAAAGGAATCTTGGCAATCATCCACTCCGATGTATGTGGTCCTATGTCATCAAACTCACTAAGCGGGTATGCATATTATGTTTCTTTTATTGATGAATTTTCTAGGAAGACATGGGTTTACTTCATGAAGAACAAAGACGAAGTATTCAACAAGTTCAAGGAATTCAAATCCTTGATCGAGAACCACACTGAAAAGAAGATCAAGACCTTTCGATCAGATAATGGCGGAGAATTCACTTCAAATGAATTCAAAGAGCTATGCAAAGAATCAGGGATTAAGAGGTAATTGTCCACTCCTTATAATCCACAACAAAATGGGATTGCAAAAAGGAAAAATAGAACTATCACGGAAGCCGCAAGAGCAATGCTTCATGATCAAGACCTTCCTATGCATCTTTGGGCGGAAGCTGCCGTAACAGCGGTGTATGTGCAGAACCGTACTCCACATAGAGTACTCAAGAATAAGACTCCTGAAGAAGTCTTCTCCGACAAGAAACCAGAAGTCATCCATATCAGAATATTCGGCTGTTCCTGTGTACATACACATTCCAAAAGAGAAGAGAACAAAATTAGATCCTTCAGGAAAGAAGGGTATATTTGTGGGATACTCTGAAAGCTCGAAGGCTTACAGAATATATTTCCCAGGATACAAGAAGATTGACATTAGTAGGGATGTGAAATTTGATGAAGACACAGCTTACAACAAATCCAGAAAGAGACCTGCTGAAGAAACTAAAGAAGCAAAAGCACCCAGAGTTCATGATACAACCATGAACAAAGAAACTCAAGAAGAAGATCAAGAATTTGAAGAACCACAAAGACCTGTAGATCCACCTCTGGAAAAGAATCCTCATAATAGGAAACCTGCTTGGGTACGAGAACTTATACAAGGTGCAGAAAGATATGGGGCTCCAGAAGAGAATCACAGAGAAATAAAGAGGACTAGATCCTGCTCTGGGTATATAGCTTTACTACGTGATTTCATTGATAAAGAACCTTCCAGTTCTGAAGAAGTGGCAGAACGAAAAGAATGGAAGGATGCTATGATCGAAGAGTATCAATCGATCATGAAGAATGATGTTTGGGATGTTGTCCCAAGAACATAAGGGAATTCAGTTGTGACTTCCAAATGGATCTACAAGATCAAGCATGTTGCAAATAGTAGCATTGAAAAATATAATGCAAGATTTGTCACTCGGGATTTCTCTCAGAAAGAAGGAATAGATTATGAAGAAACCTTTGCACCTGTAGCCAGATACACTTCCATCAGATCATTACTTGCTCTGGATGCAGTGATGAAATGGAAGATACACCAGATGGATGTCAAGACTAATTTCTTGAATGGTGTAGTGGAAGAGGAAGTGTATGTAGAACAGTCGCTCAGCTTTGAGACACATGATAGAGAGTCTCATGTGTGCAGATTGAAGAAAGCCCTGTACGGTTTGAAACAAGAACCTAGGACAGGGTACGATAGAATTGATAGCTTTCTATCCAGTTTGGGCTTTACCAAGAGTAAAGCAGATTCCAACCTTTACGACAAGGTTGAAGATGGCAACCCAATGATGCTTCTACTATATGTAGATGATTTGTTTGTGATAGGTATGGATGGGTAGATTACTAATACGAAGAGAAAGCTTGCTGCCAAGTTTGAAATGAAGGACTTGGGTATGATGCATTATTTCCTAGGTATGGAGGTGTGGCAGAGTGTGGATGGAATATTCCTTAGACAAGGGAAGTATGCAGTAGATATCCTAAAGAGGTTTTGGATGATGGACTGCAAGGATATGGCCACACCTATGGCATCGAACCTGAAGCTATTGAACGATGCTTCATCAGATTCGGTTGATGCTACGATGTATCATCAGATGATTGGGTCCTTGATGTACCTGAAGAACATGAGACCAGACATTTGCTTTGCTGTGAACACCTTGAGCCAGTTCTTGACAGATCCAAGAAATGTTCACTTGATTGTTGCAAAGCATATTCTGAGGTACCCGAGGGGTACAGTTTATTATGCGCTCAAGTACGATGCGAATCAGAAGATTAACCTAGAAGGTTATGTTGATTCAGATTGGGTAGGAAGTGCCATCGATAGGAAGAGCACTTCAGGGTGTTGCTTCAGTATGGGATCAGGTGTGATCTCTTGGTTTAGCAGAAAGTAATCCTGTGTGGCACTGAGTACAGCTAAAGCAGAGTATGTCGCAGCTTGTTCAGCTAGTTGTGAGGTAATATGGCTGAGGAAGCTACTGTATGATTTATTTGATCTCCAGTTAGATGTTACTTGTATACATTGTGACAACCAGAGTTGTGTGAAGTTGTCAGAGAATCCAGTGTTCCATGACAAGTTGAAGCATATCAAGATCAAGTATCACTATATCAGGGATATGGTGCAGAGGGGAGTAGTGAAGCTCCAGTATGTTGCGATGGATGATCAGATAGCTGATATGTTGATGAAGCCATTGGCCAGAGTGAAGTTTGAGTACTTTAGGGAGATGCTTGGTGTTCTCCAGATCGAGATCCCTTCCAAGGGGAAGTGACGAGTCCGAGAGCCATTATGACGAGCAGGTTAGATGTAAGGGATGATCCATTCTGTCATCATGAGAGGATTTGGTTACTTCCATGTCAGATATGAGTGTTGAATGCCATTCTGGGAAAGGAGGTACCTGGTTAGTTACCAGAAACACTCAGTCTAGGACTGAAAGAGCCATTCTGACGAGCAGGTAAGATGTAAGGGATAAGCCATTATGTCATGGCTAAAGGATTAGGTTCCTCCCATGTCAGATGTGAGTGTTGGCCATTCCGATGAGTAGGTCATATGTAAGGGCTACTGCCACTCTCTGGGAGAGTGGAGGCACCTGGTCCATTACCAGGTAGCTCAGTCTAGGACTGGGGGCCATTCTGACAAGGGTGTAGGATTTGGTTCCTACCAGGTCAGATGTGAGTGCAGGCCATTCTGATGAGGGTGAAGGACTTTGGTTCCTACCAGATTAGATATCAGGGCAACTACCATTCTCTGGGAGAATGGAGGCACCTGGTCCATTACCAGGTAGCTCAGTCTGGGACAGGGGGCCATTCTGACGAGGGTGTAGGATTTGGTTCCTACCAGGTCAGATGTGAGTGCATGCCTTTCTAATGAGTAGGTCAGATGTAAGTGGTGAAGCCTTTTCCCATATGATAGTGATGTCTTATCATGTTGTTGAATGTGAGTGCTGGGCCTTTTTGATGTGATTGTAGGCTCCTACACGATCAAATGTGAGTGTTGGGCATGCCTTTCTAACGAGTAGGTCATATGTAAGTGCTATGCTGGCCATTTTGATGAGTAGGTTAGATATAAGCACCGAATAAGACCTACATGATGGCTAGGCCTACAACCAGCATGAAAGAAGGCTGGCTCTGTAGAAATTCTTGTGATGAGAAGAATCATGAGATAGCACATATGATGATGACCAAAGAAGATCCAAATCGAGCTATGATCTAGATCCAGTTATGATGACTCTGATATGATCCATATCGAGTGATGATGTCCAGTGATGATCCAGATCCAGTGATGATGTCCAGAGATGATGATCCAGATCGAGTGATGATCTAGATCTAGAAATGAAGATGGCATGAAGATAAATATGACTTGAATACGAAGATGACTTGGAAATGCAGATGATGAGAAAATTCAGAGAAGAAGACCACTGATGAAAATTGTGTCGAGAGAATACCTTCCTAGTTAAGAGGGAGTGTTGATGTAATTGTAACTTCAGAATGTATTCACTTGTATTTCTTATCTATTGTAACCCGATGTTTATTACAGGATGTTATTATGTCATGTCATGCCCCGATGTTTTGATAGAGAAGATCTATAATGTAAACAATCATGTGAAGTCATTGTGGGTAACCCTCCTATTGTCTAAGGGTTAAATTCCTCACAGTTCTGGGGCACTAGGGTTATTAGACTCTCCTAGATATTTCAGCCCTAGTAGGGTTTTAGTCATGCCGGGATTAGTATAAATAGAGAGTTAGACTCTCTATTTAGCACACATCACATACACACTCAAGTGTAGCACATAGTTGAGGAAGGAGAAGACACTGGGGCTAGATAAGAAGAAGGTTACTGCTGTCGGGAGATCATCTTACTATTTTGGGGTTTTACCTTTTGTGTTGATTCTATCTCCGAGGAAGTTGCAGGGTTTTCTCCATTCATGGTTTCCCCGGGGAAAAACACTATGTTCATTGTCTCTTGTGTTTGATTGTTGTACTTTTTGTTCTCTCAGTTAAAGATCCTAAAATAATGCTAGCTTGAATGTTGAAAAACTAACAATCCATGATGATGATGTTCTTGTCCCAACCAAGACCAAGCATTTCCAATATACTAACCGAATACCGACCCTTAACTTTTGTTGATATGATATTGAATTTGACAAAGTGTTCATATAAATGCATTTATTAGCCTCATTGCAATCTTAGAAATTCATAAAATTAATTTTCATGTATTGGAAACTACCCTTATTAACAATTTTCTTGCAAATCAAGGTTACAATCTCATTTCTATTCAAATCTTAGAAACATATGAATTATAATTTAATATTATGATTGTGGTCCATCATTCCCCTATGGATAAGCTTTCCATCTCCTATTTTCATGCTTCATTATGATCTCAGAGCTAAAAGTTACAACGTTCCAAAATTGTTGGTTTTTGCCAAATTCTACAGTTTTTCTATAGGTGCAATTAGCTTCAGATACCAACTTCAACAACCTGTAAAAGAAAATATAGCGAGAACTAAAAAAAAAATTATTGTTTGTTGTTAATACATAAAATATGGATCACTCAATAACTTTCAAATCTTTGATCCGATGCTCTAGTAAAATTCTCTAAAATTTTGGAATGGACTATTTTTTACGTTTGCACTTTTTCCCATACTTGAATTTTTATCAGAACTGGTTATCTCCCAAACTAAGAATTTCTACAAAAACTTCTTCTAACCAAAGTTGTCCATTTTGATGAGTAGGTAAAATGTTGAGTTCATTTTTTTTGGGTTTCGACATCTAAGTTCACTTTTACCTCTTGTAAACCTTTTCGAAATCCCCAAAAAATTCTCTGAAATAGTGGATTTTGGCCTTCTTTAGCACCCCAGCTTCACACCTTTTGGAAATTGGATCCAAGATCCTGGATTTATCTCTGTCCATGGTCCACAACTGTACCACAACAACTATGTCCCAAACAGGGCTCCCATTATGTCTTTGGACACTAATATTTGAAAGTATGTATTTTTAATTTTTGCCAAATCAAAGCAGGATGGGCTCAGGCCTCCCACTATTATTTATGTGACCTTTTTCGGTGGAACACAAGATCCTTAGGTTTCATCATGTTTTGAGATAAATTTATCCTATTATGGCCAAAATTATTTTTAGGCTCTAAAATTTCTTTTTAGCTTTTCTAAATCACCATCGCAGGATCAAACCTTACCTATTTGCCTTTCCCTAGTATGACTACATCATTCCAAACTAGAAATGGAACTCTAAAGTGGAATCATCGATACACCTTTGGGACTTTTTTGTTGCTCCTGTGTACTTCTCTCTATGGTCCTTTTGGACCTAAACTCTTATGCACTCGAGATTCTTTTATGCTACACCCATGGACCTCTTCTTTGTTGTACCTAATGGACTCTTCACCATCGTTCCCATGGACTTCTCTCCACTACTCCCATGGAATATTCTTTGCTACACTCAAATAACTCTTCTTAATCACGTCCATAAACTTCTCTTAATCACACCCATGGACTCTTCTCTACTACACCCATGGATCTCTTCTCCATTGAACCTTGTGGAATCTTCTCTACCATGCTCACATACTTCTCCACTGCATCCGTGGACTTTTCTCTACTGCACCCATGGACCTATTCTCCACTACACCCCGTAGACTCTTCTCAACTACACCTCATAGACTCTTCTCCACTATTCCCAAGGAATTATTTTGGATACCCCCCCAAACTATTCTCTTTTTCACCCGTGAACCTATTCTTTATTGTACCCCACATAATTCTCCCTACAGCTCATGGACTTCTCCCCATGGAAACTCGGGGACTTTTCCCCAAGTTTTTACATTCTTATAACTACAAATTTTCATTTTCCTCCATTTACAAATTATCTTTATTGCATAATAGAGTCATAATTCTTCTGAATGATATCTCTGCCAATTCTAGAATTTCCCAAATTTCCTTAACCAAATCCACCACTTCTACTAGTAGAACACAAATTAAACTCATGGGCTCCATTAAAACACCATGTTTAATATAAACCCACGATTTTTACAAGAATTTTTATCATCACTTCTTGTGCATCTTGGATTTTTCACCCGTGAGTATAGATTTCATCCCATACAACCCTGATGCTACAACCAATATCTTTGATACCACTCTATAACATCCATGTCCATTATTTTTAACTAACGAGGGGGCGATTATGAATTATGGGGTTCTAAATTTCTCCATGATGGGCTGAATACAAAATACATGACCAGTAAAAATGTGCATGTAGAGAAATAAATCTATCCACACACAGAACATGCATATACCAACGTAATCATAATAGGCATATTCTCTTTCTACTAAGAGGACACCCCCATGTTGGTGTTGATGTATTTGTAGCTTCGAAATATATTATGATGTATATTATCATTGTATGTTGTTTTACCCCCATTGGAAATGTGTTTTTCTCCTTGTGGGATGTCTTTATTGTGTCTAGACCTTGAGGTACAACCTCCATTGTAAGTCGAGGAAATAGTCCCTAGTGTGACATCATGTAATTTGTATTTGGACTCTCTCTAGGAGAATTCAGCCCTATTATGGAAACAAGTTGGCCCCAGTCATGTAAAAGGTCAACCACTTGAAGGGTATAAATAGGGAGGCACCCTCGCTCATTTATACACACCTCACACTCACTCAAGTTCACATGAGAGAGAGAGAGAGAAGGGAGGAGAGATAGATAGTTGTTGAATACTTCTAATTATTGGGATTGATCATCTTATGACACAGTCTTTGTGATTGTACTATTCTGAGGAAGTTTGAGGGGTTTTCTCCTTTATGGTTTCCCCAATGAAAAATCTTTGTGTATTATGTATCTGATATATCTTATGCATCTAGATGTACTTGTTATTCTTTCAAACAAAAATCCTAATTAAGCTAATAATATGTAGAAAAACTAACATGGTATCAGAGCCTCTCTGAAAGAAGGCATTGTGCAGCTATAGAAACTAGGGGTTCCTATTTCAAGGTGTTTTCTCCACAGATCATCAAGGAAAGAGATCTAGGATAACTCGCCTCAGTAGAGCACATCTTTTGGTGGAATCAGTTTCATATTTGAAGAAGTTTCATTTTTTACCCTATCACTAGTGCTGGGAGAAACTAGGGCATCAAGTTTCGGAGGCTTCCCACCTCAGTATTCAAAAAGTGACCTTGCTGAGAAACTCGACTCAAGGAGTTGCATCTTTCTATCCAAATAGAATTCCCAAACTCCAAGTTGGAAAATTAGGGTTTCTTTGATAAACCCTAGGTCATCCATCTCTAGAACTAGGGAAGACACCTCAAATCGGTAAGATCTGAATCTTTTCTATTTCCATTTGAGGTTCTGATTTGAAAATATGACTCACCATACTCACCTTAAGGACAAGCTTGGAGGGGTTGATAACTTCCGAGCATGGAAGTACAGAATCTCTGTGATCCTTGAAGAAAATGATTTGAATAAGTACATCACTGAAGAGGTTCCATAAGTAGAGGGAGATGAGGCTAAGGCTTCTCATAATAGGAGCATGGCTAAAGAAAATAGAATCATTGCAGATTCTATTAAGGATCACCCCATTCCCCATGTGTCTTCATTCAAGACACTGAAGGAAGTATATGATGCTTTGACAAAGATGTTCGAAGGAAAGAACATCAACTAGAATATGACTTTGAGGAACCAGTTGAAGAATTTGAAGATACAAACATTTGATACTATACAATATTACTTCACAAGGGTTGCTCAAATCAAAGAACAACTGGAATCATTTGAAGAGAATGTTGAAGAAGGATAAATTGTAATGAGTACCTTGAATGATCTCCCTAGATCATGGGACTCATTCATTCAAGGAATTTGTGCAAGAAGGAGGTTGATCTTTTTCAGCAGACTTTAAGAAGAATGTGCACAAGAATAAGATCGACTTGTGACAAGAGAAGATAAGATGGGAGCAACTGAAGATCAATATCGCATATTTCACACCAAGAAGAACTTCAAAAAGAAGGATAAGAAGGAGAAATTTCATCACAAGAAGAAGGAAAAGAAACAAAATAATAACAAGAGAGATCCTTCAAATGTTCGATGATACACTTGTGATGAAAAGGGACACTTTACAAGAGATTGTCCCATTAGGAAAAGGAGACGCCATGCTCATGTTTCCAAAGATGATGAACCAACAAACAAAAGATTCATAAGAGATAAGGATGATTAAGATGAAGAGTATGTGCTAATCTCATCACTTACTGGCACTATCTCACACTGAAACAATGATTGGATTGTGGATAGCGGAGCTTCTAAACACATGACGAGATACAAGGAATCATTCATTAATATATCTGAACATGAGTCACCTCACAAGGTGAAACTTGGGAATGATTACCAATACCCCATAAAAGCGATTGGAGAAGCTTCATACAAGATTTAATCCGGGAAATCCTTAAATATGAAGGATGTGTTATATGTTCCAGGATTGAAGAATACTCTTCTCTCCATATTTGCACTAGATGCAAAGGGAATTAGAGTTACGTTTGTCGATGGCCAAGTTCTAATGTGTCCTAGAAGGAATAGAATAGAGCATGCAACAATGATTGGAGAAGAAGATGGAGGCTTGTACAAGTTAAAGGGACTCCTGAACAAGCACTGGTTCATGAGTTAATTGAACCAATAAAACTATGGCATAGAAGGCTTGCACATGTGCACTATAGAGCACTAGTACTAATGGCAAGCAAAGTAGTATCTGGAATGCTAGTGATCCAGGAAAAGCATGAAGGAATTTGAAAAGGATGTTCATAAGGAAAGAATGCAAAGAATACATTTCCCACCAGTGAGAGAAAGGTCAAAGGAATATAGGAGATAGTACACGGGAATGTATGTGGACCCATGTATTCAATCTGATTAAGTGGCTATGTGTACTATGCATCATTTATATATAATTTCTCATGTAATACTTGGATATATTTCTTGAAAGGGAAAAATGAAGTTTTCAGTAAGTTCAAGGAATATAAATCCTTGGTCGAGAACCAAACCGATTGGAAAATCAAGACTCTATGGTCAAATATTGGTGTAGAATTCACCTCAGAAGAATTCAAGGACTCTATTTAGAGTCCATGATTAAGAGGGAGTTGAGAACTCCACACTAGTACAAGTGATCAATTTTGCCACGGAAAAAACGTGGCAATATCCACGGATAAGCGTGGATATTGCGACGTCTAAGTGTTTTTTTTGCCGTGGCACTTTTTTCGTCGCAATAGCGACGACCCCTAATTTGCCGTGGATACAGCGACAATGTTCTATATTTATTTGGATGCTATACCTGCGACAGGCCGTCGCTGTATCCACGCTTCTTCGTCGCTGTATCCACGTTTGTCCGTCACTGTATCCACGCCCTGTATAAGTTTTACCGTCGCTGTATCCACGCCTAGCCGTCGCTGTATCCACGCTTCTTCGTCGTTGTATCCACGCTTGTCCGTCGCTATAGCGACGCCTTTCCGTCGCAAAAGCCACGCCTCTTCCGTCGCTATATCGACGGTGGGTGAAATTTTTTTTAAAAAA